>JAYESA010000004.1:284114839-284274839 GCA_036927795.1 Iris macrosiphon | reverse complement strand
AATTTTCTGTAATTAAAAATTAGGGTTTTTATTTATTAAATAATTTTTTATTGTCAATAAATAATATTAAAATATTATGAAAATAATATTTTTGGGTGTAAAATGAAAAACTGGACTTAGGATAATTTTTCTGGAATTGACCTATTTAAAACACCTAAAAACTATTTATTTATTTATTAATTATTATTATTATTATTATTATTATTATTTTTATCTGAGCCAGCCCATTTCCCTAGCCCGGCCCACGGCCCAGTCCCCTCCGGCCCATTAACCCTAACGGGTCGGGTCGGGTCGGGTCCGCCCGACCGAACCCGACCCGCCCGGACCCGAACCCAAACCCCCAGACCCGGTCCTCCCCCTCCCCGCGTCCGGCGCCGTTTCCGCTGCCTGCGCCTGCGCCTGCGCCTCCGGCCACGCCTCGCTCCGCCGCGTCTCACCCCACGACCCACCGGCCCCTCCGCCTTGTCCGGCGCCACCCTCTCCCTCACTCTCCCTATATAACCTAGCCCCGGTCGTCCCCCTCCCCCTCCTGGCCGTCGACCACCCACCGCCTCGCCGCCGGACGACCTCGCCCCGCCGTCCTCCTCCCCTCCAGCACCGCCACCCCACCGGCAGAGACGACCGAGCCGCCCCCTCTCCTTCTTCTCCTCCTTCTCCCCGACCCCGCAGCCAGCGCCTGCCGCCACTCCGTGCCGCCCTCGCCGGCGCCGCCCAGCCCCCGGCCGGCCTCCCCCGCAGCGGCGCCGCCCTCCTCCGGCCAGCGTCCCCTCGCCGGAGCAAAGCCCTAAACCTAACCCTAAACCTAGGAGCTGGACACGACACAGTGGACACAGGACACTGTGTCCTGTGTCGTGTCGGACACAGTAAAACCCTGTTTCAAAGAGCCCGGTTCAGGTACTCATATCTTGCACCCTGCATCTCCGATTTCGATTCTGTAAATTGCGTTGCGAAGCCTGTATGACCCTCTCGGTGCCCGGATAAACCGCTCGGGGCATCGCGTCCTGTGGTGATCGCACACCGCGATCCAAAAACAGGAAAAACCAGACCCTGTTTCACCCCGGAACTGAGTACGCCCCGCCAAACGGGATGACTTGGTCGCGTGCGGTCTTCACAGATACGTGCGCACCGTCGATACGGACGTGTGAGAATTTGCGGAAGCTGATTCGGGTGTGCGTGCATACCGGAATAAATGCGTATCCGCGGACATCGCCCCATATCCGACTTTTCTGCAATTCGCTCTAACTTCTTGTACACTCGTCGGATCGAGACGAAACTTGCGCCATCGGACTCGTAGCGATACGCTGGTCCTGTGGGTCAAGTTTGGTTCGATTCTGAGAACGTTGACGAAATCGCGTGTCGTGGGCCCCACAGGTCCCGCTCGACGGGCGATTTTGTGATCGGCTCATCGGAATCTAATTCTGCAAGTTCCGTTGGGTTCGTATCATCGTTCCTGACCTGTTGACACTAAGTTTGGTGATTTTGGAGACCGTTGACCCGGACACATTTTTCGGTGCAAAGCGGGTCCACCGACGGACCCCGTTTTGACCCGAAACTGTCGTTTTTGTCCTTGTCTCCAAATTGGACCCAAGGACAGGCGTTTCTAGCTATTTGACATCTTCTGAGCATGATGGTAATATTTATTTCAGTATCTGGACTCATTTCTGGAAATTTCTCGAGATACAATCATAACTGGATCCAAACAACAGGCAAGTACCTGCACTTCAAGTTTAATATTTATATTGTGATAATTAATTCCCTGCTCTACTAGTACCCTTGATGATTACACGTAGTGTTAGAATACTGGATTTCATGTCTTGGATACTGTATTTCATGTCTTGCTTTTCATGTCGGGTGGGAGAATACTAGAAGGCATGTAGTTTACCTTTCCCCCTATCATGTTTAATAGCTGTGGTGCGCGATTGTACCCTCAGTCGGATCTCGATTATTCATGTTTAATAGCCATCTATGACGGCCGGATTAGCCTTATAAACTCCTACATGCCAACTATATATTCTAAAACAAACACAAATTCACACAGATAGTTTCTGGATCTTGTTATAGTTCTTGCTGACTGTTGTAGTTTCTTTTCCTGTCTCATTTATTCCTGCTTTCTCATATTCCTGTTTATAGCATTAACTCTGAGATATTGATATTCTTCTATGCAACTTTCTCAATATGATACTCAAGTTAATTGTCATAAATATTTAGTTTAATCTTGTTGTGCATTGTGTACTTTGCTCCTTTCCTGACTGGATCCGTTGTTTTAGGCGTTGATGAGGACCTTGCCCCTACCTATTATGCCCACTATGAGTTAGCAGGTGACCCATATGAGGAGCCAGTTCCCACCCAGGAGGCTACTTCTGCAGAGTAGTTAGCAGTAGCTGCTTATTTATTTCCTTTCAGCATATACTCGGGTTTGTCCCCGATTTATCTTCTGGCTTGTATTAACTGTGGATTTGGTTGTCACAGAATAAATATTATAAAATCTTAGCATTCCTATTTCTTGTGATTATTCGTACATGTTTATTATTGCGGATGAGATAGATACTTATTGACCCCATAAATGACCTAGACAGCGTACTACCGCCGACACTGCGGCGTAGGCTGGACGTGCCCACGTACTCGTGCCCGAATAACCGGGTGCGGGTCGTGACACGTTTTTGTGGTGGCCCATGCAGGTCAACGACTAAATTGTTCGGTTTCAACTCAGGGACCGAACAGGCCTGCAATAAAGCTAGGATAAGTTTATAAGATCTCATCCACTTGCTTGAATCGTTTTTGATATCTGTATCGTATTCGAACTAATATGAACTTGCATCTTGCCTTAATTCCTGTGCGCCTCTTATTGGTTATTTTGGATACAGGAAAATGGACCCACAAGCCAGCCACGAGGCTCATGCAGAAACACCACAAACCGTTGTGGTTACCCAAGAAGACGATGTGATACCAGTCGGTGAAGGCCAATCATCACAAGGCAGTCAAGCAAGTCAGCCTGCCTCAATAATCCATCAAGATGGCGTTCCACCCTCGACGCAACCTATTCCACCGATGCCTTCCTTTCCACTGGGACCGCCTATGGATGAACAGCAGATGTTCCGCATGTTCTACATAATGATGCAAGCCTATCAGAAGGTTCAACAAGAAACTCAGCAAAACCAAGCGGAGAACTTCATCGACAGAATTAGCTCGGAGTCACGGAAGCTAAGCAGTTCAAATGCAATTACCTTCGACGAGGACGTTCTTACTGCAGCGCGACCTGTGCAGTGCACCACAAGGATCGAGTCCAGCCGGAAGCGGCCGTATGCGTCAGCACCAGACCAAGCACAACAGGAAAAAGCTGCAAAGCGACCACAGATGAATCCAACTCAAGGACAGAACCAACAAGCTCCCACTTGTGGCTATTGTCGAAAACAAGGTCACATTTGGCAGGATTGTAGAAAGAGGCTAGGTGCCTGTCTATATTGTGGATCAGCAGCGCATCAAATAAAGGACTGTCCTGCTGCTCAAAGACGCACAACTGCACAAAAGTTCCAGTTCAGGCCAGGCCCCAGCAGCGCAGCAGAGGGTACCACCTCCAGAACACGGACAAGCTTACGCGATGACCATGGAGAACGTGCAGACTCTTAGAGTAACTAATTCGCGTAAGTGATTTTTAGCTGCCGTTTTTTAGTATTGTTTTAGCTTGTGCCTACTGGTTTGTGACCTCAGCCCCAACCTAGTAACTTTAAACTTGCTAATAACCTGGTATGCTTTTATATTTAATAACTGTAGAGATTGTAGAGTCTTCTGTTATTTTGCTTATTGTGTGAACTTCAATAATTTGTACCTCCTTTCATCATCATCTAGCACACTTAATTTTGATGTACTTGACTTATGCTGCTATTCTATAGCCTAGTTTTGCAAGCTTATCTTTTATCAAGCTTGTTCATAACATATGTATTAGTGGGTCGACACACTAATACAATTGTCTATTCAGAATCAGTGTAATACGGTCTGATCAACCCTAGTGCATTTTGATTCGCCCTTCGCACTACTTTACGTGGATTGAGATATAGTTGACTAGTATACTTGCCCCTAGATATTTCTAAGCATATCGTATCGATTACATAACTGTATCAATACGAGCATGTGAATAGGAATTACCGAGATAGGATTCAATCCACAATCGCTTGACAATTCCCACCTGAATACTTTAAAATGCCTTGACTCCGATATTTCTTTTCTATCACCCCACCCTTGAACTCTTTATTATTGATCTTCGTCTTTCCTTATTTTGGAAAGACAAAATCTCGTGCCTGGTATAAGTTAGTACATAGATAGTACTAGATTGCCACATAGGCCGATCACATACTTGAGGATTAAACTTTCATAATTGAGGACATATCATATGTGATATGATCGGCGTTGAAGTTCGAGGATTGAATGACATAGGTAAACATATTAAGGAATATTTTTCTTAAGGTATATAGTCTTTTGGGATGAATGGGTAAACTCTAAGTTGGGTAGCAATGCATTTGTCAACTCAAGAGGAATGTCTTTTGGATCGTGACCGAGTAAGGTTAGATTAGGAAGAAGCAAGCCATTATAATTTTGAAAATTTAGAGGAGTGACTAAAATGATTAATGAATTGATATCGAGGACCCAATAAGTTGTATCTTGGATACATGATTTAAATTTTGAGTAATAAAAGTAAAATCGTCAATTTGAATTTAGAGGATATAATTCAGACTTGAATATGGCGAACTACATTCAAATTATTTTAAATTTGATGATTTGATTAAGAATTACAATTTGATGGTTGGACTACCTAGTTAGAATATTGAGGATGTGAATGTAATTTAAAAAGTTGGAACATACAAAGGGGAATATTGGACTCGAATTACTTCTAGAGGAATTATGATAGTTAGAATCGTGAGGCAATTCATAAGCATATGCAAATCTTGAAGGTGTTATATGGACTTAATTAAAATTTCACCTGTGGGTAATTTGAGGAAGTAAGAAGTAATAACCATAGGTTGAATTCTTGATTGGAACAATAGTCATCTTAACCATGAAATGATTGCAGTGGATATGATAGGGATTCTAATTATCGCAAGAAAATTGCGATTGATGTACATGAAGGATTAATAGAGTATGGCTTAATTTTAAATTTCGAGGACGAAATTTTTATAAGTTGGGTAGATTGTAAACCCCCGATTTTGCAAGAAATTTAAATTTGGGTTTTTCACAATTTTCTGGAATTTTCTGGGAATTTTCTGTAATTAAAAATCAGGGTTTTTATTTATTAAATGATTTTTTATTGTTAATAAATAATATTAAAATATTATGGAAATAATATTTTTGGGTGTAAAATGAAAAACTGGACTTAGGATAATTTTTCTGGAATTTATCGGACCCCGGATCTATTTTAAAACACCTAAAAACTATTTATTTATTTATTTATTAATTATTATTATTATTATTATTATTATTATTATTATTATTATTATTATTATTATTATTATCATTTTTATCTGAGCCAGCCCATTTCCCCAGCCCGGCCCACGGCCCAGTCCCCTCCGGCCCATTAACCCTAACGGGTCGGGTCGGGTCCGCCCGACCGAACCCGACCCGCCCGGACCCGAACCCAAACCCCCAGACCCGGTCCTCCCCCTCCCCGCGTCCGGCGCCGTTTCCGCTGCCTGCGCCTGCGCCTCCGGCCACGCCTCGCTCCGTCGCGCCTCACCCCACGACCCACCGGCCCCTCCGCCTTGCCCGGCGCCACCCTCTCCCTCACTCTCCCTATATAACCTAGCCCCGGTCGTCCCCCTCCCCCTCCTGGCCGTCGACCACCCACCGCCTCGCCGCCGGACGACCTCGCCCCGCCGTCCTCCTCCCCTCCAGCACCGCCATCCCACCGGCAGAGACGACCGAGCCGCCCCCTCTCCTTCTTCTCCTCCTTCTCCCCGACCCCGCAGCCAGCTCCTGCCGCCGCGCCGTGCCGCCCTTGCCGGCGCCGCCCAGCCCCCGGCCGGCCTCCCCCGCAGCGGCGCCGCCCTCCTCCGGCCAGCGTCCCCTCGCCGGAGCAAAGCCCTAAACCTAACCCTAAACCTAGGAGCTGGACACGACACAGTGGACACAGGACACTGTGTCCTGTGTCGTGTCGGACACAGTAAAACCCTGTTTCAAAGAGCCCGGTTCAGGTACTCGTATCTTGCACCCTGCATCTCCGATTTCGATTCTGTAAATTGCGTTGCGAAGCCTGTATGACCCTCTCGGTGCCCGGACAAACCGCTCGGGGCATCGCGTCCTGTGGTGATCGCACACCGCGATCCAAAAACAGGAAAAACCAGACCCTGTTTTACCCCGGAACTGAGTACGCTCCGCCAAACGGGACGACTTGGTCGCGTGCGGTCTTCACAGATACGTGTGCACCGTCGATACGGACGTGTGAGAATTCGCGGAAGCTGATTCGGGTGTGCGTGCACACCGGAATCAATGCGTATCCGCGGACATCGTCCCGTATCTGACTTTTCTGCAATTTGTCCTAACTTCTTGTACACTCGTCGGATTGAGACGAAACTTGCGCCATCGGACTCGTAGCGATACGCTGGTCCTGTGGGTCAAGTTTGGTTCAATTCTGAGAACGTTGACGAAATCGCGTGTCGTGGGCCCCACAGGCCCCGCTCGACGGGCGATTTTGTGATCGGCTTATCGGAATCCAATTCTGGAAGTTTCGTTGGGTTCGTATCATCGTTCCTGACCTGTTGACACTAAGTTTGGTGATTTTGGAGACCGTTGACCCGGACACATTTTTCGGTGCAAAGCGGGCCCACCGGCGGACCCCGTTTTGACCCGAAACTGTCGTTTTTGTCCTTGTCTCCAAATTGGACCCAAGGACAGGCGTTTCTAGCTATTTGACATCTTCTGAGCATGATGGTAATATTTATTTCAGCATCTAGACTCATTTCTGGAAATTTTCCGAGATACAATCATAACTGGATCCAAACAACAGGCAAGTACCTGCACTTCAAGTTTAATCTTTATATTGTGATAATTAATTCCCTGCTCTACTAGTACCCTTGATGATTACACGTAGTATTAGAATACTGGATTTCATGTCTTGGATACTGTATTTCATGTCTTGCTTTTCATGTCGGGTGGGAGAATACTAGAAGGCATGTAGTTTACCTTTCCCCCTATCATGTTTAATAGCTGTGGTGCGCGACTGTACCCTCAGCCGGATCTCGATTATTCATGTTTAATAGCCGTCTATGACGGCCGGATTAGCCTTATAAACCCCTATATGCCAACTATGTATTCTAAAACAAACACAAATTCACACAGATAGTTTCTGGATCTTGTTATAGTTCTTGCTGACTGTTGTAGTTTCAATTCCTGTCTCATTTATTCCTGCTTTCTCATATTCCTGTTTATAGCATTATCTCTGAGATATTGATATTCTTCTATGCAACTTTCTCAATATGATACTCAAGTTAATTGTCATAAATATTTAGTTTAATCTTGTTGTGCATTGTGTACTTTGCTCCTTTCCTGACTGGATCCGTTGTTTTAGGCGTTGATGAGGACCTTGCCCCTACCTATTATGCCCACTATGAGTTAGCAGGTGACCCATATGAGGAGCCAGTTCCCACCCAGGAGGCTACTTCTGCAGAGTAGTTAGCAGTAGCTGCTTATTTATTTCCTTTCAGCATATACTCGGGTTTGTCCCCGATTTATCTTCTGGCTTGTATTAACTATGGATTTGGTTATCACAGAATAAATATTATGAAATCTTAGCATTCCTATTTCTTGTGATTATTCGTACATGTTCATTATTGCGGATGAGATAGATACTTATTGACCCCAGAAATGACCTAGACAGCGTACTACCGCCGACACTGCGGCGTAGGCTGGACGTGCCCACGTACTCGTGCCCGAATAACCGGGTGCGGGTCATGACAGGTATTGATTCTCATGTGCTATCATGTGCTTCGTGTGCGCTCGCCTGCATGTGCCAGAGTTATTTATCATATATGTAGCGTGTCGTGGTTGGATCCAAGAGTATTAGTGGGGGTGGGGAGTAGGAGTTGGTTATGTGATCAAAGCTAAACAATATTCATGTGTATGTCGGTTATGCAACTCATGCATAACGGAGTTATCATAGATTATTTATGTGCAACCTAAGCCGATCACATAACGAACTTGTTCTCAAGGTACTTAGCTAGTATTCCTATTTTCTCACATGCAGTTACTTCTCTACTACTTGTATTATTCTCCAGTTTTATATTGCAGCTACTTTATCTATTTTACCATGTATTTATTTTCCTGTGCATCTTGTATACTTTTTTATTGCTATCCATATACACCTTACCATGTATTTGGAGTTGCTTTCAGAGTTATGTACTTCGCTCCAGTCCTGACTGGACATATTTTCCCCAAAGGATCCTGAGGATTTTTTCTCGATATTCTACGGGCCGGGTGTCGAGGAGTGTTGTGACCCAGAGATTGAGGAGGAGCCCATTGAGGAGACGCCGTTAGCACCTTAGTTAGCTAGGTGGGTTTTCCTGGGTTGTTTCCAGTTGATATTTTGGACGACTGTACTGTATTTATTATTTTGTTGCTTCTGTGATGTTGTAGACTTTAGACTTGGAATGTATATTGGATATTGTACTGCTCTCTTTGGTTCTTGTGTCTTTGTGATATCTTATCGTACTTTTATTCTTCCCCTAGTTATTGTGATTGAGTTATATATATTGCGTGGTTGCCCTCCTTTTGGAGAGGTTATATTGACAGATTTTGTGAGTTATAGATTGTTGACCTAGAACGGACCTAGATAACGTTCTACCGCCGATTCTGCGACGTAGGCTGGATGTACCCACGACTCATGCCCAATTTTTTGGGTGCGGGTCATGATAGGAAGTGCGTGCTGCGGTGGCAGAACGTGGTTACATTGCTGCACAGCCGCGGATGGCTGATGATGGTGTAGGCGGTGGCGGTGTGCCGGGATTGACTCCGGACCAATGGTAATAACTTATTTCTATGCTTGGTAATTCTTTGGCCAAATCTCTGGAGGATCGTATGGTGGGTAAGTTCATTGCACCTTGGATTATTGATACAGATGCTTCGAATCATGTTACAAAAAAATTGGATTTATTGTCGGGAGTGATGGCAATGGAGGAGTGTCCGGTTGGACTCCCGGACGGACGGACTGCGGTTGCCTTGTGCTGCAGGCGTGTTGCTCTTGCACCAGGCATGGTTCTCACGAATGTTCTATTCGTATCTCAATTACATTACAATTTAATTTCTGTGGCCCATCTTATTGATGATATAAATTGTGTTGTACAATTCACTAAAAAATTGTGCGTGATACAGGACCCCAGTTTGAGGACCCTAATTGGCGTCGATAAACGGCGGGACAGACTCTACTACTTTCGTATTATACCGAAGACTCAGGCCTTAACAGTGACTCGAAAGACTTCTCTAGACATTTGGCATCAGCGACTTGGGCATCCTTCTGATAAAGTAGTAAAGTCACGTCCTGTTGTCAGTAGCTATAGTAATTCAGTGAATAAGGCATGTGAAGTTTGCCATCAAGCAAAGCAAACTCGATGTATCTTTCATGTCAGTGACTCTCAGGTTGTTACAATTTTTGATTTGATACATTGTGATCTTTGGAGGCCGTATCCTACGTCTTCTTCATGTGGAGCTCGATATTTTTTGACGATTGTGGATGATTTTTCTCGTATTGTTTGGGTGTTTTTATTGACTGATAAGACTGAAGTATACAAGATGTTCTTGTCATTTTTCTATAATTGAGTAACAATTTAATTTTAAAGTTCATATTGTGCGAAGTGATAATGGTACTGAGTTTAATTGCATACGCGACTACTTTGCACAGAATGGTATTTTGTTTCAGACATCTTGTGTAGGTACACCTCAGCAGAATAGGAGGGTCGAACGAAAATATAGACATATTTTGAATGTGGCACGTGCTTTACGTTTTCAGGAAAATTTGCCAATTTTTTTTTGAGGTGAGTGTATTTTGGCGGCTGGTTATTTGATTAATCTAACTCCTTCGAGCCTTCTTGGTTTTAAAATCCCCTATAAAATATTATTTGGTGCTCCTCATTCTTATGATGAATTACGTATTTTTTGTTGTCTTTGTTTTGCCCACAACAAAAAATCTAAGATGGATAAGTTTGCTCCTCGTAGTCGAAAGTAAATTTTTGTGGGATACCCCCATGGCAAAAAGGGTTGAAAATTGTATGATCTAGCTACTGGTGATTTTTTTGTCTCTCGAGATGTTAAATTTTATAAGAATGAGTTTTCCTATTCTGTTGAAGATGATCGTGGTGATATGGCTCCTCCTGACCTGGTGCCCCTTGTCTTGGGCGATGATGTTTTGGGGTTTGATCTACCTCATATGGATAGGATGGACGTCGTGGAGGATGAGGCTGTCGTGGAGGATAGCCGGCTGAGGCTGAGGTCGTCGTGGAAGATGCGACAACGGAGGCCGCCGTGGCGAAGGCAGCCGTGGCGGCTGTGACAACAGAGGATGAGGCAACGGTGGTGGTGTCGAATGGTGAGGGTGCACTGGGATGTGGCATGCGTACCAAGATTCTGTCTTTGAAGCTCCGTGAATTTGTTACAAATAAATAAGAAAGTTGTCTCATAGTCCTCCCTTCCAATATTCTACCACGTCCAATCACTCCTCAGATACTCCTTATCCTATAACACATTTTTTGAATTGTGATCAATTTTCTCTAGGACACATGAATTTTCTTGCAGTTGTAACTGTAGGTACAAAACTGACCTCCTTCAAAGAGGCGGTAAAAGATGAAGGATGGCGAGAAGCTATGTAGAAGGAGATACGGGCGTTGAAGGATAGTGGTACCTGGACTATGGAAATGCTTTCGGCTGAAAAACGTGCTCTGGGGAGTCGGTAGGTGTATAAGATAAAGTATAACTCTGATGGGAGTATTGAGCGGCTTAAAGCCCGTTTTATGGTTTTTGGAAATCACCAGGTTGAAGGGATTGATTACACCAATACTTTTGCTCCAGTTGCAAAAATGGTTACTGTTCGTGCCTTTCTAGCTGTAGCCGCAACAAAGAATTGAAAACTACATTAGATGGATGTTCACAATGTCTTCCTATATGGAGACCTTGTCACTACCATATTTTCTAGGAAAGGATATTTTTGTCATTTTATAATTAATTAAATATTGTATATGTTGTATATTATTTATTATATTATTTAATTAATTTTAGATATTAGTTTATTATTTTGGACTTGTGTTAGTAGACCTAACTATTTAGATTAGATCCATGGACCAACATTTTATTTTAGTTAGAATTGAGCCCAATAATAAGCCCATTCATTAGGAGGAGGATTAATTAAATTAAAATCTATTAGACTAGAACCTTTTCTCCTTAATTATTTCTTCATGAGAGGCCCCAAGGGATATTTTAGTAATTTTATAGTAGCTTGGGGGAGGGGGTTAAGTGGTCGGCCATGATATATAGGAGGGAGAAATTTCTCTCTCCTCATTTTTATTACAAATCTAGATCTAAAATTTTCTCTTCCCAATTTCTTCATTCCTGTAAACCCTCTCACCCAGAAATAGATATCTTGTGTGTATTTTATATTTCTTGTATTTGTTTTAGATTATTTTTCGAATCAAATAAAATCTAATAATTTTATTAGGACACTTCACTGTGGTTTGGACATTAATAATATAGGATGGCCCCAAAATATGTATCACCAATCATAGAAAGTAGCCTACACAGGAGACACTACCCGTAGAATCTTTTTGTGGTACAGAAATTTGATCCTTTGATATTAGTATGACATTAGTGTAACGACCATAGATTAATTATTAAATATTTAGGTATTTATATATAATTTAATTGTGGTTATTTTCCAATTCTAACTCTTCTACAATTAGTATCACATAATTTCCCATGCCAAGTTAGGCATTTTTTATTTTTATAGATTGCATATTATTTACTATTAACCTATTTTGTGGATAACCATTTAGTTATTTACTTAGTTAATTAGTTATAGAATTATTTAATTTATTATAACTAAATAAATATCTAATTATTAATTATAAAATATTTTCATAAAATATTTTATGTGTAGTATTTTTATTAAAACCTTACAAAAGTAATTTTTTCTGGAATTTATTTTGTTTACAAATATTCTTTTTAAATTTTTATAATTCTATCTATATATATAAATATGTAAATAAATATATTAATAAATAATAATAATGATAATAAATATATAGTAATAATAATAATAATAATGATAATAATAATAATAATAATAATAATAATAATAATGGTAATAATAATAATAAATAAAAAGGAAAAGAAAAGAACCCAATGCATGCCTCTCACTCCCTCTCCCTCCCCTCTCTCTCTCTCTCTCTCTCTCTCTCTCTATATATATATATATATATATATATATATATATATACACACACACACGATCAAAACATAAACCTAAACCCTAACCCTAACCTTGACGCTGCCGCCCCCTCCTGCCGACTGCCGTCTCGACGCCGGCGCTGCCGCAGCAGCGCCGTCCCCCCCAACCCGCGTACGCACGCTCGTGTACGTGCAGCAGCGTCCATACTTCAAGGTGATGTATCTTCTCCATCTTTGATTCTTTTTACGAGCGGTTTGTCCATGTACGTTCACAACCTAACCCTCTAGGATTTTTATTCAAGCGGGACGAGTTTTCGCGTCCCGGATTGGTCAAAAAATTGACCAAAAAATGGCCGAAAAACTGACAAAAAAGAAGTCCAAAAACTTTAACCCAAACCCCCATGTTCACACCCAATTTACCACCAACCTGTTTAATAATTTCAAAAACTAATTAAAAGGTTTTTTCTCAATATAACCGAAAAATTTTCTGTTCTTTTAATTTTTATTAATTCGTTCTATGTGTTAAATTATTCGAACCCCAAAACGACCAAAAACTTAATATTTTAAAACTATAATTTTGTGATACGGAGCGCATCCCGCCAAACGGGACCGCCTCATTGCATACCAATTGTACCAAAAGATGCGTATGGTATATCCTGACTTGTGGGCTTTCACGGAAGCTGATTCGGACGTGTGTGCGCGTCGGAATCAACCCGTATCCGTAAAAAGTTTCTGTATCGCGATTTTTATAAAATACCACCCCATTTTGTGCACGCTCATCAGAATATGACAAAACTTATGCCATTGGATTCGTGGTATCACGCTGGTCTTGTGACCCAAGTTTCATGCGATTCTGAGACAGTTGACCAAGCCGCCTATTTGCAGGCCCCACGGTTTGACTTTGAGGGCGAATTTGTGATCGGCTCACCGAAATTCAAAATTGGACATATTCTTGAGTTCGTATTGACGTTTAAAATTTGTTTGACCTATAATTTGTCCTATTTAGAGACCTTTACCTCTGGCACGTATTTTAGTGCAAGATGGCCCACATGTCGACCCGTTTTGATCCAAAATTACCGTTTTGCTCCTGTATCCAATTTGGATAAAAGGGTAGTATTTTCTAGCTATCTTGCTTATTCTGGGAATATTGGTGATGTTTATTTCAGCATTCGGAGACTTTTATTCAGAGGCCATAGTTTCTGATCCTCTGTACTTGACACATGGACGTTACACTACGCAGTTTTCTTGCCATACAAGTATACCTTGCCATTGTACTGTGATTTATATTTCATATGGTGCATGCATTTTATTTTTACTATTTAGTTTATATATTTTAATTGCTATAAAACTGCGCGTCCAAGAATAACTTGGGTGCAACGACGGTGGCGTCGTATTTTATCTTTATTATATATTATGCATGTTGACCTAGTTTTATGAGACCACCAAATGATTTAGAGGCATCATTATATTTTATTGGTCATGACACATCTGTTACACGAGAGTGAGTCTCATGTAGGATACAGACTTGCGTGACGGGTTGGCCACTTGTACGTATGGAACGTGCGATAGAGAATAACTGCTGATAGAATTTGCATAATTAGAAGACTTAGCAGTTATTAGAGGTCTCATCGTGTCATGGATATGACATGCTTAGAGAATGGGATAGGGTGGAAAACGAGTATGGCGTTTGGGCTCCTTTGTACTTTCCTTGTGTAACCCGTACGCTCCGTCGGAGATGCACGGTCAGATGACCCCTATATATTATCTACAGGAGGCCTCTGACGTTCAAAAGACGTCATGCTTTGTAGGCCCCTGATTCTCCGATAGAATTATGCTAATCCTATTTTGGCCAGATATCCCACGTGTTGGAAAGTTGTTCTCAAAGTGCATTCACATAGATGGTTAGGCGACCCTTGGATGTTTATTTTTAGTAATTTATTAGCATGCTTTTATGTATCTTGTTACGCCCCTCTGAAGACCTGGTCCCTTTTCACGTATAGACGATCATGACTATTCGCAGGAGCACGGATCAGGACTTGCTACATCGTTACCTTTCGAGGAGGTCTTCTCTTCGAGCCTCATTGTTCATTAGATGTACTTATTGTGTTTTCTCTTATATTCTAGTTTGGTAGTGGATTGTCTCCACCCAACTACTTGTTCTTATCAAGCATTTTATACTTGATTCTGTTATATAGTTGATTGGTTATTTGATTTATGTGGATGAGATTTAGTTATGCCATGTGACTTGTGATAAATATATACCACTTGTAAATTATTGTTCATAATACAGCGTACGTATGTTTTATGGTTTCCATATATTGGAGTCTCCATATACATACGGCTGGCATGCTTACGTATTCCTAGTCCTACGTATTTTAGGACTGGGACGTGACAATTCCCACACTAATTTTTTTTTAATTCCTTCCCAGATTATCATTGGAGGCTAGTAAAGCAAAGATCTACAAAGAGGAAGCAAGGATATACAAGGAGGAGCAATGATCTATAAGTTAAAGGCTTATTTCACCCAATTTGGGAGTTTTATTGGGAATCCATCTCCCAATAGGTATAATTCAGTTTAACTCTTTTTTTAGACTCTAAATATGTATTTTAATTATTAGGAACCACCCCATATACTAAGGCTATACCTAGGAATTGGAATTAGGTTCATATGAGGCCTATGGAGGAAGTTATGGTGTGTTTTGTGTCTATTAGACCAAATTGACTTATGTTTGATTGTGTGTGGCTAGTGTCGTATCCATAATTGGATACGTGTAGGCCGTATCCCAACAAATTGGAGATACAGGTTGATTTGGGAGTTTTTCTCTGACACGGAGCTTTGTACATGTTATATTTTGACACGGACATGTAGATGTGTAATTAACTCTTCGTATTGTTCATATATATTATTTTAGACTTGCTTGTATCCACTACCAGAATCAGTCAAATTAGCGACGTGTACAAACGTCGCTAAATGGACAAAAAATGTTGCTAAATAATTTTAGTGACGTATGTAGTGACGTTTCGATGAAGTTGCCTTTAAACTAGTCGCTAACCGAAAAAATATCGCAAAAAATTGCTATACTGACGTTTTCTAGGGACGTTTAGCGCTGCAACGTTGCTAAATTAGCGACGTATTTTTTGTCGCTATATATCGCTAAGTTTTTTCTTTTTAGCGACGTTGTGCGACTCATTTAACAAATTTTTATTGATCTGGCAATACTGCCATGTCAGCAATTTTTGACAAGCAGTGACGTGTTTAGCGATGTGTATAGCGACATTGTGCGACGTATTTAACGACGTTATTTTGACCTGGCAATACTGCCATGTCAGCAATTTGTGACGGTCAGCGACGTATTTAGCAACGGAGATAGTGACGTATATAGCGACGTACTCAGCGACGTAATTAGCGACGTGAGTAAACATCGCTAAATGTCACAAAATATCGCTAAGAACGTCGCTAAAGATACAGTAAAAAATAAATAAAATTAAATAAAATTGTTTCCAAACTATTCTTTATGCAGTTTATGAATTCACAATTTGTACAAATAGACCCAGAGCAAGCCTCCTTTGAATTTGCTGGATTTGTCGACCCCTTTTGGTTAAACACTCAACACTAGTAAATTAACATATATTTAATATAAATAATATAGTAAAATTTAAAGAAAACAAAATATTGAGATTACAAACCGAGTAAGGGCAAAATCTTGTCATAAAAAATACAACAAATATCCACACAACTGATTCTGAAAACCTCATCCTAAAGAATACAAGAAATAATGTCTGAATGCCTCAAAAATAAAGAATATTCATAAATGACCAAATATCATAGGTCTGAAACACAAACAATGAATAAACGGTCCTAACTAGGACTACTGTGGATCTGTAGGAAGATGACCACCGACGCGCATCATGGATAAGAACAGATCATACTTCTCCCGTAAAATCGACACCGGTATCGATGGAGAAGGCAGTGACGTCGGTGGAGTCTGTGTCGATGAAGGTGCACCAGGAGGATGTATTTGCTCCAACTCTGCTAGTCGATGGTTGTATGAATCCATGGTAGATAACAACCTCATACTGCTATGAACCATTGAATCCTGCATCATCGTCAGCCTCTCGCCCATGAAAAGTTGTGATGCCTACAGCTCCGTTACGCTACGCTCTGTCGACGCTCTAAGATTAGTTGTCATATCCCGGAGCTCCATGATGCTGTGCTCGAGCATATCAAATCGTGCGATAAGCGTCGCATCATCCGCCTGCGGCTGGGATAGGGGCTGATCCTCCATCCTTTGTAGCAACTCGTCAAGGAGAGACGCAATCTGACGGTTAACGGTCTCCTGGACTCGAGCTGACGACTGCGAAGGCTGTGAGAAATACATACTTGCCGCGGAGGCCCTAGATGACTGCATCGCAACCAGGGCACCATAGGATCCTGTACCGTAGTATGTAACCCTCTGGAGACCACCAGCGGCGGACACCCATGGCTCGTCCGTCGACAGAGCTGGAGAGGGCTGCGAGGAAGTACCAGCCTATTCTGCTGTAGGTGAACTAGCAGTCGCCCGCTCACGTAGCCTAAGATACTCGGCCTAGAAAAGTTTGGATACTCGATAATTGCCTAAGTTATATTAAAATTAACACACAGTAAAGTAATACTTACATAGGTCTACGAGGCCCTCTCATCAATGATATTCTTGCCCTTTCGATGGGTGGCCAGGAAGACAGTCACCATGTTTGCATTCTCACCCCTCTGTACCTATTAAAAATATATTATTTAGTAGTAAAATTAAATATTTTTCTACTGACATTTTATCGTACTTGTATTAAAATAATATATCTGAAATAAAAAACATATCAAACGATAGAAATATTCCATCATCGGAATCGAGCCACCATACCACTTTGCTGCCTTCCGCCTAGCCGCCTTGGCCTTCTCAGACCTTTCATTGTACCTCGGATCATCGAATGTAGCCCTCATCGTAGTCCACTGTTCAGGCATGATCCAACCTTGGATCGGTTTTCCAAAGCGATCATGAGCCTTCTGGTCATCCAGAGCATCACGGATAAGCTTGGCGGCAACGGCAGGAAATATCTACTCGATCAACTCGGCCCAGTACGGAGGATAGAAATACGTTTGCTACAATAAGTAATTTAGTAAGTTATATAATATGCATAAATTAGAGAATTAATATAATATACTTTTATCTTGAAGTACGTAAACCAGAACGCCTTCCTCTTCTCCGGAGCTTCAGAGTAGTTGATCCAAAAGCCACTATAGTTGTTCCTCAAAAAGAGGCACAGGCGTCTTTGTACCGTCTAGGGACGATATCTATACACAGAGAATTATTTTTATCGAAAAAGTCAATATATGATGAATAAATAAATATACGATATATATGATGCTAAATCATCTAATTGACTTACTTTGTACCGTCGGCCCAAATCTCTGTCCTCGTCTCCCCCGAAGGTGCGCATGGAGAATCTAGTTGATGTTGGGACGACGTCGGCTCGACCTCCTCCATATGCTCATCTGTCTTCATGGTTCTGTCAGCAGAAGGAACGCTAGACGAGGGAGTACTATCAGGCCTGAAACTACTCATCCCAGGAGTGATGCCACGTAACATCGTCGCAGTCGAAGATGTGGCTGGTCGATATACTAGAGTACTAGGCAACGAGAATCCAGAACCAACAGTAGGGAGTATCGGAGGAGCACTCCGTCTACCTCAGGACCTGCCGAACCCTCCGCGTCGTCCTGTCATACCTGATAACAACATATGATGAATAAAGAAATACACAAATATATATATAAATACATTCTACAGTCAAAATGTTATGCATATCTCACAGCATTCATAGAATTGCACAGTAAATAACTAGTGGTGTCACAAGTCTAAATGGATAGTACATTCTACAGTCAAAATATAATACATATATTCATCAAAATAGTACATTCTACAGTCAAAATATAGTACATTCTACAGGTAAAATATTTTATTTTCAATCATCTTCAGAAAATTCATCTTGTTCGCCTTCCCCGTCCTCCTCTTCCTCTTCCTCCTCATCTTCACTTTCATCTACTTCGTCTTCCTCTTCGAATAATTTTATATCTTCTACATTATTACTCGTGTAATGAGTAACTTCCGTTGAGTCCACATCTACAATATTTGTTACAAGAGGTAGCTCATCCTCCTGATAAGCTATTTTGTCAACGTCAAAAGTATTTCTAGCTTTAGTCTTGCATACTGTCCACCAATCTGACCTCGTTGTCCTCCGTCTAAGATAAGTTATGAAGTACACGAGCTGAGCCTGACTTGATAGGACAAATAATTCGTAGCCTTGATATCTACGCTTGTAATTTATATCCACAAGGCCATGCTTCTTAATTTTCCAACCTTGATCTTGAATCAGATCAAACCATTCACACTTGAATAGCATGATCTTAGTAGGTTCTGTGCCATAATTATATGTCAACTCCACAATCTCTCGTAAGATGCCAAAGAAATTATTGTCTGGATCGACGTCTTTGTAGTTCAAAGATTTGATACACAAACAGTTGTTTTTCGTGGAATCAAGATCCAGAAAGCTGTTTCTGATTGGAGCATTTGTTGACTTGAACCTAAACCCATTCACACAGAAACTTGGCCATATTTTGACAGCAGTAATTGATCCCTTGGCTATAGTTCTAATAGATTCAGTCTTGGGTGTTATTAGACGATCGACCTAAATACCAAAGTAGCGATAGTAAGTTATTTATTGTGCAAGTGAAGACAGAAAAAGTAATTATCAAGCTCCTTACATATGTGCTCAACCAAGAAGAAAAATGGCGTCTCATTTCTTGTTCTACTTCTTCGTCTGTTATGTAGGGTCTAACCGACCTCAACTCATCATTATATGTGCTAAAAAATAACGAAACAACCGCAGATTAGTAGCATAATAGTAGCTTATACTATTACATTGAGATGACATAAACGTAGATGTATTAATTACTTACCCCTCTAGCTTCTCTACTTCATCCTCGTCGCAATTGTGTAATATATACAACTGAGCAGCCCTTAGCTCGTCGTCATTCAAATATCTCTTCTTTATTTTTCCCGAAGGCTTTCTAGACGCATTGAATACTTTGAGTATTGCATCATTAGATTCCTGATATCTGTCGTCATTTCTCGGAGCTCTCATTCTATTAGTAGCAACATGAGGTTTGAAATACGTCGAGCAAAAGTTTATAATTTTCTCGAGAACATAAGCTTCTCAAATAGAGCCCTCAACCCGTGCCTTATTTTTTACCTTTCTCTTTAGGTGATTCAGATGCCGTTCGAAGGGGTACATCCACCGATAACCAACAGGACCACAAACATGTACCTCATAGGAAAGATGAATTGGCAAATTCTCTATAGTGTCGAAGAATTCAGGAGGAAACACCTTCTCGAGCTTGCATAGTGTTACCATAATGTACTTCTCTTGCTTTTCTAGACAATTGACGAGCAACTTAGTGGAACAAAGATTTCTGAAGAATATGCTGAGCTCTGTCAATAGATCCTAAATGACCTGTAGTAAGAATTTCTGAAATACAATCAGAATTAACCTCTCCATGAATACATGACAATCGTGTCTCTTCATACCCGCTAGTTTGTTCTCCTTGAGGTCGACGCATCTTCTCAAGTTTGACACGTACCCGTCTGGAAATTTTAGACCCTGAATCTACCTACAAAGTCTCCATTTATCCTCCTTCTCCAGTGAGAAACCTGACTTAGGCTGCTTTAACTTTCCATTTCGCTCCTCTATCAAATGCAACACAGGATGTCTACATATTTCTTCTAAGTCCAAACTGGTCTTCAGATTATCTTTTGTCTTCCCCTTTACCTCCATTATAGTATTAATTATGTTATCAAACACATTCTTCTCAATATGCATGACATCAAGGTTATGTCTGATCAGATTGGTGCTCCAATATGACAGATCCTAGAATATACTCCTCTTTGTCCAGTTATGGGTATGACCAAATATGTCACACTTGTACCCCTTAGCAGGCTCTTCAATATCACTTGGTAAATCTTTACCTCTTTCCATATCTTATATACGGGCCACCTTGGCGGTGGATTGGCCTTCTCTACAACGCCCGCACGAAAAGCATTTATGTTCCTCCGGTACAAATGATCCTTCAGCAAAATTATCGATGATAATCGAAGAAGCACAGTTTGCCTCCGTGTTTCAAACGAAAAGCCTTAGTACGGTCCATGCAATACGAACATGAGAGATGACCATGAGTGCTCCATCCCGATAATATCCCATAGGCCGAAAAGTCGTTGATGGTCCACATAAGTGTTGTCCTCATCTAAAAATTTTGCTTTCTAGAAATATTGTACATGTTGGCACCTACTTTCCATAGTTGATTCAATTCATCTATCAAAGGCTGTAAATATATATCGATGTTCCTCTTCGGATTATTTGGACCAGAAAAATAACTGTTGGGAACATATACGGAGTCTTCATGCACATCCAAGGCGGTAGATTGTACGGAGTGACGGTCAAAGGCCAACACGAATACTGGGAGCCTGAAAGTCCGAATGGGGTAAAACCGTCGGAGGAGAGCCCCAATCTGACCTTACGCGGATTCGAAGCAAAATCTGGATACTCTCGATCAAAGTGCTTCCATGCTTCTCTATCGGATGGATGATCCAATACTTCTTCGATCTGTTTTTGCCTGTGCCAACTCATGTTTTCTGCAGTCTCCTTCATCATAAATAACCTCTGCAACCGCAGCGTCAAAGGCAAGTAGTGCATCGAATCGGTAGGCTTCTTTGCACCGACAGACTTTTCTCTTCCAGTAGCCTTGTAGCGATCAGTACCACAGAATCTGCACGCATCTTCATCCTTGTCATCTTTGTAGTACAACATGCATTTGTTGCGACATGCATCAATTTTCTTATATTCCATCCAGAGCGATCTCACCATCCTCTTAGATCGGTAGAAGTCTTTAGGCAACTTTGCATCATCTGGTAAGATCTTTATAATCAAATCCATCAGTCGATTATAGCATTCTTGCAACATGTTAAAATCAGACTTGATGCTTAACAATCTTGTAACAACCACCAACAGTGAATGATCTTCACAACTATGATATAATGGAATCCTTGCATTCTCCAGCAACTCCATGAACTTCGCAGCATCGATATTCGGTGTCTCCTCAGCTGCATCATGATTGTCCGGATCGGAACTAGGCTCTGCCACATAAAAAACTATGTTCACCCACCCGTCGTTGTAAGCAGCGTGATCGTGTACATATATATACGGCTCTATATAAGGCTCCGACTCCGATACTAAAGACACAAGTTCTCCGTGCGCGGTCCACTGATAGTAATTTGGCGTAAAACCCTTCAAGTACAAATGATATGTGACTTCCACTTCTGGATGATATTTTAAGTTGCAATATCTCACACACGGACACTTAATTTTGGTACCGTCCATGTACTGAGGGAACGCCTTAGCGAACTGCAGGAACTGCTGTACACCCTCAATAAATTTATCTCGTATACCGCACATGTTATCAGGATGAAGGTTGTACATCCATAAATGATGACGCAGATAGTAATTCATATCCATTTCTAGATACTTCTGCAAAAATGAATAGACATCGTTCAACTATATACTCATTGTTAAATACAGTACATGCACTAATACTCCTAGTCCTAACATATATACTCATCGTTAAATATAGTACGATTATTTGGAGGAAGGTAAGAACTGCTCTAACTTTATACACAATGCCCTCTGTGACAGTCTGTGTCCTATAAATCAAATTACTACGAAGACTTAAGTCATTTTTATTGTCAAATTTTACACCTTTTGTGAAATATTACTACCTTAACTAACACAAGACTCTAGACATTACACATGTGCATATGAACTCACACATCAGGTTTTGCGTAAATTGCACATGTGTGAAATATTACTACCTTTGTGAAATATTACTACCTAAACTACTACTTAATTCTCTAGTTCCCCAACTGATACTTCAACTAGTCCTAGTACCTCAATTGCTCACACAGCTTTGCGTACATTGCACCTGTGCATATGAACTCACACATTAGGTTTTTA
Organism: Iris macrosiphon; assembly: GCA_036927795.1. Classification (NCBI taxonomy): domain Eukaryota; kingdom Viridiplantae; phylum Streptophyta; class Magnoliopsida; order Asparagales; family Iridaceae; genus Iris; species Iris macrosiphon. Next base: position 284,252,333 of record JAYESA010000004.1, on the reverse strand, counting down.
ACTCCCCTAATATTTGATAGTGCACAAGAGTGCATTGCCACTCCTCCCTCATTGCTTGGCCTTTAGTTAGGCACTGCCTGTAATAGCCCTACATGTTCACTGATACACATTCTAATGCAAGGTTCACTGACATACACCATGAACTCACTTAACTAATACTCAAAATGATAATCATCCACACATAAGTTAACACAAGGATACTACTAACTGGTCTCATGCCTTCTCACTGATACAGTCACCAACTCCCCATCTTACTTAAACACTTGTGTCAGTCTCATCATCTATTGTAACACTAAAGAAAGTAATATACTCTCCTACTCTACTGCTCGATACTTTCTCCTAATAGTTGCAGTCACTCATATCCCTCAACGCTCCAACCTAGTTCAACTAGGGAGTATACTTTCCCCCTTGGTCAGAACTGAAATACCCCATATACAACTGTTATTTTTCCATCACTGATACTCCATACAAACTTATACACTGATTGTAAGTTGCACTCTCCTTATTACTACAATATTCTGTAGTACCACTGTCACGTCCCAGTCCCAAAATACACAAGACCAGGCCACGTGGCAATATCCAGCTGTCACGTCTCCGAGGATATCCCAATTTAATGGATCCAACGAAGAGTGATACGCTGTCCTAAATAACTAACAAGTCCAATATCAATCAACTACAGGTAAATCTAATCTCATCCATAATTTAAACAGCAAGAAAGTACTAAAATAAATACTGGAACATAAACATCAGTCTCAAATATCATAGTACAACCAAGAATGTCTGGTAGGGACAAACTCACTACTATAATGAAATAAAAGTACTGAAATAATAGATAAAAGAGTATGACTAGGGCATCGGCTGACTAGATAATAATGCTCCCAATCCTAGGCAGAAGCCCTACCAACTGATCACGAAAACTCTGACGGTAGCACCTCTAGCTCCTCAGCTGTAGCGTACCTAGTCTCCTGTCCTGGGCCGTACACTATAGGGTAATATGCCTCGTCCAAATCTGGAAAGGTACCAGGTCCTCAGAGGGACGTAACAAGATATATAGAAGCATGCCATATATAAATACTGAATAAAGTAAATACAATAAAGGGTGTGCTAACCATCTAAGTGAATACAATATGAGGACAACGTTGGTACGTATAGGTATGTGTAGGTATAACGTCCATACCGCTCCGAAGAACGTGGAAGCTGCATAGTATATATATAACGTCCATATCGCTCCGAAGAACGTAGAATCTACATAGAATATAACGTCCATATCGCTCCGAAGAACGTAGAATCTGCATAAAGGGAGTCATTGGATCCGTGGCTCCTCCAGATACTACGGATTCTAATGTGTGTATCCCATACGCCTACTAATTGTCCTTCCCGCCCAATGTAGATACACAAATCGAATACTCGACATGCATACCATATATCTATATGCCTAGTCTCTACTAATATAAAATCCTGAACTACGTGCTAACCGTGATGCATGTCACACGCATCGATAGCTAGTCGAGTACGCGAACCAGCATCCCAATATAAATTTGTCACCGTGAAACGTGTAAGAGTGTCAGGTCTTCGAAAGATACCAGAGTATCCTCCCAATGGGGTGGGTCTGCTAGTGACTTGGTCAAGTACACTACTCATCGACGCATCTGTCGACTGCACCCGAGTCAATCTCGGACGTGCACAGCCATATAAAATAAAGCAACAAGATATCATACAACATATGCATAATTTAAATTAGACAGTAAATATGGCAAAGTATCTTGCTTGGGTCTTCAAGCTGTGAATGCCAATAGCCTGCTCCTGTAGTATCTCATGGCTGGTCCAGTGACCCTAAACATATAATATAATATAATAATCTAGCATCAGACACTAAGCAATATGTACACACAATTTACGATACTACTCTTAGGTACTGACGCAAGATGACGGTTGGTCGACTACAGAGTCACGTGTGCACGTAGCTAGGGTGTACATGTGTTCTGTCATCGGTTATCGTGTACCTCACGATAATAAGTTACCAAAGTTATGGGTTACCAAACTATTTATGTTTTGTATGAATACATGTCCTTATTTTCCATGTTAAGTATACTAGGTCTATGTCTAAATTTTTAGGTGAAGTACAAGTCCCTAATGACAAGTCTTATGATTAGGGTAATTATTATTTATTAATTACTAATTAATCTAGTAAATCTTACAAACACACGCATCTAGGGTTAAATATTTACTCGTGTCCATGCAATGACACATGACACAAACGATACCACGATACAAAGACACGATGATATAACGATATTAATATACAACGATACAAAGAAGAAAAGAGGGGCAATACAATGGTTACCTAGATGTGGCTGAACTGGAGAGGGGTCTGTGCTCGTCGACTGTACGTACTCTGGCGAGGGGATGGGGCTCCGGTCGACCGGCGGCAACCACGGCAGCGGGTAGTTCCAGCAGCGGCAGTAACATCAGCAAGTGCAGCAGTAGCCTGACAGCGGTAGCAGCGACGTCTTGGCGGTGGGGGAAGGTGGTCAGGGTCATGGGGTAGATCGGGGTCAGCCTGGAAGTGGTGGTTGGCGGTGCTGGAGGCGGTGGAGGGCACTCGGGGCAGTCGGCTAAGGGGTGACCGGGGTCGGGTTTGATGAAGATGGGGATGGTGATGATGCGGCGGTCAGGTGGGCTATGTAGGAGGAAGAGGGGGTCTGACGTGGACAACAGGGGTGGCTTGAGGTGGTGATGGCTGGAGGTGCTGGTGGATGGCCGATCGGGGGAAGGAGAGGGCGCTCGGGTTTGATGAGAAAGAAGGGTTCGGTTATAGGGTTGAGGTAGTGATTATAATTTTAGGGTTTCATGTATTAAAAAATGTGTATTTATATAGGAGGAGAATTATGGGCTAACCTTAGGATTTGGGCCTGTCTGGACTCTTTGGGGTGGGGGCTGGTCCACATGAAGGGGTGTACACAGGCTTGGTTAGGTCCTATTTTGGGGAAAATTACCTCTAATTTAATTTAATTAAAAATAATATGCACGGCGTCCTTTAATGAATTGAAGACACATGGAACTAAAATTGGATGGAACACAAGTATCATGGGCGTAGCAGGCTCAGAATAGGTTAATACCCTAATTTGGGTTATACGGAGTTGGGTTGTGGTTGTGCCTCAAATTTAAATAGGAATGGGCAATTATGAGAAATTGGGTTTATTGAAATTATTCATGGACGTTTGTAACGAATATTGTACAGCTAAAATGAAGCACAATATTGAGTATTTAAAAGTTATACAAGGGTTAGATGGGTAGTCTGGCATATCTAGAAAATGTGTATTTAATTAGTTTGAGGGTAACTACTAGTGTAGCGCTCCAAACATCGAAGCAATGGTAAGGTGTATCAAGTCACATAATTGCTGCACATTAATTCTAATTGTATCTAAATTAATCCTAGTCTCTCAATTCAAATTAAATAAATCCTAAATTGGTCGAGGAGGGGTTTACAACCACTCCAAACAGCAACTATTTTTAATGTACAAAGCAGTAGCTTCCCATTATTTTCCCCCATCTGAACACTTGCTGTAGAAAACATCCAAGACTAAACCCCAATCTTAAACACCCACACCTGTGCACACATACACCTACCAAAGCACTCTATCCACAACACTGTTGGATACATAATGCACATCCTTAACACTCCTTGCAGTGTCAAGTGAGAACCCCTACTGCTTGCCATCCCTTGGCCTCAGCACAAGCTCTTGCTTATGCAATTTGTGCACATTCTTCTTACCATCTCACTGCTATTGTTGCTCCTGATTTGAGCACCCTCTCATTCTCATACTGAACCCGACCTCCATACCTGATGATGGTGGCATTTACCTTCAACACAGGCCATCCCCACTTCATACTCCTTTAATACACCATTGTCCTCACTCTTCTATGTGCTGAAACCACAGCACAGATATCAAGCCACACACTCGAGCAAGTCCACCCTCACTCTCCACACATACAACTCTTGACTCACATGTATCATCACCCTAGCATGAAATAAGTACTCTTCTCTGTATGTATGTATCGTGTCTGTGTTAGTGTTATATCGTGTCCTATAAAAGAGAGAGAGAGAGAGAGAGAGAGAGAGGGAGAGAGAGAGAGGGTTTACCTAGAGGAGGAGAAGAAGGGGGACGCCGGAGTAGGCCGCTGTGGAGGACGCCGGAGTAGGCCGCTGTGGAGGACGCCGGAGTGTGCAGTTCGCCGGAGAGGGAGGAAAGAGGGGGGCGAGTTTTGAAAAATTGGGGGATTTCGACAGAAGGGGGGAACCGAAACCTATATTGAAATGTTAGCGACGTTTAGCGACGTCAACTTATGACATCGCTAAAAAAATTTAAGCGACATTTTAGACGTCGCTGAAAATGTCGCTAAATATCTAAAAGATTAACATCGCTAAATAAGTTACTAAATGTCGCTAAATAATAAAACTCAGCGACGTTTAGCGACCTTAAATAAGCTTATAGCGACTATTTATTTAAAAATTGAATTATTGTCGCTAAACGTCACTATATGTCTCCAAATAGTGACTTATAGCGACGTTAAAATTTGGAGTCGCTGAAATCTTTAATATTAGCGACGTTTTACTCTGACGTCGCTAACAACGTCGATATTTTATCATATTTTGGTATTGGTCCTTCGGGGTATGTTTGGTAGTATGGTGGACTCGTATCGCAAGCGTATCATAGATCTAGTGTGATACGGGTGTGATGCACTCCAGGGGTTTGTTCTATTACATTTCTAGATTTAATTTGCATTGTTAATAGCTATTAGTGATATATGTACTCATATGTGTGTATATATATATATATATATATATGGTTGTGTGTGTGGTTGTATGGATGTGTGTGAGGGGGAATCGAGGTCGGGCAACATCACAACAGGAACTAGTATTAGTGCAGTGGCACGAGAATCAGAGGAAGTAACAGCAATATCAGTATTACTGCAGCAAGCTTCGAGCAGTAGCTGCAGCAGCAGCTAGCTTAAGCAGCTTCGAGGTAGTGCAACATGCAGTAGATTCATCATTTGTGCACACCACAGCAGCATGTTGCAGCAAGCACTGCACAAGCAGCAACAGTATTGAACAGCAGCAATTATACGAGAAATTGCACAGCAATAGCAATAAGACTCAACAAGGAGACTCATTGCAGAAACTGCACAGCAACAGCAAGGAGACTCGGTACAAAAATTGCACAGCAACAACAAGGAGATTCAGCACAACAACAACTAGCTGTCAGCACTGAAATGACATGCAGTTTAACTCAAGCAGCAGCAGCCTTGAGCAGCAGAGTATCAACAGTGTGTCTGAGGGGGTAAGAGTTAGTTAGTTAGTTAGTTAGTTAGTTAGTTCATAGAAAGTTAGTAGCTTGAAGTGTAGTAACTAGTTAGTTACTTTGGTATATAGTTATGTAGTTAGTTATTGTTAGTAGTTATAAATATATATATGTATTCCTAATATTATTAATAATTAGATATATACATGTATCTCTAATAGTGATATATATGTATATGTATATGTATCTTAGTAGTTATATATATATATATACTTGTATTCTTAGCTAAAGATAGGTAGGTAGGTATATATGTTTATATGTTTTAGTATGTGTTATTAGTTAGTATAATAGTATGTAATACTGTATTAGTTAATACAATAGTACATAGTTAGGAGTTGGGCAGTTAATTATACACTAGGAATCATATTTACCTTGTGATACCAAGGTAAATGTCAAGGTATCGGGTTGATACTCAAGGTATCGGGTTTGGGTATCAAAATGGGTGTGTAGTAGTGAGATACCGCATTGGTTCAAAGCCAATGTATCCACTTAGCATTAGTTTAGTTAGGAATATTATATATTGATGATTGTATATATATATATATTATGATTTTATCCTATCTAATTATTTGCGTATCTTACGATATGGTATCCTACTGATTTTCTAGTATCCTAGTTTAGCTAGTTTGGCTTAGTTACATAGTGTATGGACCCAATATCCTAGGGTTGGACTCATACAACCTAGAAATAACTAGTTTGACCAAGTTTGACCTAGAGTTGACCTAGTTTGATTATTTTGACTTAGAAATGACTCTTTGACCTATATGTTGACTAGTTTAACTTATTTTTATTCTGAACCCTTGTATTGATGTAATATTCCATATCTAGGTCTTCGAGGCACCGTACCGAACATCTATGATACTGTTCACCAGATTTCAGGTGAGTACATTCTCTGATAGTTTCTTATTTATGATATCCTCTATGTCTCTTGTATCTAGTATAGATATCCTTGATTCTTTGACAAGATGGTTACACATATTGGTATATCCGGATCTCGTCATGAGATATTATTCTTTGGTATTTACGGTATATCTTGTGCAAGTCTTGTTCCTTGTTCTTCTTGTACAAGTACAGACATTGGTTCACGAGAAGAATAGAACCCTTCTTGTGGAAACCCGTGTCATAACATACCATGGTTGGATCCACTATACCAGTCGGGGGCGGGAGAGTATTTAGTGTAGATATGTGATCATACCCTCCTTGTGCATGTCTTATTCCTTGTGAGTGTTAATCATACACCGCACGTATGATTAACCAGGCCATAACCTTGTGCAAGTTCCCAAGCCAATCACATGTTAAAGCTTGTACTCACTCACTTAGTTATTAGTATTCTTGTTCATTTTTATATTGTTCATTCTTGTATTTATTTCCAGTATTTTATTTATTGTATATATCTCGTATCTATATGTTATATCTTGTATATTCACATCTATTTACTGTTATATAGTGTATATTATTTATTAGAACTACAGTTAGAGATGTACTCTGCTTATTTTCTGACTGGATATATTTTTCCCAAATGACACTGAAGAGTGGTACCCCACTCACTACGGACCTCAGGATATTGTGGGCTTAGAGCCAGAGACCTTGGCTCAGGAGGGTCTCATCCCGATTGAGACAGACGACCCATGACTTGTAGCTTCTTAGTTAGACTCTTTGTACTGGATTTTCTCCAGCATATTATTTTAGTATTTCTCTTACTCATTGGATATTATTTGTCTCATGTGTTGTATTCGTGACTCTTCTATTATTTTATCATATTCGTGCTTATTTCTATCTTAGCTCTGTGATTGAGTATATTCATATTGTTGGTAGCATATTTATATTGATAGATAGTTTACCCAAACAACGTTCTACTACCGATGCTGCGACGTAGGCTGAGCCTTGTTCACTACTTGCATCCCTACACTGGGTGTGGGTCATGACACATTTTTAGTGGTGGCGCATGCAGGTCTCTTCGAGGCAACAATTAGTGCGATTCGTAGTGGTGCTCTGAATTGAGTGCTATTACGAGCCTGTTTCAGGATATAGGATATAGGCTATAGGTTGAGAATACTCAATCACATCTAGAAAAAACTCTATTGATTCATTTCAACTATTATTCCTTGATATTGATATTTGGTCTTTAATTGTCCTTCCTTGAATGTATTATATCATGTGCCATATTGATTCTTTCCTTTCGCTTTGTCTCATGATGCCGCCTAAGATTATATCACAACGGGGGGGAGCAGCTTCTGAGAGATCTGCGACTTTCTGAGGGCCTGTACCAGTCACTTCTCTGATGATTGGCGTATCAACTGCGTTCGGGGGTCCATCTCCAACTCAGAGGAATGTTCCGGCTATATTTGAGGGACTTTCACCTCCACCTTCCGTACCGACAGATGCAACTCAGGTGTTCACACTATTTTGTGAGATATTGGAGGCTCAGAGGGCTCAGTCCGAGGCACACAAGAGGCAGACCGACGTATTACGACAGGGCATTAAGAGTGCTCATCAGCTTTCCCATATTGTAGTAGAGAGCAGAGTTCAGGTCCAGCAGCAGGTTGCTCCGCAGGTTGCCCAGCTTCGGCCAAGCAATATCCAGGACTTTAAAAAGCTAAAACCTCGGGTCTTCAAAGGGACGGAGGGCATCATCTACGCTGATGATTAGCTCAAGAATATTAAGTATCTCATAAGGGTATCCCGTCTTTATGAGGATCTGAAGGTTGAGACAGTAGGACTTTAGCTGTTCGACATCGTCCGCACTTAGTTCAGGAACGAGCCACTTTTTGCTGATGTAGGTCAGTCTTGGAAGGTGTTCAAGGACCTCTTCAAGAAGAAGTTCTTTGTTCGGGCATACATGTCAGACTTTGGAAGGCAGTTTGAGAGCCTTATTCAAGGGAGCATGTCTGCGGAGGAATACGTCGCAGAGTTCGATAGGCTAAGCCATTTTGCGGAGTATTTGGTGAGGGAGCCGGAGGTTCGAGCTATCCATTTTTGCGAGAATCTGAACTGAGAAGTAAAGATCCTCATTCCGTCTTTCTATGAAACCTATTCAGAGATACTTGCAGAGGAACGCAAGGTTGAGCGGAAGTTGGGTTTGAAACCCAAGAGAGATCGCAATTCTTTTTTGGGGGCTAATAGCAGCACAGTGACTGTTAAGAGTCCATATTTCCAGTCCAGGCCTTTTCAGTAGCCGTAGCAGCACCAGACTCCAGCTAGGGTGCTGTTTCACCAGGCACCACAGCAGCAGAGATAGTTACAGCAAGCTTCTTGCCACTTTTGCAAGAAGTCCGGCCATATCTGGAAAGTTTGCAGGAAGAGGTTGAGAGTTTGTTTGTATTATGGTACCGAAGGGCATCAGCTGAAAGAGTGTCCTTTCAATCCTCGTCGTGCAGTTCAGGGAGAAGCTCCAGCTCTGAGGACACAAGTGAGGACACCTTTAGTACAGCCGAGGGGACCGCCGCTTCCGACCCAGCAACAACGTTATGTCCAGCACTAACATCAGGGAGGTGTACGTCAGGGATAAGCATTTGCTATGACAGTTGAGGAGGTCGAGCCTGTCCCGCCCCGATCTCCCACAGGAATCGGTCGTCCCCGCTAGGCGCGAATCACATTGCCAGCACTACCGCGGGACGATCGTTTCCATTGGGACGTGATGCCGCACGAGCCTAGGGTTGCATCCGCGCGAGGCAAATACCGAAACGGCCGTTGATAACTAGTTTGCAGAGTCGCCATAGCAGAAACATAGAATAAACACAAGTATTGAATCAAAATCATGATCTTTATTGATATGAAGTAAATATTACAAGCAGTACTAGGCCAAGATTATAAGTCGCTCATGCTCTCTCTCTATCTATCTCTACAATGAATATGCCCTTAGGCTTAGAACTGATTCAAACGATCTCGATAATAATGTTCCCAGACATTATGTCTCATATATGTGAGCTCTAGGTCCGCGCGCCACGCTCTAAGATGCCAAGTGTGGTCCGATGCCTCATTGCGTAAAGTGATCTCTGAATCCGTACGAGTTTCTCCAGCACCCTGCATGCAGACTAGTTGAGTATCAGTACATTTGCACTGGTGGAGAGGCCTCTCATCCATGCCACAAAATAAGCACGTTCATTAGTTATATGCACCGACTAATTTTGTTGTCTTTCTAGTCTTTTACCTTAGGATCAGTTACATGACAATATAATAAAAGTAATATCCGTGTCTACTCAAGAGTGTCATAAAAATGAACAACTGAGTTCGTCTTACCATATCTTACCATTCGGTATTTTCTGTCATATGCAGCAATATAAATAATGATCTATTGAATACGAAAGCACATCTATGAATTTTAAGTATTATGTTTGTGTCTCTGCCTCAGACCCATTCTACTCGAACTATGTTTATTATCGTGCATCCATTCTAAATATATAAAATATCGTATAAATGTACTCCTTCACGTTACTCCTTTTTTGAATGCAGATAGCCGCTATGCAAGCATGACTTATCTATATGAATGTCACTGGCTCTGTTAACCTTATTGGACATGATCTGCGATGGAATAATTATCTTTCCAGCTTGGTTGCTAGCCTTGCTGGACCTCCTGAACCATCTGACGAGTCAACGACCATCCAGGTCGGTAGCAAGCCTTGCTGGATGTCCCGTTCTCGTTCACTAGTTATCAGCTAGTGTATTACCAGGACTACACTGGCACTGTCCTCCCGGGCTAATACGATTCGGATGCCTCAGCAATCGTATCAAGGACTCATCTCTACCTGGTGCACAACCAGTTGTCTGTGACCATACAACTACTCCCCCACTTCTAATACTAGTCAAAAAATAACTCGGTTCAATCTTGCCAAGGACTACACTCGGATCTTTCTTCTTTATGCAGCTCCCTGATTAGAGACTGCCTCGGTGATCGGGATATCCCGAGTACTTTCTTTTCTTTCCTTCTCCTGACTCGGAACGACTACTTGATAATCTTTCTTATCTATGTATTCAACATCATTTTACTCTATCATGTGTCATATTTCGTGCGGTACAATGCCTCAGTATGAACTCAAACTACTTTTGTGACATATATATATATATAAGAAGCTACTATATTTCAACTCAATAATCCAATTACGCAAATAGCAAGTAAGATCTCCATGTTCTATACAATGATAAGGCGGGGTTATCCCCTTAGCTATGTGCGTTCATCTCTTTTATTAACATACAAAGGTTATCACCTGAAAACTAGAATGTATCATTCATTTTTTTAGTGTGCAGCTAAGTAAGGACAGGTTCACCGGGGCTACCCACTTTAATGATGAATCGCATCAGTCGAGCGAGACTCCGAGTGCGCCTCTGATCTGAACTCCATTTGAAGATCCAAGTCTGAATGCTTGTGCATCAAACGAGCCTTTTTGCTGAGCGAGGTGGGTCGGTTCGCTACACTTATGTCGTTTGAATCGGCCCTCCGGATTGAGCGGAGCGGGTCGTTACATTATACACCACTCAGAACAAGTCTCGTCCTCGAGACTTCCTGAGCGAAGCTCGTATTATTGCACAACTTCTAAACCAAACTCAATACATATTATCTAACTTCCATGGACTATTTTTATACTACATTTATTTTTTTCCTCACCACGCGTTAAGCACATGTTTAGCCAATTCTCATCAAACGACTCTATCTTTCAATCCTATAAAACTATACTCAACTTAATCGTTGCACTCTCGACTCAAAATCTACTACGTCTGGCGCAGGGTTGTATTACTCAAGCACAGGGTATTCTATAATTTAATGGGCACTTGAATCTTAAACTTTGGGTGGAGTTGTCCAACTGTTATATTCTATCCATACGAACCCAACGCATCGACCGATTACTTGACGTCGCCTATCGAAACCCATCGTTATGCCTAAACCCAAAAGCTCGAATATTAGCTAATTTTTTAATCTCGTTTGCATCAATATCCCTCTGAGTCACCGTCCAATCTCGCTAACTAAATCTACTATCGGCCAAGGTCGTCGAATTAAATCGCCTATGCTTTCTGACTCGGTCTTTATTGCCCCTTAGCGCAGAGCTAAATTGCCCACTTGGGGTACGTTCTAATCCTTTGCGTCTTTGGTCCAATCGAACTTAACTTCCTATTTGTTTTACTTATTTTGTTTTGCCCGAGTGCTTAATTATTTTATCGAATGATTCTTTCGTTCAACTATTGTATTCCTGAACTCAGTCTCTTACTGCGCCTTAGCACAGAACTATCTCGGTCGCACGAAAAAGTTTACAATATTTCCTTTATGAAAGTCTAGGTTGAGGCTAACTTATTTTAGTCGCCATACTCATCCATGCGAATCCGAACATTTTCATTTTTATATGCATTCGAGTTATGCATATCACTAAGTCTGGATCGTACCCATATTCAAGGTGTCCCCCAAATATGTGTATTTCAATCAAGCTTAGTGACAGCTAAGTCGGACAAGCTACTCGTAAAAATCTTTTAAATCGCTGATCGTTTTGCTACACGAATAACCGAACTTTGGTTCATTTTAGTTATCGTCTACTCCAATCTTAGCCAAATTCAAGCTTTGCATTACCAGTAACGTACCTCTTCCAATCAATAATTTAATTCATTGTGCCAACTTATCTCGAATATCACCAATTTTAAATCATAAGGGTTCTGTTCGATAATTCTCTAATACCGTCTTATTCTTTACCGTCGCATAACATATCCAACCAAATCAATTATCACCCAAGTCCTATCTCTCATTGCGTTCATTTTAACACCAACATGGATAGTATACACTCCCAGTTTCAAGTCCTAACTCTATGTCTCATTGCCCCAGTTCTATTGTTTTCTCGAACGATTACTCTAAATTCAGCCACTCCAGTTTAACTCAAGGCATAGGGTCGTCTGCCTAGCCACTAGGTCAGCTCACAAGGTCATAGGTACAGTTCGAGTTTGTGACTCATTGTGCAATCGTGTTGTACGAAGCTCACCCCAAATACCCTAAGGTCAAACCATTATTCTTTTATATAGGTATTCTATCCAAGCTCGTTTCACTCAGATTTCTAAATATCGAGCACGGATTATCCTATCCTATCAACATATTCGTTCAATCGAAGCTACGATATGTTCACGTCTCATGTCCAACTTAACGATTTGCATAGTCTATCTCCTTAAGCACCTGATTGGATCCATATATCCAATCTTTTCTAAGTCTAAACCACCAAGTCATGATTTAATTTCTATCTCTTCGATCTCAATCATAATTTCTAAATCGTACAACATAATTTATGTATCCGTTCACTAAACCACCGAGCGTCTTACTTCATGTTCTTAGACTAACGCATCCCCAAAATATCTTCGATTCACTTATATTCTGAAAATTATTTTATCGTGTCAAACCACAAGTCAAAATGATCCTTCAATTGTCATATTCCGGTCTTTCGCAAGTTCAATCATCCCCGTTGGACATGAGATCACCATGCCAACGCTTCCGCGGAATAATTATCATAATCCGGATGTGACGCATGTGTGAGTAAGGAGTTATACTCGCACAAGACAAGAAGGTCAAACGTTATGGTTATCATCGAACGAATAGACACCTTATCATTATACTTCATTTTATTCCAAGTTGTACATTGATCAATCAAGTCATGTTCTTCTAACAACCGTTCTTGCCGTAATCAAAATTTATCTTGTCAAACTGTCCAACTTTAATGTTACCTTTTTGATCATTTCATAGTCTACTTCTAGCATTTCTCAAACAACTAAGTTCAAAACCCAAACCCAAGTCTATTCACTTTTTGATACATTCTATTTTATCGAGTTCGTTCATAACATCATCGAACATGTTCCTGCAAGTTCGATCATTCCCGTCGGACGTGAATCACCATGCCAGCGCTTCCGTGGAATAATCGTTCTCGTCTAGGCTTGTTGTCGAGTGTTACGCTTCGAACTCGATTCAAGATCGTTCGCTCGAATTCAAGATTAAATTCGTTATCGTCTATCTGAATCTTTAAAATCATAATTTTGCTAACTTGCATCAATGGGAGCTATTTCCCAACCATTGTTATGATCTAAAGTCTCACAAATCTGAAACCACATCATTCGTATTCAAACCGAACTCTATCGAGCAATATCCTACTCAAATCCAATTTTCCATGTGCACTATCATTCGTTCAAGCCACTATTTTTAATTACACTAACTCCGATCGCATCCTCGATTATTCCATCTCAACTCAAGTTTTAATTCGTTTGTTTCAACTCAAAGTCGCTCGTATAATCCTCTAAGTTTTTCCGACCATGATATCAATTTTAATTGCCCTGAATTCCTATTCAATGTAAGCCTTATCCCTTGTTCAATTCATTCTAACTCGTTTGAACCAAATCTTGCATGCTTCCTTCGTGTTTGCTTACTTGCTAGGCATATTATACTAAGTCCTTACACAATCTCGTCGCTTACTGCTAGAATCGCTTAATACTCTAAAATTCATGATTTGTTCGAACATTTCTAAGTCGACCAATACACCACTCAGGGTTCAAGCTATACTCTATGAATGTTTATAACTCATTATATCCTTAACACATATTCGAACCTGGGGCTATCGTATACACCACTCAGGAATCGAGTAATCCTATTAACTCCTGAATCGCGTTCGCATCCTTCACTCGTATATCTAATTCGTTCCTTATAACTCCAGCATAATCCATATTTGTTGCCTTAACGATCTTAGGCTTGTATGCACCTCTATCCATAGTCCTCCATACCAACTATATTTTGAATCATAACTTATCGCTATGAATAACCGTCCAAATTATATCTGAAAATCCACCACAATTCCCATTATTCGTCTTAGCGGTACTCCGATAACGTCTCCATCTATTTCCATTCTAAGTCTGACTTTATTCTTATCCAAACGACACCCAAATCTCGCTGTAACTCGCTAGCACCAAGGGTCTTGGCACACGATACTCAATATTTTGCCAAAAGGCCTTGTGCATAGGCAATTGTACGAATGATATTCTATCTCGCACACTAACCCACTTGGTGTTCTCGTATAGGCATTTGAGCTCATATTTAACTTGCCGATTCTAACACGAGTCTATTCCTACGATATCTGACACAGGTTGGCACAAAAGCCCTTGCATCATAGTCCCGTTCAAGCCATTGTATCATTCATATACCTTTTTCGAAAATATTTAGACTTATTGTATGGAATATTCATCGAACATCGAGAGAGAGAGCATCTATCACTTTTTCAATACAAAAGTTCAAAACTGGGAGAATCGATACGAATTCCAAGGACATAAAGTCGTGCTCTGATACCAAAATATTATGTCCCGGTCTTCTGCAGGAATCGACCATCCCTGCTAGACATGAATCATCGCACCAGCGCTCCCGAGGGATGATCATTTCTATCGGAATGCAATGACGCACGAGCCTAGGGTTGCGCCCGCGTGAGGCAAATACCGAAATGGCCGTTGATAACTAGTTCGCAGAGTCGCCATAGCAGAAATATAGAATAAACACAAGTATTGAATCCAAATTATGCTCTTTATTGATATAAAGTAAATATTACAAGCGGCTAGGCCGAGATTACAAGTCGCTCATGCTCTCTCTCTCTCTCTCTCACTACAATGAATATGCCATTAGGCTTAGAACCGATTCAAACGATCTCGATGATGATTTTCCCATACATTATGTCTTATATATGTGAGCTCCAGGTTCGCGCACCACGCTCCAAGATGCCAAGTGCGGTCAGGTGCCTCATTGCGTTAAGTGATCTCCGAATCCGTACGAGTTCCTCCTGCATCCTGCATGCAGACTGGTTGGGTATCAGTACATTGAATGCACTGATGGGGAGGCCTTTCGTCCATGCCACAAAACAAGCATATTCATTAGTTATGTGCACCGACTGATTTTGTTTTCTTTCTAGTCTTTTGCCTTAGGATCAGTTATATGGCAATATAATAAAAGTAATATTTGTGTCTGCTCAAGAGTATCATAAAAATAAACAACTGAGTTCGTCTTACCATTTCTTACTATTCGGCCTTCCCAGTTATATGCAGCAATATAAATAATGATCTACTGAATAATAAAGCACATCTATAAATTTTAAGTATTATGTTTGTGTCTCTACCTCAGACCCATTCTACTCGAATTATGTTTGTTACAGTGCATCCATTCTAAATATACAAAATGTCATACAAATGTACTCCTTCACGTTACTCCTCTTCTGAATGCGGATAGCCGCTATGCAAGCATGACTTATCTATATGAAGGTCACTGGCTCTGTTAGCTATATTGGACATGATCTGCGATGGAACGACTGTCTTCCCAGCTTGGTTGCTAGCCTTGATGGGTCTTCCGAATCATCTAACGAGTCGGCGACCATCCAGGTCGGTAGCAAGCCTTGCTGGATGTTCCATTCTCACCCGCTAGTCATCAGCTAGCGTATTACCAGGACTACAATGGCACTGTCCTCCCGGGCTGACAAAATTCGGATGCCTCAGCAATCGTATCAAGGACTCATCTCTACCTGGTACGCAACCAGTTTTTTGTGACCATGTAACTACTCCCCCACTTCCAATCCTAGCCGAGAAATAACTCGGTTCAATCTTGCCGAGGACTACACTCGGATCTTTCTTCTTTACGCAGCTCCCTGATTAGAGACTGCCTCGGTGATCTGGATATCCCGAGTACTTTCTTTTCTTTCCTTCTTCTAACTTGGAACGACTACTTGATAGTCTTCCTTGTCTATTTATGCAACATAATTTTACTCTATCCCGTTTCATGTTTCGTGCGGTACAATGCCTCGGTATGAACTCAAACTACTTTTGTGGCATATATATATAAGAAGCTATTATATTTCAACTCAATAGCCCAATTACGCAAATAGCAAGTAAGATCTCCATGTTCTATACAATGATAAGGCAGGGTTATCCCCTTAGCTATGCGTGTTCATCTCTTTTATTAGCATGCAAAGGTTATCGCCAAAAAACTATCATGTATCATTTATTTTCTTAGTGTGAAGCTAAGTAGGGACAGGTTCACCGGGGCCACCAACTTTAGCGATGAATCACATCGGTCGAGCGAGACTCCGAGCGCGTCTCTGAAAGTCTAAGTCTGAACTCCATTTAAAGATTCAAGTCTGAATGCATTTGTATCGAACGAGTCTTTTCGCTGAGCGAGGTGGGTCGGTTTGCTACACTTGTTCCGTTTGAATCGGCCCTCCGGGTTGAGCGGAGCGAGTCGTTACAGAGCCCACCGGAGATGTCATCGCAGGTTCTGTTCTTCTTGATTCTATTACAGCTTTATCTTTATTTGATAGTGGTTCTTTCCATAGTTTTGTATTTATTTCTTTTGCTCTGAAGCATGGTTTGGTAGCTGAGTCTTTGCTCAGGACTTGCAAGATCATGAGCGGGGGAGGCCTTATCTTGGTTAATGATATTTGCAAGGATCGAAAAGTTACTCTGGGAGGCCAGAAGCTGAGTGTGTGTCTACTTATAATACCACTTTCGAGCTACGATATTGTACTCGGGATGGATTGGTTGAGTAGGCACCATACTAGTATAGATTGTAGAGGAGGTAGAGTTTTGTTTAGCCTGCCATGAGAGCCAGAGTTTGAGTTGGCTAGAGGAGCTGCAGAGCAGAGAGAATTCATTATCTGTGGAGCTATGGTGGAAGACAAGGAGTTGCCGCATCCGTTGATAGCAGAGTTCTTGGATGTGTTTCTTGAGAAATTGCCAGGATTATTACCAGATCGAGATATTAAGTTCTCTATAGACTTGGTGTCAGGTGCAGAACTAATTTTATAATATATCTTTAGAGTAAACAACAGCGAGCTGGTCGAGCTGAAGAATCAAGTGGATGAGTTGCAGGATAAGGGGTTTATCAGATCCAATTATTCACCGTGGGGAGCCCCGGTATTGTTTATACCGAAGAAGGATGGATCTGTGCGTATGTGCATTGATTACAGGGCATTGAATAATCTCAATATCAAGAATAAATATCCGTTTCCACGGATTGATGACCTGTTCGATCAGTTAAGTTGCGCCAAGGTGTTTTCCAAGATAGACTTGAGATCTGGCTACCATCAGGTGAAAGTAAAGTCGGAGGACATTCCAAAGACTGCTTTTAGGACTCGGTATGGCCA
Source organism: Iris macrosiphon (assembly GCA_036927795.1). Taxonomy (NCBI): domain Eukaryota; kingdom Viridiplantae; phylum Streptophyta; class Magnoliopsida; order Asparagales; family Iridaceae; genus Iris; species Iris macrosiphon. The sequence continues at coordinate 284,234,851 of JAYESA010000004.1, read as the reverse complement.
GTATGAGTTCATGGTGATGCCGGTTGGGTTGACTAATGCTTCGACGATATTTATGAATTTGATGAACAAGGTATTCCACCAGTACCTTGACAAGTTTGTGGTGGTGTTCATCGATGACATACTCATATACTCAAAGACACCGGAGGAGCACGAGGAGCATTTACGGATTGTGTTGGATGTGCTGCGGAAGGAGAAGCTGTATAGGAAGTTGTCCAAGTGTAAGTTCTTCCTGGACAAGATGGAGTTCTTAGAATATGTTGTGACTGGTGATAGAATTGTAGTGGATCCAAAGAAGATCGCAGAAGTGGAGTCTTAGAAGACCCCGAGTTCAGTTGTAGAGATCAGGAGTTTCATGGGTCTAGCAGGCTACTACAGAAAGTTTGTACAAGATTTTTAAGGATTGTCGAGCTGATGACTAGACTCACCAGGAAGGATGCAGAGTTTGTTTGGATAGAGGAGTGCCATGTTGCTTTTGAGGAATTCAAGAAGAGGTTGACGTCTGCTCCTATTTTGACGTTGCCATCAAGGTCTGGTGGTTTCACTATTTATAGTGATGTATCAGGGAAAGTTCTGGGTTGTGTTCTTCAACAGAATGGAAAAGTGATTGCCTATGCATCCAGGCAGTTGCGTCCTCATGAGAAGAACTATATTACCCATGATTTGGAGTTGGCAGCAATCATTTTTGCCCTGAATTTTTGGAAATACTATTTGTACAGAGAGCGTGTGGAGATCTTCACAGACCACGAGAGCTTAAAGTACATTTTCATGCAGAAGGAGTTGAACATGAGACAGCATCAGTGGCTGGAATTGATGAATTTTTTTGAAATATCTTTGCAGTATCATCCTGGGAAGGCCAATATAGTTGTCGATGCCTTTAGCAGGTATCTGGTACCTATATTGGTGATGAATGATCGTTATTTATTGGATAACTTGGAGAGCTCAGTCATCAGAGCCCAGGTGATAGTTCCTAGTTTTGCTATGCAGGTGTGGGGGTTGCAGATACACTCAGAGTTAATGGACTGGATCAAGGCAGCCTAGTATGAGGATTTATCTCTAAGGAGCATCAGAGCTCAGGTGAGAGCAGGATTGGAGAATAATTTTACTATTGCTGATGATGGTTCTTTGCGGCATACTATTAGACTATATGTACCTAGTGGGGAGCTTCGTGAGGAGGTATTGCAGAAAGCGTATCGCTCTCAGTATTTCATACATCTAGGTACCAACATGTATCAGGATATGCGAGAGAGTGTGTGATGGTATGGCATAAAGAGGGAAGTGGCACAGTTTGTATCCAGATACTTAGTGTGCCAGTAGGTAAAAGCCGAGAGGCAGAGGCCAGGTGGTTTACTTCAGCCATTACCCATTCCAGAGTGGAAGTGGGAGCACATTACTATAAATTTTGTATCCGGACTTCCATGAACTCCAGAGGGAAAGACACGATTTTGGTCATCGTTGACAGGTTGACCAAGTTGGCCCACTTTTTGCCTTTCAAGGTGGATTTGTCTACGGAGAAGCTGACAGAGATGTATGTGACGCAGATCGTCAGGATAAATGAGTTTCCCATCAGCATAGTCTCGAATCAGGATAGTTGTTTCACTTCTCATTTTTGGACGAGTTTGCAGGCAAGTTTGGGCACCCGGCTCAAATTCAGTACTGCATATAACCCCCAGACAAATAGGCAGTCAAAGAGGACTATTCAGACTCTCGAGGATATGTTGTACACTTGTGTACTAAATTTTAGGGGATATTGGGAGGACCATGTCTATTTGGTAGAGTTTGCTTACAACAACAGCTACCAGGCTAGTATAGAGATGTCACCATTTGAGGCTCTGTACGGTCGGAGATGTCATACTCCCTTGTCATGGGACGATATTAGAGAGAGAGTTTTTCTAGGGCCAGAGATGGTTGTGGATGCAGCGAAGAAGGTTAAGTTGATCAGAGACAGACTTCAAGTGGCATAGAACAAACAACGGCATTATGCCGATAGCCACAAGAGACCTTTGGAGTTTGAGGTATAGTTTTAGATTTTTTTTCTGTGCTTGATATTGGTTGTTTGTTATAGATTATGTTTTTAAGGTTGTATTTTATTCTAGGTTGGTAGTTTAGTGTTTTTGACTGTCACGACCCGTACCCTGAAATTCGGGCACGAGTGCGTGGGTACGTCCAGCCTACGCCGCAGAGTCGGCGGTAGTACGCTGTCTAGGTCAAATCCACAGTTAACTAATCTAGCTCATTCACAAATAAAATAGGCAAGATAATAATAATGGAAAAAGATGCTTAAGATTTCAAAGGAAAAAAATGTGACAACAGCTCAAATGTTTAATACAGAATCTAGAAATGGAATCGGGGACAAACCCGATTACTAAGATAAAGAGCAATAAATAAAATAGCTACTGCTAACTACTCTGCAGCAGTGGTCTCCTGGGTGGGATCTGGCTCCTCATAAGTGTCATCTGTTCCCTCATAGGGGCCATAATATGTAGGGGCAAGGTCCTCATCAACGCCTAAATCAACGGATCCAGTCAGGAAAGGAGCAAAGTACACAATGCACAACAAGATTAAACTAAATATTTATGAAAATTAGATTGAGTATCATATTAAGAATATGTATAAAAGAAACAACAATATCTCAGAGTTAATGCTATAAACAGGAATATGAGAAAGCAGAAATAAATGAGACAGGAAATGAAACTACAACAGTCAGCAAGAACTATAACAAGACCAGAAGCTATCTGTGTGAACTTGTGTTTGTTTTAGAATACATATTTGGCATGTAGGGGTTTATAAGGCTAATCCAGCCATCATAAACGGCTATTAAACAGGAATAATCAAGATCCGGTTGAGGGTACAGTCGCGTACCAACAGCTATTAAATACGGCAGGGGGAAAGGTAAACTACATGCCTTCTAGTATTCTCCTACCCGACATGAAAAACAAGACATGAACTCCAGTATTCAAGACATAAAATTCAGTATTCTAATACTACGTGTAATCATCAAGGTACTAGTAGAGCAGGGAATTAATTATCGCAATATAAAGATTAAACTTGAAGTGCAGTTACTTGCCTGATGTTTGGATCCAATTATAGTTTGTATCTCGGGAAAATTTCTAAAAATGAGTCCAAATGCTAAAATAAACATTACCATCATGCTCAGAAGGTGACAAATAGCTAGAAACGCCTGTCCTTGGGTCCAATTTGGAGATAAGGGCAGAAACGGCAGTTTCGGGTCAAAACGGGGTCCGCCGGTGGGCCCGCTTTGCACCGAAAAATGTGTCCGGGTCAACTATCTTCAAATTCACCAAACTTAGTGTCAACAGGTCAGGAACGATGATACGAACCCAACGGAACTTCCAGATTTGGATTCTGATGAGCCGATCACAAAATCGCCCGTCGAGCAGGGCCTGTGGGGCCCACGACACGCGATTTCGTCAACGTTCTCAGAATTGAACCAAACTTGACCCACAGGACCAGCGTATCGCTACGAGTCCGATGGCGCAAGTTTTGTCTCGATCCGACGAGTGTACAAGAAGTTAGGGCGAATTGCAGAAAAGTCGGATACGGGGCGATGTCCGCGGATACGCGTTGATTCCGGTGTGTACGCACACCCGAATCAGCTTTCGCAAAATCTCACACGTCCGTATCAACGCTGCGCACGTATCTGTGAAGACCGCGCGCGACCAAGTCGTCCCGTTTGGCGGGGCGTACCCAGTTCCGGGGTGAATCGGGTCGATGTTTTTCCTATTTTTGGATCGCGGTGTGCGATCACCACAGGACGCGATGCCCCGAGCAATTTATCCGGGCACCGAGAGGGTCATACAGGCTTCCCAACGCAATTTACAAAAATGAAAACGGAGATACGAGGTGCAAGATACGAGTACCTGAACGAGGCTCTTCGAATCTGGGGTTTTCCTTGTCCGACACGCGTCACGTGTCCTGGACGAGTCCGTGTCCGCGTGTCCGGCAGCGAGTCCGGCCTAGGGCTTCAGGCCTGCTGAACTGCGGTGTCCGCCGACTGGGTGGCGTCGCTGGGCTCGGGTGAGGGCGGTGCCGGCGGTGGGGGACGTCGATCGGTCACCGGAGGCGGGCGGCGGAGGAAAATGAGGAGGAGGATTCTGGAGAGGGGTGGCTAGGCGTCGGTTTAGGCGCTGGAGGGGCGGAGCTAGCGGCTGAGGCGGAGGCTGGACGGCGGTCGTGGTGAGGGCCGCCGGAGATCGGGTTGCCGGGGATCGGTTAGGGTTTAGGGGAAGAGGGAAAGTGAGGGCGGAGGAGATGGGGAGCCGGGGTTTTATAGGGTGGCTCTGGGCGTACGTGGCCGGGATAGGCGCGCCGAGGGGGGGGATCGAGGCCTGCTCCGGCGGAGGCGGCGAGGAACCCGGGCGTCGCCGGAGGAAGCGGTCGGCTCAGCGGGGAAGATGGGTTGGGGGACCGGGTCGGGTCGGCGCGGGTTCCGGGTTGGGCGGACCCGCCCGACCCGCTAGCAGAGGCTGGGGGGCTGGGCTGCTGGGCTTGGCCCACTGGGTCGGGCCGGGCCTAAACTAATAATAATAACAATAATAATAACAATAACAATAATAATAATAACAATTAATAATTAAATAATAATTATTTAAATAGTTTAATTAGTTTTTGGGTATTTAAAAATAGGTCTGAGGTCCAATAAAATCCAGAAAAATTATCCTAAGTCCAGTTTTTTATTTTACACCAAAAAATATTATTTTCATAATATTTTAATATTATTTATTATCAATTAAAAATCATGTAATAATTCAAAATCCTGAATTTAATTACAGAAAATTCCAGAAAATTCCAGAAAATTGTGAAAAATCCAATTTTAATAATTTTGAAAATTCAGGGGGTTTACACTGACACTTTCTCCAACATGAGGCATGATTCGCTTCGGTGGAGGCAGAAAGCTTAGTCCGCGATTCATCGGACCTTTCACTATTTTAGAGAGGGTCGGTGAAGTTGCTTATAGACTAAACTTGCCACCTGTATTGGAGGGAGTGCACAATGTGTTTCATGTGTTACAGTTGAGACGGTACGTGACAGATCCTTGTCACGTGTTGGATCACTTATAATTAAGGTGGGCCATACTCTTAGCTATTCAGAGTGTGGCACCCCGTTTCCCCTAATCGAAAAGTGCGGCTAAGAAATACAAGACGGTATCATTCGATCGGGATAGATTGAAAAAAGAACTCGTCCTCGTTATGGATTTTCTTCTTCGGAATTGATTCTCATATTCAGTAGACTGTGCCCCCGGGATCGACTTAGCTGCAGAGTCAGGAGGGACCTCTACGCTGCATCCTTGTTGCCTCAGATTTCGATGTCGCTTGTTGCTTTTATGCTTTGAGTTGGTTTTTGGATTTGCTTGAGTTTTCTTGAACGGTTTTAATGATTTCATTATTTTCGTTCGTGAACTGCATTTTAATTTCGAGTTTGAAAAAAGAGAAAGAGGTATTGATCAAGCTATTCGTAGATGCAAGTGAACGAGCAGTAGGCGGCGTACAAGCGGAGTCTTGAAGTGCCTCTTTCCTTCTCCTTTCCAACCAACTAAGTGAGTGGCTACCATCCCGATTAGCTAGCCCTTCTTGCAAGTCTTCACAACTAAAATCTTGCATTCTTCTTTGCCTGATCAGACGATACCAAGTAGTAACTAAAAGATGTCAAGATAAAAAGGGAATAGACTTGGATTACATTGCTTGTCATTCAACTTGGGAATGATTGCTTATATTACATACTTGTTCGTTTGGAAATAAATTATGAATTGTTGCTTGTCTTGTACTCTTGTTGCCTCAAATTGTAAGAATAATAATTAGCCTAGATACCGTTCGATCATGGACAACTTGTGTACAGGGTCACGGTCTCGCGGACGATGCTGGGGCACTGGCATCGATCCGGTCCGGGCGAGGCCTATTATTTAGTCTCTTGTTCTTGGCAGAATGGCTTGCAGTGCCTCTTATACTTTCGTTGCATACAATTCTCGTCAAAGACTATATCGTCCATTATGGCATACACCAGTGATCCCCTTGTATATTTAAACCTGTTGCAAGCTAACTTGTGTCTTCGTGGCAGGGAAGGCATGGTAAGTATTGTGCAGGTGGTTCAAACAGGCAGATAAAAGTTACCGAACGGTGGCAAGTTTATTTCAGTAAATTCTATATGTTGCTTACTTGTAAATGAACTAAGGCAAGATAGAAAGACCACAAATAATATGCATGCTTCATTAAAACAATGTATTGATTGGTATATTTGGGTTAGCTTGCCTTCACCAATATGTTTTGACATACTGACCCTCATTAAAATAGGTTCCCATCGTTAAGGAGAACCGAGCGAGGAATCGAAGTCGCTTTCCCGATCCAGTCCAACTGTAGGCGCATCCTGGTCGTGCCGCATTTTGAAGTACTTGAAGATAGGAGCTTGCAAATTCAATACATAATGCAGCTCCGTGGGAAGGCCTTCATCCAGCCCGAAGGTCTTTATCATTTTGAAGTTTAGTAAAGGGATGTAATATACAGGACTGCTATCTCATTTTGTGTCAACATTTTTGTAAGCCCGTGCGGCAAATTAGTTGACTCGTTCAAGAGTTTGTAATAGATGTTCATTATCAATAAAAGAGAACTTTTCCATGTTTCAAATTTGTGTTTTAATTTATCTGCGTACTCTGAATATATGCTCGTTATGCAAAAACTCTAGCCTTGTGCGGGCGCAACCCCAGGCCCGCACGGCAGTCATGCTCGGGGGACGCCCCTACGATTTCACGAAAAATTAGGACATGACACAGAGCAGCCAGTTGAGATTTTGGATCAGAGAGAGAAGGTGCTGAGGAACCAGATTATTTCCTTGGTACGCGTCGTATGGAGGCATCACTCTCCGGGGGAGTCTACCTGGGAGAGAGAGGATGACATGCGAGAGCGTTACCCATATTTGTTTGTGCCTTGAGGTATGTTCTTCCGGATTATGTTATGTTCTTTTCTGTTCCATTCTGTTTATTTTTGGGGTAGTTTCGTCTTTGAATTTTGAGGACGAAATTATTTTAAGAGGGGTAGACTTGTCACTACAACATTTTCTAGGAAAGGATATTTTTGTTATTTTATAATTAATTAAATATTGTGTATGTTGTATATTATTTATTGTATTATTTAATTAATTTTAGATGTTAGTTTATTTTTTTAGACTTGTGTTAGTAGACCTAACTAGTTAGATCAGATCCATGGACCAATATTTTATTTTAGTTAGAATTGAGCCCAATAATAAGCCCATTCATTAGGAGGAGGATTAATTAAATTAAAATTTATTAGACTATAACCTTTTCTCCTTAATTATTTCTTCATGAGAGGCCCCAAGGGATATTTTAGTCATTGTATAGTAGCTTGGGGAGGGGGTTAAGTGGCCGGCCATGATATATAGGAGGGAGAAATTTCTCTCTCCTTATTTTTATTACAAATCTAGATCTAGAATTCTCTCTTCCCAATTTCTTCATTCCCACACCAAATTTTATTCTAATTTCTTCCTAATTCCTTCCCAATTCATAATTTGAGGCTAGTAGAGCAAGGATCTACAAGGAGGAGCAAGGATCTACAAGTTGAAGGCTCATTTCACCCAATTTGGAAGTTTTATTGGGAATCCATCTCCCAATAGGTACAATTCAGTTTTTTCTCTTTGTTTAGACTCTAAATTTGTGTTTTAATCATTAAGAAGTACCCCATAAGCTAAGTCTATCCATAAAAATTGGAATTAGGTTCATATGAGGCCTATGGAGGAAGTTATGGTGTATTTTGTGTCAATTTTGGGGGGATTCCGAGATTGACACATTTTGTGTTTGTCAATTGGTCAATTAGACCAAATTGACATGTGTTTGATTATGTGTGGCTAGTGTCATATCTACAATTGGATATGTGTAGGCCGTATCCCAATAAATTGTAGATATGGGTTGATTTGGAAATTTTTCTCCGACACGGGACTTTGTGCATGTCATATTTTGACACAGACACGTAGATGTATAATTGACTCTTCGTATTATTCATATATATTATTTTAGACTTGCTCGTATCCTTCAGAATATATTTAGTGGTGTGGTAGACTCGTATCGCAAGCATATCATAGACCTAGTATGATACGGGTGCGATGCACTCCATGTGTTTGTTCTATTGCATTTCTAGATTCAATTTGCATTGTTTATAGCTATTAGTGATATATGTACTCAGATGTGTATATATATAGTGTTATGTATATATATATGTCAGGTTATATATATATATATATATGTGTGTGTGTGTGTGTGTGTGTGTGTGTTCATAGTTGTAGTTATATATGTATAGTTGAGTGTAGGAGAAAGTGGTTATATATATATATATATATATATATATATATATATATATATATATATATATATATGGTTGTGTGTGTGGTTGTATGGATGTGTGTGAGGGGGAATCGAGGTCAGGCAATATCACAGCAGGAACTAGCATCAGTGCAGTGGTATAAGAAATTAGAGGCAGTAGCAACAACATCAGTATTACTGCAGCAAGCTTCGAGCAGTAGCTGCAGCAGCAGCTAGCTTAAGCAGCTTCGAGGCAGTGCAACATGCAGAAGATATAGCATGTATGCACACCACAGCAGCATGTTGCAGCAAGCACTGCACAAGCAGCAGTAGTGTTGAGTAGCAGCAATTGCACGAGAAACTGTACAGCAACAATAAGGAAACTCATTAAGGAGACTTGGTGTAGAAACTGTACAGCAATAACAAGGAGACTCAGTGCAGAAACTGCACAGCAACAACAAGGAGACTCAGTACAGAAATTGCACAGCAACAACAAGGAGATTCAGCACAGCAACAACTAGCAGTCAATACTGAAATGGCATATAGTTTAACTCAAGCAGCAGCAGCAGAGTATCAGCAGTGTGTCTGAGGAGGTAAGAGTTAGTTAGTTAGTTAGTTCATAGTAAGTTAGTAGCTTGAGGTGTAGTAACTAGTTAGTTACTTTGGTATATACTTATGTAGTTAGTTATTGTTAGTAGTTATAAATATATATGTATTCCTAATGTTATTAGTAATTACATATATACTTGTATCTCTAATAGTGATATATATGTATATGTATCTTAGTAGTTATACATATATACTTGTATCCTTAGCTCAAGATAGGTAGGTATGTATATATATTTATATATTTTGGTATGTGTTAGTAGTTAGTATAATAGTATGTAATAATGTATTAGTTAATACAATAGTACATAGTTAGGAGTTGGGTAGTTAATTATATACTAGGAATCATATTTACCTTGTGATACCAAGATAAATGTCAAGGTATCAGGTTGATACTCAAGATATCGGGTTTGGGTATCAAAATAGGTGTGTAGTTGTGAAATACCGTATTGGTTCAAAGCCAAGGTATCCACTTAGCATTAGTTTAGTTAGGAATATTATATATTGATGATTGTATATACATATTATGATTTTATCCTATCTAATTATTTGCTTATCTTACGATATGGTATCCAACTAATTTTTTAGTATCCTAGTTTAGCTAGTGTGGCTTAGTTACATAGTGTATGGACCCAATATCCTAGGGTTGGACTTATACAACCTAGAAATAGCTAGTTTGACCAAATTTTGACCTAGAGTTGACCTAATTTGACTATTTTGACTTAGAAATGACTCTTTGACCTAGATGTTGACTAGTTTAACTTATTTTTATTCTAAAATATTGTATTGATGTAATATTCCATATCTAGGTCTTTGTGGCACCGTATCAGACATCTGTGATACTGTTTACCAGATTTTATGCAAGTATATTCTCTGATAGTTTCTCATTTATGATATCTTTTATGTCTCTTGTATCTAGTGTAGATATCCTTGATTCTTTGACACGATGGTTACACGGATTGGTATATCCGGATCTCGTTATGAGATATTATTCTTTAGTATTTATTGTGCATCTTGTGCAAGCCTTGTTCCTTGTTCTTCTTGTACACGTACAGACATTGGTTCACGAGAAGAGTAGTGTCCTTCTTGTGGAAACCCGTATCATAACATACCATGGTTGGATCCACTATACCAGTTGGGGGCGGGGGAGTATTTAGTGTAGATATGTGATCATACTCTCCTTGTGCATGTCTTGTTCCTTATGAGTGTTAATCATACACCGCACGTGTGATTAACCAGGCCATAACCTTGTGCAAGTTCCCAAGCCGATCACATGTTAAAGCTGGTACTCACTCACTTAGTCATTAGTATTCTTGCTCATTTCCATATTGTTCATTCTTGTATTTATTTCCAGTATTTCCTTTATTGTATATCTCTCATATCTATATGTTGCATCTTGTATATTCACATCTATTTACTGTTACATAGTTTATATCATTTATTAGAACTGTTGTTAGAGATATACTCTACTCCTTTCTTGACTGGATATATTTTGTCCAGATGGCACTGATGAGTGATACCCCACTCACTACGGACCTCAGGATATTGTAGGCTTAGAGCCAGAGACCTTGGCTCAGAAGGGTCTCATTCCGACTGAGACAGACGACCCATAACTTGTAGCTTCTTAGTTAGACTCATTGTACTGGATTTTTCTCCAGCATATTATTTTAGTATTTCTCTGACTCATTGGATATTATTTGTCTCATGATTTGTATTCGTGACTCTTCTATTCTTTTATCATATTTGTGCTTATTTTTATCTTAGCTCTGTGATTGAGTATATTTATATTGTTGATGGCATATTTATATTGATAGATAGTTTACCAAAACAGCATTCTATCGTCGATGCTAAGACGTAGGATGGATGTTGTTCACTACTTGCATCCCTACACCGAGTGCGGGTCATGACAGACCTTACCGAAGAAGTGTATATAAAACTACCACCTGGTTTCCAAACCAAACACCCTGGTCAGGTATGTCGGCTTCAAAAATCTCTTTATGGGCTTAAACATGCGCCTTGTTGTTGGTTTATGAAGTTGGCATCTTCTTTGCGGGAGTACAAATTTTGCCAATCGTACTCTGACTATTCACTTTTTACTCTTCATAAGGGCAATATTCAGATAAATATTCTTGTGTATGTCGACGATTTGATTCTTTCTGGCAATAACTTTGCTGCTCTTACTGCCTTTAAGAATTCTTTGAGTACATGCTTTCACATGAAGGACCTTGGGGCGTTAAAGTTTATTCATGGTGTTGAGGTAGCTCAAAGTGCGAAAGGTATTTTTCTGTGTCAACGGAATTATACACTTGACATTATCTCTGAGACAGGATTGTTGGAGGTGAAATCCGCAAGCTTTTCCATAGAACAACATCATCAACTGGCATGCTCTACAATTCCACTTTTGTCTGATAGGGAAGCATATTGACGGCTTGTGGGATGGCTGATTTATTTTTCGTTTACTCAGCCGGATTTGGCTTATGTTGTTTACATCTTATCGTAGTTTATGCATAAGCCCCAACGTGATCATTAGGATGAAGCTTTGAAGGTTGTTAGATATCTGAAGGGTTATCCCGATCAAGGCATTCTTCTTCGCTCTGACTGTGATTTACGGCTTCGGGGGTGGTATGATTCTGATTGGATGAGTTGTCCCATCACACAATACTTTTTATCTGGTTGGTTGATTTTCTTGGTGATTAGCCCATCTCTTGGAAGACGAAGAAATAAGTGACAGTATCCCATTCTTTGGCCGAAGCGGAGAACCGTGCGATGGCGGCAGTCATTTGTGAGCTTAAGTGGCTCAAGGGATTGTTGGCCATTTAGGGGTGCAACATTCGTGTGCTATGGATTTATTTTTTGATAGTCAATCTGTCATGACCCGCACCCAGTGTAGGGGCGCACCCGGTGTAGGGGCGCGAGTAGTGAACAACATCCAGCCTATGCCGCAATATCGATGGTAGAATATTGTTTGGGTAAACTATCTATATAGCAATAATGATCATCAAGATATATAATGCCACTAATAAAGTATAAATACTCAATCAAAGATCTATAAGATGGAACAATCACACTAATAAGATATAAAGAACTGAAGAGCCAAATACAACTCATATGACAAAATAATATCCAAAGTCATCAAATATAATAAGAAATACTAAAGTTGGTGAACAGTATAAAATATGTCCGGAACGGTACCTCAGAGACCAAAATATGAATATCACATCAATACAAGGTTTTTGAATGAATGTAAGTTAAACTAATCCATTTCTAGGTCATTAGGCAAATTCTAAGTCAACTAGGTCAACTCTAGGTCGAACTAGTCAAAGTTGGTCAAACTAGCTATTTCTAGGTTGTATGAGTCAATCTCTATGATGTTGGGTCTATACCTTATGTATCTAGGATATACTAGCTATATTAGGATACTCGAGTATCGATACGATACCGTATCTCAAGATACTCAAGATACTCTAATATAATTATCTAATAGCATAACTAATATTCATAACTGAATGTACTTAACAGTCAAAACACATAACTGATACATATATAGCTATCAATACTAACATATACAATTATCTAATACATTATAGCTAACTTACATAACATACTAACCCCATTGTTCACTAACACTTAAATATACTATAAGACAACTACTCATACTAATAGATAACCAATCTAATACCCACAACTTACCAACATCTAACTCAATAACCAATTATCAGTCTATATTAGATCCCATGATGTGGCACAACACCTAACTCCAACTTCAGATTTGACAGAACTCTTCCCCCCCCCCAACCTGAGTTGATGCTACTCCCTTAGTAATACCTCAAAACTGCTGATGTTGTTGTGCACTTCAAGTGCAGAGCCCGACCCCCTTTTTACTGCGTTGTATTGCCACCTACAAGCCACCAGCATGTAGCTGCTGCTACTTGCCCGACCCCTTAATCATGTTGATGATAGTAGCAACCCAACCCTCTCACACCTTGTTGTGTATTGGTCACCTCCAGACCTACTGCTAATGTGGTTCACCACAACCTGACCTCCCATAATCCCAAGACTGATACAACATTCACCAATGCACAACATATGTGACAGTCCTCCCCCAAAGACGGACACTAAGATGAATAACGCATAAACTTATATAAACATCAAAAAATATATGTATCACCACAACACATACAATAGTTGCACACTCACCTCACAATATATCAGTAATCTCAATCCAGTCTACATATGTGCAACAGTCCCCAACTCCTATGTACCCAATACACACTCCAACACATCAATACATAGTATAAACATAGATAGATGATTATATAATTAATTAATTAATTAATATATATATATATATATATATATATATATATATATATATATACAACTCATATGCAATATTTAAATAGCTACACACAAGTCCAATTGAATTAGAATGCAAAAACACAAACATGTGGAGTACACTGCACCCGTATCACACTCAATCTATGATACGCTTGTGATATGGCTCCACCACACCATCAAACTTATTCTGAAGGACATGAGCAAGTCTAGAATCACAATTAGAATCAATACAAAGAGTAGCTACTCAACTACGTGCCCGTGTCAAAATATGATATGCTCAAACCCCCGTGTCAAAGAAAAAACTCCCAAATCAACCTGTATCACCAAATTGTCATGATATGGCCTAGATGTATCCAATTTTGAATACAAAACTAGTCTCACACAATCAAATATATGTCAATTTAATCTAATTGACCTATTAACAAATACATTATGTGATAATCTTAAAATTCCTCCAAAATTGACACAAAATACCACATAACTTTCTCCATAGGCCTCTTATGAACCTAATTTCAAATCCTATGGGTAGACTTAGTACGTGAGAGGGTTTTCAATTATTAAAATACATATTTAGAGTCTAATTAGAGGATAAAATTTTAATTGTACCTATTGGGAGATGGATTTCCAATACAAATCTCCAAAAGAGTGTCAAGAGCCTTCTACTTGTGCTCCTTCTTCCTCCTTGTAGATCCTTGCCTCCTTCTTTCTCTAATAAACTCCAATGGTGAACAGAGAAGGAATTAGGAAATAATTTGGGTAGGGATTGGTATAGGGATGAAAGAATTTGGAAGGAAAAATTCTAGATTTAGAAATGAGATGAATAGATGAAGAGAAAGAAAGAAAGAGAGAGAGAGAGAGAGTCTCTCTCCTCTCCCCTATGGATGGCCTTGGCCCCTTCTCCAAGTCCCTATAAAAAGTCTATAATATCCCTTAGGGCATGTCATGAAAGAATTAATTAAGGATGGAAGGTTCTAATCCAAATGGTTTAACTAATTAAGTCATCCTTCTAATGAATGGGCTTGTTTGGTAGGCTCAAGTCTAACCAGAAATAATTTTAGTCCATGAGTCTATTCTAATATAGTTATGTCCACTAAAATAAGTCCAAAATCAAATATAACATCTAATAATAAATAAATCATACAATAAATAAATATACAATATGCACAATATTTAATTAATTATAAAATGACCAAAATATCCTTTCCTAGAAAATATGGTAGTGACAAGTCTACCCCCTTAAAATAATTTTTTCCTCAAAATTTAAAGACAAACTTCTCCTATAACATAACAGCAACATGAAATAACATACCTTATGGCACAAATAGATATGGGTAATGCTCTCGCATTTTGTCCTCCCTCTCCCAGGTAGACTCACCCGGAGAATGATGCCTCCATGCGACGTGTACCAAGGGAATGGTCTAGTTCCTCAGCACCTTCTCTCTCCGATCCAGAATCTCAACTGGCTGCTCTGGATAGCTAAGAGTAGGGCCCACCTCTATCTCCGAGTGATCCAATACGTGACTAGGATCTGCCACGTACCGTCTCAACTGTGATACATGAAATACGTTGTGCACTCTCTCCAATGCAGGTGGAAATTCTAGTGTATAAGCATCTGCACCAACCCTCTCGAGAATACTGAAGGGTCCGATGAATCGCGGACTAAGCTTCCAGCCTCCACCGAAATGAATTGTGCCTCGTGTCGGAGAAATCCTCCGAAACACCAAACCTCCAAGTTAGAACAAAATACAACCTTAAGAACTTAATCCAAAACAAACAACCAATATCAACACAAAACAAAAATCTAAAACTATACCTCAAACTCCAAAGGTCTCCGGTGGCTATCGGCCTAATGCCGCTGTTTGTCCTGTGCCACTCGAAGTCAGTCTCTAATCAGCTTAACCTTCTCTGCTATATCTATAACCATCTCTGGCACTAGCAAAGCTCTCTCTCCAATATTATCCCATGATAAGGGAGTACGATATCTCCGTCCGTACAGAGCCTCAAATAGTGATATATTTATACAGGCATAGTAGCTGTTGTTGTAAGCAAACTCTACCAAATGAAGATGGTCCTCCCATGATCCTCTAAAATTTAGTACACAGGTGCACAGCATATCCTCGAGAGTTTGAATGGTCCTCTATGACTGTCCATCCGTCTGGGGGTGATATGCAGTACTGAACATGAGTTGTGTGCCCAAACTCGCCTACAAACTCCTTCAGAAATAAGAAGTAAAAACGAATATCCCAATCCGAAACTATGTTGACGGAAACCCCATGTATCTTGACGATCTGCCTCATATACATCTCTGCCAGCTTCTCCGTAGACAAATCCACCTTGAAAGGCAAAAAATGGGCCGACTTGGTCAACCTGTCAACGATGACCCAAATCGCGTCTTTTTCTCATGGAGATCGTAGAATTCCGGACACAAAATCCATAGTAATGTGCTCCCACTTCTACTCTAAAATAGGTAATGGTTGAAGTAAGACACCTGGCCTCTATCTCTCGGCCTTCACCTGCTGGCACACTAAGCATCTGGATACAAACTGTGCCACCTCTCTCTTCATGCCATACCACTACACACTCTCTCTCATATCCCGATACATCTTGTTGGCACCTGGATGTATGGAATACTGAGAGCAATGCGCTTCCTGTAATACCTTCTCATGCAACTCTCCACTAGACACATATAATCTAGCACCATACCGTAAAGAACCATCCTCAACAATGGTGAAATCATCCTTCAATCATGCTCTTACCTGAGCTCTGATGCTCCTCAAAGATACATCCTTCCTTGATCCGGTCCATCAACTCTGAGTGTATCTGCAACCCTCACATCTGTATCCCAAAACCAGGGACTACCACCTCATTGCCCAAGCTCTCCAAGTCCTTCAACAAATGACTATCACTCGTCAGAAACATGGCTACCAGATACCTGCTCAAGGCATCGGCAACTACATTGGCTTTTTTCAAATGATACTGTAAGGATATGTCAAAATCCTTCATCAGTTCCAGCCACCGACGCTGCCTCATGTTCAACTCCTTCTGAGTGAAAACGTACTTCAAGCTCTTGTGGTCTGTGAAGATCTCCACACATTCTCCATACAGATAGTGTTTCCACAACTTCAAGGCAAAGATGACTGCTGCCAACTCCAAATCATGGGTAGGATAGTTCTTCTCATGAGGATATAATTTTCTAGATGTATAGGCAATCAATTTCCTGTTCTGCTGAAGAACACAACCTAGCCCTTTCTCCGATGCATCACTATAGATAGTGAAACCTCCAGACCCCGATGGCAACGTTAAAATAGGAGCAGACGTCAACCTCATCTTCAATTTCTCAAAATTAGCATGGCACTCCTCTGTCCAAACAAACTTTACGTCCTTCCTGGTGAGTCTGGTCATCGGCTCGGCAATCCTTAAAAAATCTTGCACAAACTTTATCTAGTAGCCTGTCAGACCCAAGAAACTTATGATCTCTGTCACTGAACTCGGGGTCTTCCAAGACTCCACTGCTGCGATCTTCTTCGAATCCACTAAAATTTTATCACCAGTCACAACATGTCCTAAGAACTCTACCTTGTCTAAGAAGAACTCACACTTGGACAGCTTACCATACAACTTCTCCTTCCTCAACACATCCAACATAATCCGCAGATGCTCCTCATGCTCCTTTGGTATCTTCGAGTATATGAGTATGTCATCGATGAATACCACCACAAACTTGTCAAGGTATTGGTGAAATACCTTGTTCATCAAATTCATAAATATTGTCGGGCATTAGTCAACCCAAATGGCATCACCATGAACTATATTGGCCATACCGAGTCCTAAAAGCAGTCTTCGGAATATCCTCCCGCTTTACTTTCACCTGATGGTAGCCTGATCTCAAGTCTATGTTAAAAAATATTTTGGCTCTACTCAACTGATCGAACAGGTCATCAATCCGTGGCAACGGATATTTATTCTTAATAGTGAGATTATTTAATTTTCTGTAATCGATGCACATGCGTACCGATCCATCCTTCTTCGGTACAAACAATACCGGGGCTCCCCATGATGAAGAACTGGATCTGATAAACCCCCTATCCTGCAGTTCATCCACTTGCTTCTTCAGGTTGACAGCTCATTATTGTTCACTCTATAGATATTCTGTAAAATTGGCTCCGTATCTGGCACCAAGTCTATAGAGAACTCAACATCTCTATCTAGCGGCAATCCTAAAAATTCCTCAGAAAACACATCCAAGAACCCTACTATCAAAGGATGCGGCAACTCCTTGTCTTCCACCATAGCTCCACAGATAAAGCCTTCTCTTTGCTCTGTAGCTCCTCAAGCAAACTCAAACTTTGGCTCTCTTGGCTGGCTAAATAAAATTCTACCTCATCTGCAATCTATACTAGCATGGTGTTTACTCAACCAATCCAACCCAAGTACAATATCATAACTCGGAAGTGGCATTACGAGTAGATATACACTCAGCTTCCGGCCTCCCAGAGTAACTCTTCGATCGTTGCAAATATCACTAACCAGGATAATGCCCCCAGGTCATGATCTTGCAAGTCCTAAGCAAAGACTCAGCTACCAAATGATGCTTCAATGCAAAGAAATAAATATAAAACTATGGGAAGTACCACTATCAAACAATGCTAAAGCTGGAATAAAATCAAGGAGAACAGAACCTGCAATAACATCTCTCGTGGCTCGGCCTCCTCGATCGTCATAGCAAATGCTCGCCCCTGAGGTGCACCCCCTGATGCTGGTACTGGCATAACGATGTTGCTGGGTCGGAAGCGGTGTAAATACCCTAAATTTTGAGAATAATTTTAAAATAGGTTATTTCGTTTTTGGAATTTTTTGGAAATTAAAACCAAGATGAGTGTGATTTAAACATTTTTAAGTGTGTCCAAAGGGTGTTAAAATATTCTGAAAGTAAAAATTTATTGTGTATAATAGAGAACCGGACGCATGGCATTTTTCGGTGAATTTATTGGACACCGGAGCAACGAATCGAGGTCCAAAAGCTATAGAGAGTGAACCAGACCCAAGTTGAACAAATCCAGGCTAGACCAAACCAAACCCAGCGTTCGGGTCGGTTGGATCCGAGCCGAACCCGACCCGGATCCAAACCGTATGGAACCCTAGAATTCCTCCGCCGAAGACTCCTGTAGCAGCCTATATAGCGCCTCCTCGGCGTCTGTGCCTAGCCATCACCTAAACCCTAAGCTCCCGCCGCCATCAAGCTCGTCGTCGACCACCTAACTGCCCCGCCCAGCAGCTGATCCACGGCGCCGCCGCTTTCTATCACCTGAAACCCCGCCGCTGAGTTCGCCCAGCCGACTTCCCCCTTCTCCGTCATCCGCCGCGAGCACAGCGACCCCGAGCGCGGCCCCCTCCATCCTCAGTTCGAACCGTCCCCCGACTCCTCCCTGTCGCTGCTACCCCGTCGTTCGATCATCCCTCACCCTTTAACTCACCGCCAGCGAATCCCGCCGGCCGCCGCCACGTTCAGCCCTCAACCCTCCGACTCCCCCTCGACCCTTCGACCCGCGCCAGGCCATCGCCCGAGAACCGGCCGCCGCCTGAGAACCCAGTCGCCCTGAGCTTGTCGACCCAGCAGTGAATTCGGGACAAGACACAGAGCTTAGCGGACACGGGAGATCACGATTCGGACGCGAGCAGTAGACATCGGATACGAGCAGGACACGTGGAAACTCAGATTTTGGAGCTCGGTTCAGGTACCGTTTTCACCCTCATCGCAACTCCAATTTCAATTCCGTCAGTTGCTACACGTAGACTGTATAACCCTCTCGGTGCCCGTGCAACTCGCTCGGTGCACCGCATCCTGTGGTGATCGTACACCGCGATCCAAAAAACAGGAAAAGCAACACCCTGTTTTACCCCGGAACTGAGTACGCCCCGCCAATCGGGACGACTTGGTCGCATGCGGTCTTTACCGAACTGTGCGTGACGTTGATACGATCGTGTAGGATTTCACAGAAGTCGATTCGGAGGTGCGGGCACCCCGGAATCAACGCGTATCCGCCGACGACACTCCGTATCCGTCCTTTCTGGAATACGCTGTAACTTTGTGTACGCACGTCGGATCGAGGCAAAACTTACGCCATTGGACTCGTAGAAATGCGCTGGTCCTGTGACCCAAGTTTGGTCCGATTCCGAAAACGTTGACAAAATCACGTATCGTGGGCCCCACAGGCTCCACTTGACGGGTGATTTTGAGATCGGCTCATCGGAATCCAATTCTGGAAGTTCCGTTGGGTTCGTATCATCGTTTCTGACTTGTAGGCACTAAGTTTGCAGAATTTGGAGACCTTTGACCCTGGCACACTTTTCGGTGCAAAGTGGCCCACATGTGGACCCCGCTTTAATCCGAAAATGACCTTTTTGCCCCTGTGTCCAAATTGGACGTAAGGACAGACATTTTTAGCTATTTGATACCTTCTGAGACTATTGGTGATGTTTATTACAGCGTTTGGAGTAGTACCTACCGGATCCACCGATACAGGGACAGTTGTTGGTCTTCGGACATCAGGCAAGTGTACCTTGCCAACTCTGCAGCTTAGTTATTTATTTTCCTTGCTTCATTATATCGCTGTGCATGCTCAACCTAGGACCGTGTGACGTACTTAGCGTCCGATTATCAGTCGGGTGCCGACACTGTATGCAGTGTTTGGTACGGCCATCTAAAGATGGACATTCGTGACACCTTATTTTCGTACTTGTCTTATCAAGTACCTTATGACCCAGGACACTTGACACTATTCATGAGACAGGATTTTCCCAAGATATGCGTGGTAATTCTGTATAGGATACAGGACATGGACATTATACTCTTAGATACTTTATGACTTGATGCATTAGCTATGATCGCGCTTGACATGGACATGAGATGTTATGGTCATGATATGCGTGATTACATTGGGTGGGGAGAGACACACAGGCTACAGGCTGTTTCATATATCTATCTACTAGTATTGTGAGGCCTCAGACTCTCGTAGCAGAGCTAGGCACATTACGTGTTTATTACCGCTACCGGCTCCCCGACACAGAGCTGGTAGTGGCTTCAGCCTGAGTTTTAGTGCTGCTCTCATCTTGCATTTTCACATAGATGGTTACTTACTTGCCCTATTTATTCATTACTTGCTGTACTGTATTTATTTTGGCATGAGCTTTCTTGTACCTTGCTATGTCCCCTGAGGACCTGGATCCGGATATTTGTCCCCAGATTTTGCGGACGAGGCTTATCCCGAGGTTTACGGGACCGGAGCAGGAGCTGATCCAGGAGCTGTACCGCCATCTGAGGACGAGGTCTTAGCTGATGACTTCTCTTGAGCATCCATGTTCATGCTCAGCATTTATTATTTATTTCAGTCTTTTACTTTCTGGTCAGTTGAACCATTGTATTAGATATTTATCGGGTTGTTCCCCGAAGTACTTTGTGAGACTTGCTGATGAGTTACATTTCTTATTTATTCTGTGGATCATATTTTATATCTTGTGTGGATGAGATTAGTTGTGCCGTGATTGTCGTAGACTTGTTTTACAGCTTAAGTATGCCCTGATGGATCCATTATATTGAGTTGGTCCATCGGTGCGTACTGCTGGCCATTGCCACGTGTCTAGTCCCACGGTATTTTGGGACTGGGGCGTGACATAGTTTTTGTGATGGCCCATGCAGGTCTACGACTAAATTGTTCGGTTCCAACTTAGGGACCGAACCAGCCTGCCCTAAGGATAGTATAAACTATAGGATCTCATCCATTATTTAACCATTTGTTGAACTCTATATCGAACTTGAAATTTTACTTGAACTGCATCCTGTATTGATTCCTCTGAGCGTCTTATAGTTTATCTTTTGATTTCAGAGCAATGGATTCCGGGAACAGAGATGATATTCCTTTGGAGACACCACACGACGCTGTGATTACTTATGGAGACGAAGTAACACCAGGGGATGGTGGACAAGCATCGCAGAGTGATCAAACCGGTCAGCCTAATCCAAGGTTCCGGAGAGATGACATCCCACCTCCACCACAGTTCACTCCCCAGATGCCAGCATTCCCGCCAGGACAAGCCATGGACGGGCAACAGATGTTCCAGATGATGTATGCCATGATGCAAGCCCAGCAACATATTCAGCAAGAGGCCCATCGCCAGGAGGCAGAGTATCTGCGGACCAGCCTGGTATCCGTATTAGAGCAGGTTAATCCAGCAGCGAGGCGAACATCGACAGGATCTATCACCGACTTCCGTCATCTCAAGCCTCGCACATTTTCTGGTAAAGAAGGGCCAACGGAAGTTCATGAGTGGCTCACAAACATTCAGCATCAGCTGGAAGCCGCTGAACTTCCAAGAGAGAAGTGGATGACTGCAGTCAGAATGCAGTTAACTGATAATGCGCACCACTGGTGGTTAGCAGAAGAAAGGAGACTTAGACAGGACAGAGTCACATGGGAAGAGTTCTCCAGACTTTTCCAAGAGATGTACATCCCGGCAGTTGCACGATCAGAGCTCAGAGACAAGTTCAACCGCCTCATCCAAGGCAGTATGACAGTAGAGGAATACAATACAGAGTTTATACGCCTAAGTCGCTTCGCTCCGGCATTGATTTCGACAGAGGAAGAAAAAGCTGAAAAGTTCTTTGATGGACTGAAGTTCGAGCTTCAGAGATTAATTGGCTCAGTCGCACCTACATCTTATACTGAGGTCCTTGCAGCAGCACGACGCATGGAGCGCGTCACTAGAAGGGAATCGAATCTGAAGAGGCCAAACCCATCCGCACCATCCAAGACAGCACCAGGAGATTCTGCGAAACGATTTCAGAGGAGTACGCCAGATAGAGCAGCACACAGGGCCATATCCCTTCCTACTTGTCATCACTGCGGCAAGGTAGGACACATTGAAAGAGAGTGCAGGCGAAAGTTGGGACTATGCCTGCTTTGCGGATCAAACCAGCATCTATCCAGAGACTGCACTCACCATAAAGGAGAAGCACCCAGACTAGCTCTACCTGCACCGCGACCAACTTATCCAGCAGTAGGAGCACAGCAGACAGGAGTTGGTGGAGTCAGACCACCAGCCCCAGGAGGAAACCAGCAGAGACCACCACTGGCCCCACAGGCAGCCCTATTTCAGCAGGCTCAGCAGCAGCAAAGAGGTCCAGCACAGGGGCGAGGGCAGGCATTCCCATTAGCTGTTGAGCAGGAGGCTACAGCAGGCGAGGTCATCGCAGGTACTATTCTAGTAGCTTCATTACCAGCTGTAGCATTATTTGATTCTGGAGCATCGTATTCATTTATAGCAGCTAGCTTTGTAGCCACCCATAGAGTAGCTACCGCACCCCTACCGAAGATGAAGAGAATTCTTACGGGAGGCGGTATTATTCCGGTTAGTGATGTCTGTAGATCATGTTCTGTAGTAGTTTGTGGCCGAGAAATGCGAGCTTAATTTCTGATCTTTTCTATGCCTGACTATAATGTTGTACTTGGTATGGACTGGTTAAGTCAGTATCATGCGACTCTTGATTGTCGGCTTGGAAAGGTTATATTTAGACCGCCTGGACATCCAGAATTCGAGTTTCTTCGAGGAGCAGTAGAGCAAGGAGTTCAGCCTACTCTTCGGGTATTATCTGTTGAAGAGGAGACAGGTTACCCAAGAGTCATCTCTGAGTTTGTGGATGTATTTCCTGATGATCTTCCAGGTTTACCACTTGATCGGGAAATAGAATTCATAATAGACTTAACTCCAGGAGCAGAGCCTATCACTTCATCGGTATATCGGCTAGCACCTAAGGAGTTAGTAGAGTTAAAAGAGTAGGTGGATGATCTTCTGGAGAAGGGTTTCATTCGGCCCAGTGTTTCACCTTGGGGAGCACCCATATTATTTATGCCAAAGAAGGATGGAACAGTACGGTTATGCATTGACTACAGGGTACTGAATGCTGTGACCATCAAGAACAGGTATCCCTTGCCACGCATTGATGATCTATTCGATCAATTGAGTGGTGCAAGGGTATTTTCGAAGATTGACCTTAGATCCGGCTATCATCAGATCAAGGTGAGGAAAGAAGACATCCCGAAGACAGCTTTCAGGACGAAGTATGAACATTATGAGTTCTTGGTGATGCCGTTTGGTTTAACCAACGCGCCAGCAGTGTTTATGAGTTTGATGAACATAGTCTTTCATCAGTTCTTGGATAAATTTGTAGTTGTGTTCATTGACGACATCCTCATATATTCCAAGAGCCACGAAGAGCACGAGGAGCACCTCAGAATCGTGTTGGAGACCTTGAGACAGGAAAAGTTATACGCCAAGCTCAGTAAGTGTGAGTTCTGTATGGACAAAGTACCTTTCTTGGGACATATCATATCAGGAGAAGGACTTTCTGTGGATCCAGAGAAAGTTGCGGCAATAGAGACTTGGCCTACACCCATATCAGTCGCAGAGGTGAGAAGTTTTCTCGGACTTGCGGGATATTACCGAAGGTTCGTAGAAAATTTTTTGAGGATTGCAGAACCGATGACAAAGCTGACACGAAAGGACCAGGAATTTCTATGGACAGAAGACTGCCAGAAGGCCTTCGAAGAACTGAAGAAAAGATTAACAACAGCACCAGTCTTGACTCTTCCTTCAGGGTCAGGAGGTTTTGTTGTTTACAGTGATGCATCAGGCAGTGGACTAGGATGTGTCTTGATGCAACATGGCAAAGTCGTTGCTTATGCGTCAAGACAGTTGAAGGTCCACGAGAAGAACTACCCAACACATGATCTGGGGCTAGCAGCAGTTATATTTGCACTAAAGATATGGAGGCACTATCTTTATGGAGAAAGGGTAGAAATCTTTACTGATCACAAGAGTCTGAAGTATGTGTATACTCAGAAGGAGCTTAACATGAGGCAGAGACGCTGGCTGGAACTGATGGTAGATTTTGACATAGATCTGCAGTATCATCCGGGAAAGGCGAATGTTGTTGCAGATGCACTCAGCAGGAAGCCTACGGCTTATTTCTTGACGATGCAGCCCGAGTTGCTGAGAGATCTACAGGAGCTTAAAATAGAGATTGTCTTACCAGGACAGAATGGCTTGATGGCTAATCTTGAAATTAAGTCATCACTCGTGGAGAAGATTAAGGAGGCATTGCCTACCGATGCTAGATTTAGAAGGTTGAAAGAGAGGACAGAAGCAGGCATGCAGACAGGACTTCGCATTCACGAAGACGGGACATTGAGGTTTGGAAATCGCCTGTATGTTCCAAATGGAGAATTGAGACAGGAGTTAATGACCGAAGCACATAGCTCCATGTACTCTGTTCACCCAGGAGGAACCAAGATGTATCGAGACTTGAGACAGTATTACTGGTGGCATGGAATGAAGAGAGAGATCGCAAGATTTGTGGCCAAATGCTTAGTCTGCCAGCAAGTGAAGGCAGAGCATCAGAGGACGGCAGGTATGTTACAGCCGCTTCCTATACCAGAATGGAAGTGGGAGCACATCACGATGGATTTTGTCACAGGATTTCCGAGGAGCCCCAGCGGAAGAGATGCAGTATGGATTATTGTGGATAGACTCACTAAATCGGCACACTTCTTGCCATTTAGAGTTGGGCAGTCCACAGAGGTACTAGCCGACATGTATATGCGACAAATTATCAAATTACATGGAGTGCCTGTTAGTATTGTATCGGATCGAGATTCG
The DNA here is from genome assembly GCA_036927795.1 of Iris macrosiphon. Classification (NCBI taxonomy): domain Eukaryota; kingdom Viridiplantae; phylum Streptophyta; class Magnoliopsida; order Asparagales; family Iridaceae; genus Iris; species Iris macrosiphon. The sequence goes on along the minus strand of JAYESA010000004.1, from coordinate 284,209,875 downwards.
AGATTTATATCTCATTTCTGGAGAAGCATGCAAGAGAGTCTGGGCACCAGACTCAAATTCAGCACGGCGTACCACCCGCAGACAGATGGCCAATCGGAACGCACCATTCAGATATTGGAGGACATGTTGCGATCATGTATGCTAGACTTTGGAGGTTCTTGGGAAGATCATTTGCACTTAGTGGAGTTCTCCTACAACAACAGTTATCAGGCCAGCATTCAGATGGCACCATTTGAAGCTTTATACGAAAGGAAGTGCAGGTCACCTATATGCTGGAGTGACGTCGGTGAACGTCAGATATTGGGACCAGAATTGGTCACACAAACAGTGGAGAAGGTGAAGCAGATTCAGAATCATCTACGAGCAGCTCAGGACCGACAGAAGTATTGGGCAGATACGCACAAACGTCCCCTATAGTTCAAAGAAGGAGATCACGTATTCTTGAGGATTTCGCCCACTCGTGGTACTATCAGATTCGGGAGCAGAGGCAAGCTGAGCCCAAGGTATATTGGGCCATTTGACATCCTCGAGCGTGTTGGTGAGGTGGCTTATCGGCTTGCATTACCTCCATCCTTAGAGGGAGTGCATGACGTATTCCACGTCTCACAGCTGCGAAGGTACGTGACCGACCCAAGTCACGTAGTCGATCATTTAGAGATCGCAGTAGGCCCGAGCTTGAGGTATGAAGAACAACCAGTTGGCATCCTTGACGTCAGTGAGAAGACATTACGGGGACAGACGATCAGACTGGTTCGAGTAGCATGAAAACATCATTCTGCTGGAGAATCGACTTGGGAACGAGAAGATAGTATGCGCCAGCGATACCCCCACTTGTTCGAGGAGGCAGTTGTAAACTAGTCCACTTTGTATTTCCATAACTCTTTCTTGAGTAGCTTATTCTTTGATTGCGAGAACGCAATCCTTTTAAGGAGGGAAGATTGTAAACACCCTAAATTTTGAGAATAATTTTAAAATAGGTTATTTCGTTTTTGGAATTTTCTGGAAATTAAAACCAAGATGAGTGTAATTTAAACATTTTTAAGTGTGGCCAAAGGGTGTTAAAATATTTTGGAAGTAAAAATTTATTGTGTATAATGGAGAACCGGACGCATGGCATTTTTCGGTGAATTTATTGGACACCGGAGCAACGAATCGAGGACCAAAAGCTATAGAGAGTGAACCAGACCCAAGTTGAACAAATCCAGGCTAGACCAAACCAAACCCAGCGTTCGGGTCGGGTTGGATCCGAGCCGAACCCGACCCGGATCCAAACCGTATGGAACCCTAGAATTCCTCCGCCGAAGACTCCTGTAGCAGCCTATATAGCGCCTCCTCGGCGTCTGTGCCTAGCCATCACCTAAACCCTAAGCTCCCGCCGCCATCAAGCTCGCCGTCGACCACCTAGCTGCCCCGCCCAGCAGCTGATCCGCGGCGCCGCCGCTTCCCATCACCTGAAACCCCGCCGCTGAGTTCGCCCAGCCGACTTCCCCCTTCTCCGTCATCCGCCGCGAGCACAGCGACCCCGAGCGCGGCCCCCTCCGTCCTCAGTTCGAACCGTCCCCCGACTCCTCTCTGTCGCTGCTACCCCGCCGTTCGATCATCCCTCACCCTTCGACTCACCGCCAGCGAATCCCGTCGACCGCCGCCACGTTCAGCCCTCAACCCTCCGACTCCCCCTCGACCCTTCGACCCGCGCCAAGCTGTCGCCCGAGAACCGGCCGCCTCCTGAGAACCCAGTCACCCCGAGCTTGTCGACCCAGCAGTGAATTCGGGACAAGACACAGAGCTCAGCGGACACGGGAGATCGCGATTCGGACGCGAGCAGTAGACATCGGATACGAACAGGACACGTGGAAACTCATATTTTGGAGCTCGGTTCAGGTACCGTTTTCACCCTCATCGCAACTCCAATTTCAATTTCGTCAGTTGCTACACGTAGACTGTATAACCCTCTCGGTGCTCGTGCAACTCGCTCGGTGCACCGCGTCCTGTGGTGATCGTATACCGCGATCCAAAAAACAGGAAAAGCAACACCCTGTTTCACCCCGGAACTGAGTACGCCCCGCCAATCGGGATGACTTGGTCGCACGCAGTCTTTACCGAACTGTGCATGACGTTGATACGGTCGTGTAGGATTTTGCAGAAGTCGATTCGGAGGTGCGGGCACCCCGGAATCAACGCGTATCCGCCGACGACACTCCGTATCCGTCCTTTCTGGAACACACTGTAACTTTGTGTACGTACGTCGGATCGAGGCAAAACTTGCGCCATCGGACTCGTAGCAATGCGCTGGTCCTGTGACCCAAGTTTGGTCTGATTTCGAGAACGTTGACAAAATCACGTATCGTGGGCCCCATAGGCTCCACTTGACGGGTGATTTTGAGATCGGCTCATCGGAATCCAATTCTGGAAGTTCCGTTGGGTTCGTATCATCGTTCCTAACTTGTAGGCACTGAGTTTGTAGAATTTGGAGACCTTTGACTCTGACACGCTTTTCGGTGCAAAGTGGCCCATATGTGGACCCCACTTTAATCCGAAAATGACCTTTTTGCCCCTGTGTCCAAATTGGACGTAAGGACAGGCATTTCTAGCTATTTGATACCTTCTGAGACTATTGGTGATGTTTATTACAGCTTTTGGAGTAGTACCTACCGGATCCACCGATACAGGGACAGTTGTTGGTCTTCGGACATCAGGCAAGTGTACCTTGCCAACTCTGCAGCTTATTTATTTATTTTTCTTGCTTCATTATATCGCTGTGCATGCTCAACCTAGGACCGTGTGACGTACTTAGCGTCCGATTATCAGTCGGGTGCCGACACTGTACGCAGTGTTGGGTACGGCCATCTAGAGATGGACATTCGTGACACCTTATTTTCGTACTTGTCTTATCAAGTACCTTATGACCCAGGACACTTGACACTATTCATGAGACAGGATTTTCCCGAGATATTCGTGGTAATTCTGTATAGGATACAGGACATGGACATTATACTCTTAGATACTTTATGACTTGATGCATTAGCTATGATCGCGCTTGACATGGACATGAGACGTTATGGTCATGATATGCGTGGTTACATTGGGTGGGGAGAGACACACAGGCTACAGGATGTTTCATATATCTATCTACTACTATTGTGAGGCCTCAGACTCTCGTAGCAGAGCTAGGCACATTACGTGTTTATTACCGCTACCGGCTCCCCGACACAGAGCTGGTAGTGGCTTCAGCCTGAGTTTTAGTGCTGCTCTCATCTTGCATTTTCACATAGATGGTTACTTACTTGCCCTATTTATTCATTACTTGCTGCACTGTATTTATTTTGGCATGAGCTTTCTTGTACCTTGCTATGTCCCCTGAGGACCTGGATCCGGATATTTGTCCCCAGATTTTGCGGACGAGGCTTATCCCGAGGTTTACGGGACCGAAGCAGGAGCTGATCCAGGAGCTGTACCGCCATCTGAGGACGAGGTCTTAGCTGATGACTTCTCTTGAGCATCCATGTTCATGCTCAGCATTTATTATTTATTTCAGTCTTTTACTTTCTGGTCAGTTGAACCATTGTACTAGATATTTATCGGGTTATTTCCCGAAGTACTTTGTGAGACTTGCTGATGAGTTACATTCCTTATTTATTCTGTGGATCATATTTTATATCTTGTGTGGATGAGATTAGTTGTGCCGTAATTGTCGTAGACTTATTTTACAGCTTAAGTATGCCCTGATGGATCCATTATATTGAGTTGGTCCATCGGTGCGTACTGCTGGCCATTGCCACGTGTCTAGTCCCACGGTATTTTGGGACTGGGGCGTGACAAGCGGCGGTCCCCTCGGCTGTACTGTAGGTGGCCTCGCATGTGTTCTCTGAGCTGGAGCTGTTCCTTGAACTGCAAGACGAGGGTTGGTAGGACAATCCCTCAGCTGATGTCCCTCGGTACCACAATACAGACAAACTCCCAACCTCTTCCTGCAAACTTTTCAGATATGGCTAGGCTTCTTGTAGAAGTTGTAGGAAGCTTGTTGTGACTGTCCCTACTGCTGCTATGGTGCCTGGTGAACCAGCGTCCAAGCTGGAGTCTGGTGTGGCTGCTAAAAAGGACTAGACTGGAAATGAGGACGCTTAGCAGGCCCTGCGATGATTCTATATTTATCTCATCAAATCTCAAAACTTAATTTAATTTTATCTACTCTTAAAATTTAAATCTAATCACAAAGTTTAAAATAATCTCAATTAAAATTTTGAATTCCAAAAATTGTTCCATCAAACTTTACTCCTCTATATTTATTCCTTTATATAATCAACCACAGTTTCTATACCATAGTTTCTACTTACCTTCAATTCAATAATTATCGCAAAACTTACTTAAATTCACCAAATATTATTTAACCTCTAAAATTTTCTCAAGAAAATATAAATCTATTTTATCAAACTCTTCTCAAAGTTTTAAAAGTTTAAATTCTATCATTTAAAATTTTCAATTTAAATCTAATTCCTCAAAAATTTATTTAATAACTCAATCTTAATAATTCAAGTTTAAATCCAATCCTCTAATTTAAATTCAACCATTGCATATTCCCTTGAATAAATTCAAATTCAAATTCTCATCCACAAAATTTGAATTTGACCTTTTTCTTTATATTATTATTTTTCACACAATAATCAAACAATAAAATAATTACGAAATCATGAAATTAAGATTCGCCAATGTGTCGTCTCTTCGTATCCTAAAATTCTCAAATTTAGATTCCAAGTCAAATCGTATGAAAATCTTCAAATTTAAACCCCATAAAATTTAAATGATTCAAGATTCTTAAAATCTAAATTTAAATTCATCACATAATATCTTTTAAATTTAAACACAAATTCAATCATATCATAATCTTCAAAAATTTATGGTTTAAGAAAATTGTTAATACTGTCATATCAAGTTCTCAACTCTTTATTTAAATTAATATTTATCCTTGAAATTTAAACTCCAAACCATTTAAATTTATCCAAAATATTTTAATTTAAAATTTTAAATCCATTACATCATAATTGTCTTAAAATATTAAATTAAATAAATTTCTAGCTCCTTATCTCATCATTTTTTTCTCAATTTAAAACAAAATACCCTATTTTTTTAAATCACATAGAAGTTTAAGCCTAAAAGCACCAAAATTTGGCAATTCTCATCTTCATTAATTGATTAACCTCCAAACCAATTCGCTAGTCGAGAAGCCTACCTACCATATATCAAACCATCTTATCAAAACACAATATTATATCCTAAAATAAAATCACTCGCATACATCTAAAAGGTTTATCTAATAGTAACCCATCACTTCTAATATAGACAATTGATAGAGTCCATCTTGTTTTAGGTTTCTACTGGTAATGTCTTAATCTATTCTCACTCTAATATCTACAAATTATCTACCATAATCTTCACTACTCAGGTAACCATCTACTTACAAATAATCTATCAAATATGTCTTATTCGTCTTGACAAAAATCTTCTCCTGGGAAGATCACCATGCACGAGTGTTTATCTCTCCAAGTTAGGGAAAAATGAGAATCAAAGAATAATAGTTCAAAGAAAGTATGGATGATTACAATTTCAAGATTCAAGGATGATATTAGAAATCAAAGTAAGTTCCAATAGCAATTGTGGATTAAGATCCTAACAACCTTATTCTAAATGCAGGCTCACTAGGCACAATAATGTAACTAAAATTATATGCTCAGACCTGCATGGGCCACCAGAAAAATTATGTCATATCCCAGTCCTAAAATACCAAGGGACTAGTCTCGTGGCAATGGCCAGCAGCACAACTCCAATGAGCAAACCCAATTTCATGGACCCTTTAGAGTGCACTTAAGCTATAATACAACTACAATTGTCTACAATATATGTCATAGTCTATGTATCTAAGTTCATCCACCAATTCATAAACAAGAGGCAAGATGATAAACCAGTCTCAACCTTCAATACCATAAATGAAACTGTCTATCACAATATAATAAATAAATATTACGGGAACAACCCGTATCAAAATAATGAGAGAGAAAAAATCCAAATACACCAGTCCTATAGTCATAATATCCAAGTCCATATCTAAGAATCACAAGACATCATACATAAAGAGAATCTGAGAACTCAAGAGAAGTCCTTTGGTACCACCTCGTCCTCGGCTGCTGGTACTATTTCGATATCAGCTCTTGACCAGTAAACCTCGGGATAAACCTCTTCGTCTATACCTGGGGACATAATCCATATCCATGTCCTCAGGGAACATAACAAGGTACAATAAACACTCAAGCCAGAAGTAAACAGTATAATGTTATAAAAAGGGGGAAAGCTACTACGACCAACTATGTGATATGCAAATGAAAGTATGGTATCGTACCCCGGGCTGGTACCCACGAAAGATCTCAAGGGACACTTTCGTAATCTAATAGTACACTCAAGGCTCCATGTGGGGGAACTAGGAGAAAGCTGTATATATATATATATATATATATATATATATATATATATATATATATATATATATATATATACCTTAGATTTTGCAGAGGGAACCTAAAATCTAATACACAATAAATAGTAATATATAAAATATGCCCAGAGCACGATGAAGACTCTCCCCACCCAATTTAATCTCACGTCTCAATCAAGACATACAATCTCATGACCTCTAACTATTAGCACAAGTCTTAGTCACTATGTATTATTACAATCATCCCTATATCATGCATCATGCGGTCTTATCCAGAGTCCAAGTACCACGAACAAGTCGAGAAAGACTCTGTCACATGAATATCGTGTCCAGTGTCCTATGGTTGGATGTACAAATAATGTTTGCACCAACATGGGTTCGTAAATATGACTCTCTGACTACGTTACTCGACTCCAAAGGATGTCGGTACCCGATTCTTGTTCGGACACAAAGTATCGTATGACGGCCCTAGGCTCAAAAAGTACATCAATCAAGCCACATAAATATAATGTCTAATGTATAAATAATATTAAATAAATAATTTAGAACTGTAAATATCTTGGCAAGGTACACTTGTCTAGTTCTGCAGTTAGTGGTGGTAAAGATGATCCCGCGTCCACTCCTTCGGGATTCAATTGACATATCAATCAATTAATACGCTTAAGGGTCCAATCACAAATTCTTGTAATTATAACTTAATTATATAATTTATTCGATGACATGCATAACCAAGTCCGTTATTATTTCTAACAACTTTGCTTACTTTTACAGGGTATCAGAACCTAGTTTCGTAGTTTCTGACTTCCAAAATTTAAGATTAAGTCCGTAATTAAAGGACATGAACATAAATCCTAATAAATTAAAAAATCTAGATTTTAAACATGATTTATATTAATTTTTAGCAATAAATTCTAGATTTGATAAAATAGGCCTATTTCAATATTAGGGCTACGATCGGTTGACTACTTTTGTCCAAAACTTGTTCGGAGCATTGCCAGTCCGTGGGTATGGGTTATATCTAGTAAAATTTATTTAATATCATATTTTATTCTATTATAATCACACACAAAATTATCTTTTTATTCCTTCCAAAATAACCTCTATTTACTAGCAAAATATTGTTATAAAGTCACCCAAAACATGGGCTAGTGGCCCTTATTTATAGGATTCAGATTTGACATTAAAACAAAAAATAATTTTAAAATACTTAATTTTCAGAAAATAAATACATATTAATTAATTTTTAAAAATTAATAATAATTTTCTCAAGTAATCGCATTAAAAGTCTCAAAACTAGTCCTACCGACAAGCGAATTATCACCAACCTATCATAAAATTTTTATATATTCTAATATGAGAATAAGATAAAAAAATATGAGTTCTAAATAAATAATTTTACATAACCTAAAAGGATCATGCCATGGAATTTGAGAAAGAAAGATTAAAGATTTACCGAAAAATTTGGATGATTGGATGATGGTGCTTCTTCTTGTCTAAAAAATACTCCTCCTTACTTATGCTTGGCTTGCTACTCTCTTCTTTATGGGTTATTGATGATGAAAATAGGTTCTTGATATATTTTTGGAGAATATGGGGTTCTTCTTGGAGGTTTAATGGTTTGGATGGAGAGATAGTGAAAATGAGTATTTTATGATGTAGAAGTGTCACGACCCGCACCCAGATATTCGGGCACGAGTACAAAGGTACGCCAAGCCTACGCAGCAACATCGGCGGTAGAATACTGTCTGAGTCAATTCTAACTAACTAAATATCTCAATAATATATATATGGTACCTGTCAATCATCTCAACTCCAAAGGGAGGAACAATATGATATCTCACAAATGTAGCTATACTCAATCACAATGCAAACTAAGCAAGATAAAGCAAGTATGGAATAACGAAGAAAAGAATGAAGATACAATCCACAAGTCTGAAAGAATATAGATCCCATGAATCTCAATAATAGTCTAATACGAGTCTATCAAAAATAAACTAAACCTCCTCAGGCTCTGGAACTAAGTCCTCCTGGTCTATAGGAGTATCCTCTAATGGTAAGCCCTCCTACGACCCATAGAATGTAGGATACTGATCTATGAGCCAATCAGCTAAAAAAAAATTCCAGTCAAGATTAGAGCGAAGTGCATACCTCTGAAAGCAGTTCCAAATACACAATCGAGCATATAAAATAGATAATAGAAAAGAATACAAGATAACTAAATAACTGAATGAAATAAACTAGAGTGAACAGATAATGTACTGGAATAAAGAACAAGCAATATAAATATCTGTAATATAAAGAAATAACTAAAATCTATCTAATGTGCCTCAGAATACAAGTTTATTATGTGATCAGTTTAGGTTGAACACGAATACAATAAGGCAACTCGATTACAAGTGTGGTATATAATCGATATGTACATGAATACATTGGGGCTTTGATCACATAATCAACTCCTACTCCCCCAATCTCAACTAATACCAATGGATTCAATCACGACACATTACGAACACGGATATGGGCACACTGAACACGAGTATGGGATAACATCTCCTGACAGGATCCATATAGTACCAGTCCGTGAAACCGCTGTATCAAAATCAAGTATACAGTTCTAGAATATGAGATATATATACTATTATGAAATAAAAACTAACAGAGAAATGTACTCGTCTGAGGTCCTGAGCAAGGTGTATCTCTCGATGCCCAAGTTGGTGTCACAAAGACCTATATATGGTACGTTGCATCAATACAAGGTTTTAGAATAAAAATAAGTTAAACCAGTTCAATTCTAGGTCATAAAGCCATTTCTAAGTCAAAATAGTCAAACTAGGTCAACTCTAGGTCAAACTAGCTATTTCTAGGTTGTATGAGTCCAACTCTAGGATATTAGGTCCATACACTATGTAACTAGGCTACACTAGCTAAGCTAAGATACTAAGATACAAACAAAGCTCCGTATTATAGGATATGCAAGTTTTTAAATATAAAAAAACTAATTTATATATATACAAGACAATACATATAGTACTCTTAGCGAACTAATGCAAAGTGGATACCTTGACTTTGTACTAATGCATATCTCACCACCTACACACCCATCTTGATACTCAAATCCAATACCTTGAGTATCCACCAATACCTTGACATTACCTTGGTATCACAAAGTAATTCAATTCCTAATAGATAGTTAACTACCAATACACTAAACTATAACTAAGATTAACTAACTACTATAATACTACTATACTAACTTATTATTAACACATTAGTACTTATATACATATATACATACATACATATAGCTACTAGTCTAACAAGTATATATATATATATATATAACTATTAGATAACAATGTATATATAACTATCTATATAGCAATATGACTAACTAGTTAAATATATGCATATATAACTAACTAGATCAATATGCAACTAGCTAACTAAAGTAACTTAACAATAACTAACTAACCCTCTACCTTAACTAGTTGTCCCTGTCTTGCTGATGCTAGCTGCTGCACTGAGGTTGATTGCTTTGATATAGTTGCTCATTGTTGTTGCTGCTGCTGCAATATGCTGCTTGCTGTTGCTGTTGTGCTTCATTTGATGGTTGCTCTTGCTGCAGTGCATGCCTTGGCTGCACACTGCTGCATGCTTGCAGCTGCTGCTCATTGTTGTGGCTTGCTGCACTGTGGTAGCTGCTACTGCTTCTAGCATGCAGTTGTTGTTGCACAAGCTGCAGCATTGCTGAGTAGTTGCTGCAAACTGTTGCTGCCTTGCTTGTTGTTCACTGCTCTCTGCTGCTGGATGCTACTGCCCTTGATGCAGTGGTAGTTGATGCATTTACACAGTTGGCTACTTGTTGTTGATGCATGTTGTGCTCTACTCGACCCCCCTCTCACTGCTCACTAACTCACTATGTACACACACACATACAAACACACATAAACATATATACATATAAATACATATATAGATATACACTCATATAAAATAATTATATATATATATATATATATATATATATATATATATATATATATATATATATATATATATATATATATATACATATCTATATAATATTATAGATATATATACACATATCACTACACATAACTATATATACATATCTATATAATATAATAGAGATACATACACATATACATAATCATACAATCATATAATTATATCATTCTAATAGATATTACCAAGTCAATTTGAATGAAGGTACAATAAACAAATACGTGGAGTGCACCACACCCGTATCACATTCATTCTATGATATGCTTGCGATACGGCTCCACCACACAACCAAATATATCCCGAAGCATACGATCGAGTCTAAAATAATAATTATGAACAATACGAAGAACTAATTACTCAACTACCTGTCCACGTCAAAATTTGACATGCTTAAACTCCCGTGTAGGAAAGAAAACCATCAAATCAACCCGTATCTCCAAATTATCGGGATACGGCCTACACGTATCCAATTATGGATATGACACTAGTCACACACAAACAAACATATATCAATTTGGTCTAATTGACCTATTGACAAATACAAGATGTGCCAATCTCGAAATTTCTCTAAAATTGACATAAAATACCACATAACTTTCTCCATAGGACTCCTATGAACCTTATTCCAATTCCTATGGGTAGCCTTAGCATATGGGGTGGTTCCTTATGGTTAAAATACAGATTTAGAACCTAATTAGAGGGGGAAAAAACAGAATTGTACCTATTGAGAGATAAATTTCTAATAAAATTTCTAAATTGAGTGAAGTAGCCTCCTCCTTGTAGATCATTGCTCCTCCTTGTAGATCATTTCTTTCTCCTTGTAGATCCTTATTCTAATAGCCTATAATAAAGAATAGGAAAGGAATTGAAAAAAAATTGAATAGGGATTGGTGTGGGAATGAAGAATTTGGAAGAGGAAAAATTCTAGATCTAGATTTGGAATGACAATGAGAAGAGAGAGTCTCTCTCCTCCCTATGGTGGCCGACTCCTTGCCCCTCCTCCAAGTTACTATAAAAAGTCTAAAATAACCATTGGGGCTTGTCATAAAGAAAATAATTAAGGAGAAAATGTTCTAGTCTAATTGGTTTCACTAATTAATTCATCATTCTAATGAATGAGCTTATTATTGGGCTCAATCTAAACTAGAATTTAATGTTGATTCATGGATCTAAACTGAACTAGTTAGGTCTACTACACAAGTCTAAAAATAAATCTAATATCTAATAATAAATAAATAATACAATAATTAATATTTACAATATACACAATATTTAATATTATAATCCTAAAATACAAATACCCATGCCAAATTACCAAACTATCCTTAGTTGGAAAAGTAAAGGTGACAAGAAGTTGATGAGGGAGTTGTGTGGGGGTGAAAGGAGGGAGATAGGATGCTTTGTACGGCTAGAAGGAGAGGAATAGGGGGGTGGTCGGCTGCTATGAGGGGGAGAAAGAGTTATATTAGGTTTTAGGGTTAGGGTTTTAAGTATATATAGTGCATATGTGGGCCTCCTTAATGGATTGGTTGTAAAAATAGGGGTTTTCCATGCTTATAGGGTCAACACATAGGGGGGCTGCTCCTGGCCGCATATGGGAGGGGTTTGTTGGTTATTGGGTTGTGTGTTGATAAGGTTTGGGTGTTGGTTGGTTAGGAAGTTTGTTATGTAGTTATTTGCTAACTATGATGACACCTATACACTTTCTATAAATAGAACTCCCATAAATAGAAATAAATAAATTTAAATATTATATATATATATATATATATATATATATATATATATATATATATATATATATATATATATATATATATATATATATATACTACATGCCTACATGTGTTTGGATTTGGTTTGGGTCAAGTTCTACTCTAATTAAGGTAATTTTACGGTAACCGTGGTTCTAAATGGTTGTCAATATTTTTAGAGCATGAGGAACATCAAAATAATGTAACACCCATGGACCAATTATACTAAATATAATCAAGATTAGTAATATAAATTTTGTTAGAAGAAAAAAGGTCGTACATTGCTCAAAATATCAAAGCCATAACAAAGTGTCATATATATTTAAAATAATGTTTGAAATTAATTCTTTAAATCTATCTAATTAAACAAAATAATAAAAATAATTATAAATTACCCCTATTCCAAAATGAGGGGGCTTACAACTTACTACTTCTTTCTCTTTCGATAAAGTCTTCCCTTCCGGCCTCTCTGATCATTAGATCATGTACTTATTATATTTTTTTTCATATTCTAGTTTGGTAGTGGATTTATCTCCACCCAACTATTAGATCTTCTCGAATATTTTATACTTGGTTTATTGTCATATTTGGTTATTTATTTCTATTTGATTTTGTGGATGAGATTCGTATTGCCTGTGACTTGTGTTGACAATATATATATATACCACTTGTGAATTGTTATTCATAATACAACGTACGTATGTATAATGGTTTTCATATATTGGGGTTTCCATATACATACAAATGTCATGCTTACGTATTTCTAGTCCTATGTATTTTGGGACTGAAACGTGACATATTTTTGTGGTGGCTCATGCAGGTCGAGAGTATATTATTTCGGTTACGTTACTGTATCGAACAAGCCTGCAAATATGATTAGAGTTTAGGATCTTATCCACTTATTTACTCACCTTTCTTGATTCCATTTTCGAACTCTCATTTGATTGCTTGATATGCATCTAGCTTGATCCTTTTCTAGCATAAATTTCTATTTTCTCATACTTGAGGGAGGTTTAAAGCTGACTAGTACTAGGTTTATGCCACATAGGATAATTACATTGTTAGGTAGATTATTTTGGCAACTAAGGAGGTATTAGAGGATTTAAGTTATGTTATGAACTCATTAACTTTTTTTGAAAATTGATTAACACGATTAAATAATTTAAGAATTTTTTTCTTAAAGATATAGTCTTATGCGATAGATCGATAAATTCTAAGTTTGGTAGAAGTTGCATTGTCGACTTGAGCTTAAATTTTATATGAAGATGAATATCTTAGATTGCGATTAAGAAGGTAATCAAGTAAGATAATATTGAGAGATTTAATTTATTTTAATTTTGATTTTTTTTTAGAATAATGATTGTCATGACCCAGTCTCAAAATACCAAGAGACTAGCCACGTGGCAATGGCCAACAATACAACTCTAATGGGCAAACCCAATTTAATTGACCCGTTAGAGTGCACCTAAGCTGTATTAAGTATAAGTAAAAGTCTACAACATCTGCAACTGTATATAAATCTAATCTCATCCATAGACCACGGTCACAATACAAGATGATAGTCCAGTCAAGATAATAAATAACAGATAATTATCCATCAGCAAGTCCAAATAAGTAGTATTTCGGGGAACAACCTATCACAATAAAGAAAAGAGAAATAACACCAAATACATATGTCCAGAAGTCCAAGTCCAAGTCCAAATATAAAATAATACTAAACATAAATAACTAAATAGATAACTGAGTACTCAGGAGAAGTCCTCTGGCACAACCTCGTTCTCTGGTGCAAGTACCGCTCCAACGATAGCTCATATCCCGTAAACCTTGGGATAACTCTCCTCTGCTACGCCTGGAGACATAATCCGGATCCAGGTCCTCAAAGGACATAGCAAGATACAAGAATAACTCAAGCCAAAGTACAGTAAATAAATAACATGTGTGCTCAGGGTATCTAATATAAACTATCTAAGTGAATGCAGTAAGAATGTACTCGTCCGCTAAACCACCGAGTCCTGTAGGTCAGCAAAGACACAACAGTAGCTAGTAGTAATATTAGTAGTAGGTGCTACAGACCCCGTCAAGGTACCTGCAACACTATAGGGCCCGAAATGCAAGCATCGGTAGCTAGTATTGTGTGGTAGCCCAACGGTACGGTAAGTTCTCTCCAACCCATTGTATCTCACGTCTCATATCCATGACACGCAAAAAAATTACTATCTATATCTCAAGTCAAGGTATAAATAATATCATATCAACTAGCACATCTCTCAAGTCCTGTCCTATAACAGAAGCCAGAATCCTTGAATATCTCAAGTGAGACTTCTGTACATGAGAGTCGTGTATAGTTTCATAAGATAAATTATGCAAGTGATGCACGTATAATGTATACGTCGATAATGCAATCTCACGATACCTAATTTCTGCATACGAAAGTCGGTACCCGAATATAACTTGGATGCTAAGTATCGTCACGGTCCTAGGACCATAAAAAAATCCATGTATTAAAATATAAACTATAAACTGCGGTTAAAATTATGCACAATTTACTGAGACTAAGGCAAGGTACACTTGTGTGCTGCTTGCTGCTGCGCTGTAGCGGATCCAAAGTCCACGTCTGATGGTGCTGCGATACCCACGTGCCCTGCCAACATTACTTAAATTAATTCTAATTCTACCATTATCTACTTTATGTAAAAATATAGAGTCGCTACACGCACATCAACAAAGTCGCAACGTTCGTGCCAATAATTCTAATAGTCGCATGGCTTTAGTTAACGTGCCAACAACCACGTACCATACTTTTATTTATAATATCGTGAGGGTCTCGTACATTGATATACTACATGTACGTATAGGCCTTTACGTGTGGTTAACCAACATATTCCTACACGTACGTAGGTAGTGTTCAATGTCGTAAAATGCTATACAACGCTAACCTGTTAATTAAGCATGCATGAAACCATTTTATTTTACTAATTAACATCTTAAATACAAAAATAATTAAGTTTAATATTCTAAAATTTATTTAACTGTAGTGAAACACACATTTTTCATATTACAATAATATAATATGTACACTAGTTCACCAATATTATCCATACAACCTATCTATCCATTATTCATACTTTAGACCACTAAAATACACATTTTAATACGTATATAGTCTAAAATTTGGTTCATATAATTCTGAATAATAATTATAATAATATAAAAATAATTAACTATAGACAATAACTCATTATTTTTATTTACAACATCTATGTAACATATACATGCAATATATGCTTTAGTGCATGTGTTAAATACATAGTAAAAATAATTCTTGGATCATAACAAGATATTTTTTCTACTCCTCAGTAACCATAAATACCATGAATGAAGAGGAAATTTTTTTACTAACACTTGGTGTTATTGAGGATCGTTGCACTCCGACAACATTTTTGACTTCAAGGAGGGGTTGCACAACCACTAGGCCGGCCTTGCTTGAGGGAGGGGCCTGTGAGGTAAAGGAGATGGTCTGTGCAAGGTCTGAAGGTGGAGGAGGCTGCTTCCACCTTCGGTTGGACTGAGGTGGTCGGCCGTTCGGGTGCTCCGGGGTCGCGGGTGGAGGATGAGATGCTCCCGGGTCTTCAAGAACCGGCTGGGTGTGCTCCAAGGAGAGGGAGGTGAGGGATATGATATAGGGGAGTGGAAGAGAAGAGGGAGGTGGTTTCGGTTGTAGAAATGGAGGAGGGTCGGCTGCACACAGGTTGGGAGTTACTCCCTAGGAATAATAGTTATATGTAGTAATGAATGGGATAAGAGGTAAAAGGTTGGGAGTTTTATTTTTTTAAGTTATAAACCAACGGTTAATAGAAATGAGGCATTGAAAAATGAACCCTTGGTATGTCTAGGCTGCGGGTTGGTCCCCCTCCCCTCTCTAAATATGTACATGGTGTATTTTAATTAAAATAGTCCAATAGTGTATGCTAAAAATAGGTATAATCTAAATTTAAATTGAAATGAGGTAAAAATATGATTTGGTGTGGAGAAAAATGGTGTTTGGTGTGTAGGAAGGTGGGGGATGGGTGTGTGGTGTTGTCTATGAGTTAGACTAGTTGGTTTGATGGTTCGAGTTGGGGGTTCGAATTTGGTTAGGTTCAATATTTAATCGAGAAGGGTCAATTTTGACTAATTAAAAATTCATGGTATTTCTATATTATTTTTGGAGCTTGCGGGGACTCAAATAAATATAACACCAATATCGTGTGCACAGTTAGTCGTGTTAGGCTAAGGGTTATAAAAGTCACTTTTGAAATTTGGGTTTATGTTGGTCATCTAAATTGACTGCAACGGAAAAGTGTCCAAGTATCATATTTTGAGTCAAAAAGCGTCGCGATTGTTGTGCGACCAAAACGAAGCATATGATTGCAACATTATGAGTGACATCCATATCATGAGCCTAATTTGGCTCGGCTAAGCCTATTATGCAAAGTTAGTTGGAAGAAAAAAGCTAATGTTGTATTCCTGGCATTAAGACTACACTAAAGGGCTCCTAAATTCTAAAAATTATTTTAATATTTATTTATTTAAATAAATAATTCTTTAAAAATAAAATTACTAAATATTCTTATCTATATTTTAAGGGGTTTACAATGATTATGATTTATTTGAGTTATGTGGAAAAAAATTAATTATAAGGATTTGACTTTAAGGAGAATAGTGTCTTATAGATTGAATTTTGAATTTTGATATATTGGAACAAAAAAATTATAATTTGAGTATATGATTTAAAATTTGAATATTGGAGGTTGAATCATCGATTTAAATTTTTGAGGGTAAAAATAAAATTTTAAATTTGAACATTGATGAATTGAATTTAAATTTTTTACAATTTAAAAACCGTAAACCCAATAATACTTTTATAAAATTATGTAAATACTCTCAATTCTATGCATATGTTGTAATTAAAAAATTGTATATTTTGAAAGCTATAATTTTACTTATGTATTTTAAAGTCCAATTTTGATAATTTAACAACTAGTCTAACTTTGAACGCAAATACAACAAATGTGTGTATACAAATTTAATTTTTAATATCATTTAACTATGATTTCAACTTTAGACCCTACCCATTAAACAATATAAATAATTCAACCGAATAAACCAAATAAAAATATGAATTCGGTTCGGTTTTAATTTTAAGCTAATTTTGTTCGATTTTGATTTTAAATTTTTAGAATTTTAGTTTATTAAATTTTGACTATTTAGATTTAATTAAAATCTATTAAACCGAACACTCACCCGCTCCGTGGTAGCACTTTGGTTGCCAAAATTGTTCAAGTGGGGGTTATGCAGTTGGAAGTTATGAATACTTCACATCCTAAAATTAGATCTTAAAAAAAAGGGTCCTTCTTATAAAAATTCCAATCTTGTAATACTCCACGATCTCCCATAATTCCACCACCACCACCACCACCACCACTTCCTCCTCTCTCCCAAGTGCTAGCCATGGAGCTGGAGATGTCGTCGATGGCGTCGGCGATCGGCGTGTCGATCCCGGTCCTCCGCTTCCTCCTCTGCTTCGTCGCCACCATCCCCGTCTCTTTCCTCTGGCGCCTCCTCCCCTCCGGTGCGGCCAAGCACGTCTTCGCCGCCGGCTCCGGCGCCTTTCTCTCCTACCTCTCCTTCGGATTCTCCTCCAACCTCCACTTCCTCATCCCCATGTCTCTCGGCTACGCCTCCATGCTCCTCCTCCGCCGCCGTGCCGGGATCCTCACCTTCTTCACCGGCTTCGGATATCTCATCGGATGGTAACGATCCTCCCCTCCCGATCTTCTCCACTTTTAGGGTTTCGATGGAGGTGAGAATTTCGATTTGCATGCGTATATTGGTTGGAAAAGCTGGAAGCTTTTGATTCTTACGGAAATGCTAATTTGGTTAGGAATTGGAAGGTTGGACCAGTTTTGGTTCTTCGATCTATTAGGAAATGTGTTTCTTTTGCAGATATTGACTGCCTAATATATGCTTATACTAACTCGAGTGGCTCATGGTGCGCGGAACTTTTCAAATCCCAAGCCCGATTCTCAATTGCCCTCAAAATTTGAGGTCGCATCGACTTTGTTCGTGCAATCCCGAGTCGACAGTGTTGTGTCGTGTCGTGTCGAACACATATCGGAAAAGCTATGGACACTCCAATGTACACTAGCACGCACCAAGACAGGTGCCGAATCCGTGTCACCGTGTCCAAAACGTTTCATGTGGTATCCATGTCAATGCAACATAGGCCTGTAATTGACCTTGTCATTGTTATTTGAGGATCAAACTAGCCCCAGTTTACGTTTTCGATTGTTAATCCTTTTCGGCTTGTACATGCACAGATTATTCGGGTACAGTTGATTTTGCCTCTGTACAATTAAGTCATTAATAAATCGAATGTAAAATCTATCTTGTGTTTTATTGCAGTACCGTTGGTCTCTTTGTTCGTAATCAACAAGTTTGTGCAACAAGTGTGCCTTGAACTTGGGTGGCTCCGAATCTCTGATACTATATTAATTTTTTTGCCTATGCATCAAGACTTCGGATCCATATTTTGTGGTTGAGAGAGATAATTCTGTGTTCCTGACAAGAATTAAAGGCAACTGGTTTGGAAGTAAGACGTCAAATCAAAATTTGCATGAAGTTTTGTATCCTTCTGTATGGAAGTGAAGGGCAATGGAGCTGTAATTATGACTATTTTCTCTAAGGCATTAGTTTCAATTATCTATATCTTTTGGTTTTGCTACAGTAGGCTAGGATGTAGCCTGCTCCAACATCTAAACTAATTTTGTTTCAGTTGCCTGTCAAAATGGAAGTGTGGTTCTCCAGCTTTGCACCGGAAGCAGATATCTAAGACAGATTTATTTTTCCGTCCACAACTGTCAGTCTATGTAGCTCACACCTTCTGGTTTTACAAAACTAGGATGACATATCCAACTTCTGCTCTTATTTATTATTCGTTCTTCGAGCAAAATCCCTGGCCACATGATATGGTGGTAATAGTTGAAAATTCCTAGTTGCATGGCCATCTTTTTGGGTTTTAATTGTTTCAGTTGGCTTTTTGGAACTTGAAGATCTAAGGAATTTACAGCTTGTGAGCACCCACTTTAATTCACAGTTGCAATTATAAAGATCAGTATAAGGCCCCAAACTCATAATTCATATTTATATGCGAAATGATCTTTGTGTGTGTGTGTGTAGGCAAAAAGGTTCGTAAGGTGGCACTGCAGAAAATTTCCTAAGGGGTGTCACGTGTCAATTTCCAAATGTACAACAATGTCCACATGCACCACGCCAAATCCCAAATAAATATATGGAAAAAGTAGTTATGGAGGATATGATGGGCCTCAGGATTATGAATACGTGGACTCCGCCTTAAGAAATCTCTTAAGGTTCCACCCTAGGATCCACGTGTATATATATATATATATATATATATATATATATAGAGAGAGAGAGAGAGAGAGAGAGAGAGAGAGATATCAAATTCATCCCCTATCTTGTCCATCCCATCATCATCCTCATCATATCCGTTGGATTAAATTTTATCAACGATCTAGATTAAATCTAATAAAACAATAAAAAAGGGAGAGAACCAAAAAAATTAAGAGAGAATCAACAAATTTTCGAAGAGAGAAAAACAAAAACCGACAGAAAAAAAAATCCGGTTCCTCCGCCGCCAGCAAAGCCTCTAGCTCGGCCTCCACTCCTCCTCCTCTGCGCTTCCCTCATCCGCCTCGTACAACAATTTCTATTTATATTCCACGGCACAATTTCCAAACCAGTGGTCCCTTGATGATCTGCCAAGGACTGCAAAAGTTTGAACTCTGAGAGAAGAGAAGGGCGTTCAGTTGACATGGTGAGGCTACTTAAGATTGGTCAATAAGAGAAGGGCGTTCATTGCCATTATATGCATAATGAATGTAAGCAAAACTCTGTCATTTACTTACATAAGACGTAAGAAAGTATTAGCATTTGATTTAAGGAAGGAAAAGGACACTTTTTTATATGGAGCCACTCAAAGAAACAAAATAGATGAATCAATAGAAGGCTTTCTAATGGACAAATAATGAATCTGTTAGAAGATGTGAAAAAATGGCTTTTGGTTGTCTAACAACTTGGTTCTGAACTTTTGAGGTTCAGGATTCTATGTATGAGTGCTGGAAGAGGTCCATGTGCTAGCATGGTCATTGAAGGGAGTTCTTAGGAGGCTTTGCAAAACAAAAAGTCTTCTTCTTCAGTTCCTTGTAGGTTAAGTCTGTTTTGTCCATAAAGTCCTTTTAAACCAAGGAGGGAAAAGGTAGTGATAAAGATCTAATCGGAGAAATTCTTCCCTCTAACCAAATCTGTGAAATCTCCTTTGTTTATTACACCTCCAATCTGTCATCACTCATATCCTGGTCTATTCGATTAGTGTCTATATGTCCATCTTAGTAGAATTCTCTTTTATTAGATTTAATATAGATGGTTAATAAATTTTGATCCAAGTGATATGGTGCGGATGATAATGGGGTGGACAGAATAGGGGGTGAATCTGATCCCACCTCTCTCTCTCTCTCTCTCTCTCTCTCTCTATATATATATATATATATATATATATATATATATATATAGTCAAAAGTGAGATTTATTACCAAATTTCTGCTCCTGATACCATTCTTTTCCTCTTCCTTTTAGCCATGTATATTACATGAGTGGGGACGCATGGAAGGAGGGTGGCATTGATGCAACAGGTAATGGACTACATATTTTTGAATTTCAACTGGTATATGTTATAAGGTGTCATGATATGTTATTCTCTTGTTGTAAATTATCTTCCAAATCCAATTGTTAACTTTGCTATACCTTTAACCATAGTTGCAACTTGCAAGTTGAATATGTTGGGCACCATAGCAAATAATGTCCGAGAAATTTATGGCTATTTGTACAAGAAAATTGTGGAGTCTTCAACCAATATCCAATGTAATTCAATCTGATAGGAAACAGGAATGTTAGGTACATTAAGTCATGAATTGATCATCTCCTTGACTTTTCTCTAGTCAATACTGTTTTAGATGCCCAAAGACTTGGACAACACTCCATCCTATTAGAGAAGGGTTCCTTGAAAAGTTAGTGGGGGAAGCAAATGCGGAAACAATCTACCCCTCAATAATACTGGATGTTAGCCCAAATGAAAGTACCAGACATATTTTGCTTAGTCTTTTTGTTTAGGGAGACTAAGAAAACAAGTCAATAATGTTATTAAGTCTTATTGTAGTTTATATCATATTCAACTCCATATTAGCAGACTGAATGAGAATTTACAATGATCACACATAATGAGCATAGTGTGTGTCTAGGTGTAATTGTCTTTAATATACATCGTTTAATTTGAGTGTGTTCATGTTAGTTGTAAGTTTTTACGATTGAATCCATCATAATGGCGTGGTTAGGATGGATGTTCTTCATAGAATTGAAACATGATGGTTAAAGAGGAGTTCATCTGGGTCCGATAGGATGCATTTGAAACTGAAGAAATATATAAAAACCTATAAGAGCAGTAATGCTATATGAGTCTGAATGTTGGAACCGAGAAACATGTCCATTTGTCCAAAAACTTAGCAAATTTCAAATAAGATGCTGAAAATGAAATATGTGAGTTTCAAATACATCTAAAGACATGATCAGGTGATAAAATCATTTGAAATGGTATGGACATATGCATTTGGGGCAATTTGGATATATATTAGAAAAATGAGTGAGTCCTTAAGGGAGCACAATTATAGTTTTAGAATTAGGCTAGATGTAAAGCACTTGGATCATATTTTGCCAGTCTCTTTTCTTTTGGGAGATTAATAAAACTAAGTCTTTACTAAGGCTTATCGTAGTTTATAACATATTAAACTTGATGTTATCTGAACTGAATGAAAATTACAATGATCACACAGAATGAATATTGAAGAAACTGCCAGTCTCAGGTGTTAATATCTTTTGGAGGACTGTCATGTTGTATGTTTTCACTATTTAGAATGAACTATGCATCATATGGCGAGGTTAAGACAGATGTTGCTCAAAGAATTGAAACATAATGGTTTAAGTGGAGAGTGCATCTTGGCAGCTGATTGCAGGATACCCTTGAGAGAGAGAGAGAGAGAGAGGTTACGACGGCGGTTCTAGGTCTCTCCATGGAGTCGACGCTCAGGGAGGACGCTCGATTAGCCTTGTGGAGGAACGCTCCCTCTTAGAATGCCGACCATCCTCCTGATGGTCCCAAGGGTAGTTAGGACTGGACGGTGGTGCGGCGGAAGCATCGGACCAGGTTGCAGGGGCATGCAGGTCTGGCTACTCCTGTAGGTAGGCCAGTCGGGGCGATCGGTAGAAGGAAATGGGCTTCTTCGTACTCTGGCAGTAGAAAAGCCTCAATGGTCTCGCGTGTCGAGACGGGGAGGATTGGGGAAGGAGGTTCTTGAGTTCCTCTGGAGCACAATCGGTCGGATTCTCTGCCCAAAGACAGGTCTTTATGACCAGTAGTGGGCTCGAAGAGCTTTATTTGGGGAAAGAGAACCCTTATACTCCAGGAGACACGTGTCATTGGCTGCACTTTATAGTTTATACGTCTGCTCCGGCAAGGGATGGATTGATTCAATGGGTTGATGAAGAGCTCACGATGGTAGACGGAGTACAAACGACGATGATCGCTGCGGAGGATGTCGTCATCTCCATAGCTGAATGAGATAAGACACTATTCATGTATGTTCTCGGCCAACGACTGTCTTACCTTACTGTGTCGGCATATGTGCGACGAGCTTGGAGGCTGTCTAAGGGAGCATAAGTGTTCTCATGCGAGAATGCATATTTCTTAATTCGTTTTTGCTACGCAGAAGAGCTTGATGATGTCTTGCTCGGGTGTCTGTGGCTTCTAGATGGAAGACTAGTTATTTTGAAGAAGTAGGAGCCATCGATATCGCTTAAAAGTGATTTGCTTACTGCAATCCAAGTTTGGATCCAGATGCCAAGGCTACTTCTGCAGCTCCGGAACGAGCCGACTATTCGTAAAATAGTCAGGCTGGTGGATATTCCTTTGCGGATGGATGCAGCAACGACATTGCAAAAGAGATTGGCGTTCACTAGAGTGCTTGTGGAAATCAAAGCTTGTCGTACATTTCCTGCAGTGGTTCATATTCAACTCCCAGATGGCAGCAAGTTAAACCAACCGATCACATTTGAATGGGTCTCACCTGTGTTTGGATTGCAGGTGTATTGGACATGTGGCGATAGGTTGTCCTGACCTGACTGTAGACACTTTGGGATGAAGTCGTGGAAGTGGGAGGAGAGCAACTATGCTTTCTCATGTCTCACAACAGAGGGAAGCTTCAAGAAAAGTAGGGACCAAAGTGCTTTCGTGGAGGGCTGCAAACATAGCTGAGCCATCTAGTGATCCCATCCACTCAGTTCATTCTGACATGGATGGGGTTGACAGTGATCTCGCTCTGGTCCACCTAGCAGTCCCCACGATTACTAAGGAGGGCGACGAGTCCTTGTCTGAGGCTGAGGATCTAGCAGTGTCATCTCCTGGCCAAGGAGAGTGACATGTGCTTCCTTCAAGGGTAGAGAAACTTCCTACTTCCAACTACTGGATTCCTACTATTATGGAGGAGATTGAGGAGGAATTGGAACATCAAACAAATGTGTTGCAACTTATTATGGAGAATGACAACAGGCAGAGTAATGCTCTCCACGAGTTCGTGTACGACATAAAATAGAGAAGAAGCCTATTAGTATTGTATTTGAGTTAGTGCTTGAAGCACTAAGGGGCAACATACTGGAATGATATAATGTCTACTTATAGTTGTTTTGCGAGGAAGGAGTTGCGTGAGAGTTGTAGGGTGCTAGGCTAAGTCCTAGCATCCATTTATCAATTTTATGAAAATGATATAATTACCCAATTTTCATATATATATATATATATATATATATATATATATATATATACATGCAGTATGCTATATGAGTCTGCATGTTGGACAACCAAGAAACATGTCCATTTGTCCAAAAAAGAGCATATCTTGAACAAGAATGCTTAAATGGGTGAGCGGAGAATGCATTTAAAGATAAGATCAACGTTTTAAAAACTGGTTCAACCATTGAAACGGTGAAAATCTTTAATCGTTTGACCGGTTGAACCGTTCGGTTCAAAGATGCTGACATAATAATTATTTTTAAGATTATATTTAATATTCGTATGTTGTATTTAAAAATTTATAATAGTATTTTAAATTTTAAATAGGACTAACTGAGATGGACAAAGAAATATATATTTCAAAGTTTGATTTGAACACTTATTGAATTGTAATAATTATTTTACTGTATAATTTTTTTTCCTCCAATAGTAATTGAATTTTTGCTATAATTTGGAGCAACTTTCGGACAGTTGATTTGAGTAATTATTTACTTTTAATTACTACTGGGCTTGGATACAGGTTAAAAGTATGCCAATTCAATATGTTGAATTGTGACAATCACAATCCATATTGACGTACAAATTTTGTGTCACCAAAAGTAGATGTTTATATTGGCTATATATATATATATATATATATATATATATATATATATATATATATAACAAGAAGTTCTCAATCTCACAACTTCGCTCACTTCTGCACAATGGTAGGTGTATTTATACACTGTTATTAATCAATATATTTATATATAACAGATACATGGAATTTGACACAAAATATGATGTAATGTATTGGTAGGGGTGCTGGTCTCTTGTTCCAAAGATCATATGTTCGAATATTCTTGTCTCCAGCACTTTGTATATTTGCTACCTATTTGGTGAACCGAGCGGTTCACGAGAACCATGACCTGGTCGGATGGTTCGAACAGTCCGATTCGGTTCTGGATTGTTCAACCGCTCCACCGGTTCATCTAGCCTAACCAACCCGAATAAATGACTTGGGTTATAGAGCAACTAGTTCGACCGTCCAGTTTGAACCGGTTTTTAGAACACTGGATAGGATTAAGGTGAGAAAATCATTTGAGATGGTAGTGGCATGTGCATTCGTGGGAAGTTGGAAATATATTAGAAAATGAGTGAGTCCTTAATGGAACAAAATGGCAGTGTTATAATTAGGCTAGACCTAAAGCACTTGGATCCAATTTTAGAATAAGGATATGACATTTGCTAATGTGAGGATGACAATGTCAAGTCCAGCTCCCAGCATACGGTGAGTCGAGTACGTAACGAACATCCTAGGCTACGTGATATAAGAATACACGAGTACTCGTATTCGCGATTGTCGTCTGTAAGGTTCTAGAATGGATTTACCATGGATCATATATATATATATATATATATATATATATATATATATATATATATATATATATATATGAGAAAAATGCATTCTAAAATATATAATTATGGTTTACATTGTTCTATCCCAACTGCATAAAACTAACCCGAACATATACATTTACTTATACCTTAACTGGTGAAGATTTGGAGATCAACATCTAACATACTTGTCTTTTGTTCCAACATTTTGTTCTCGTTCTCATTCTCTAGTTCTTCTTTTCAAAGTATTAGAAATAAAATTTGTATTTTTAGGATGATGTTGAAAGCTTAATTCTTATTTGCGAATCCAATCATTTAGTGCATCACATGAAACCAAATAACCTAACTATCAAGGTACAAATCCTAACACTACATTTCTACTACTCACAAACATAATCAATTTTAAGGACAACTATTATGCAAACAACCAAACCACAACAAATTTTTTTTTTCCTATATGAAGTGCAGTTGGAGAACACTATGGATCACACATTTGTCTAATTTCTCAACAGTAATTCCATTTCCTCGAGATTAGGTTGTTAACAGAGTTGGCATGGTGCTTGGGGTCTGGCACCACATTCACTCTGAATAAAACATATCCTCTATTACACTTAATTGATATTCGATCGAATTAAGTATTAACATATATAGATAGTGAGCTAAGCTTCACATCCTCCCTTCGCAAGGTTTTTTGAATGAGGTAACGTACAAATCAACTTTTGTTGTTTATTATATTGCAAAAAAATTTCGTCTAGTGTGAATCTAATGTTCTCCTTCCCATGATGCAATCTTAATAACCACAAGAAATTCCTAGCTATTATTATCTTGAATTAGGAATTCCGGATTATGAGCTTCAGTCATGTCAAGATCCGAAGACTCCATACGCAGACATGAAGTATGTGTTCTGATCTCTGTGCATATATGACATGATACGAGAACATTGTAATAAGGAATATTTGCCGCAACGAATATCCTTGCAATAAAATAACAATGGATTAAAAATTTAGTTTTATTGCATATCCCCGTGTTTTTGTCATACAAATCCAAAAGTTAGTTATTCGTCCCCTATGAATTTAGATGTTATCGTGGGTTCGTCTCTAATTCTAACACACGACTAAGCCTAATTAGGTATTCGAGCGCTTGACAGTTTTCAGATTCGAAATTTGGCTCTCCTGAAATTTCTGAAAATTTCAGTAGTCGCTTTTGTATTTCTTGGTCCGAAAATATGTCAACAATTTATAATCTATACCCGAAGCAACCCTCTATCGAATTCCTTTGATAAAAATTCCTTCGGTGGACAAACTCAACTCCAAAACCCACGCAAGACATATATATATATATATATATATATATAAATGCACGTGCGTTGCACGTAAATAATTATTTTCTGATATTATTGTAAAATTATTTAAATATATTTGAATTAAGATTTATTGCATATATGTTTATATTTTAATTATAATGTGTTATTGATTTGATTTTAATTATATTTTTTTATGGATATATCTTTACTTTTCTAAGTGTATATCTTCACGTAATTAAAATTTTAAGAAATAACTAATTTTAAATAATTGTTTGACTACGCATTATTATCTAATTATAGACAAACACCTCTTCTAATTCATGTGGTTAAGTTGGGAGGCATTTTTCTTGTTTGTTTGGGTTCGAATCCTTGCAATGTTATTTATAACAAATTTAATTTTTTTGAACAATTTTTTTACGTAATATTATTATTTTTAAATAAATTATTGGGAATTTACAAACGGCTTAGACAGTAAGTTGGGAGGCATTCTTCTTATTTGTTTGGGTTCGAATCCTTGTAACGTTATTTATAACACATTTAATTTTTTTGAACAATTTTTTTCCGTAATATTATTTTTTTAAATAAATTATTGAGGATTTACAAACAGTTTAGACGGCTCAATTTTGAGCTGTTTTGAAGTCTCATTATATATATATATATATATATATATATATATATATATATATATATATATTTTAAAGCAAGGTTGTAAAATTCTTACCCAAAATTATTTACCTGGCTATGCCAAGCGTTAGCAATGGATTCGAGCTATGAATACTAAAGAGGACTAGAAAGCTTCAAAGTTAGTAACCAATTACATTAAATCTATGATACGATTCTTAACTTTAACCATGAACTAGTCATAATAAAAGTAAAGCTTAAGGACAATTTTTATATTTTGACTTACGTCTTAATGGTTTGGTTATATGCTGAAATTAGTTAAAAGAGAAACTTATGTCACCTACTTTTAGGCTCGTCATAACATTTAAAGCTTGCCAATACCAAATCTTGTTAACTTAACCTATGATTGCATTCTCAAACTGTCATTTAGGACTTGTTCGAGAAGAATGGACTAACTTTAAGATATAAAACAGCCAGAATGGTCAAAATTTACTATTCTGACCTGATGACACGCATCTCATGCCTAGTAAACCCAATTTCGGTTATCGCATTAGATTACCTATGCTTGACAGTGTCGACTTTCGACATCGAACCCTTACCTTGGTCACCCTACCCAATTCTGGGTTTCGATGTAGTCAAAGGTTAAGAACTTAGTCCCGACACGGTCTATCCTCTGCACTAAGCGTTACCGAAATTTCGGTACGCTCGTATTTCACTTCGAGATAACCTGTTGGATGCATATTAAAATGCGTTGGTGCTGGTCGGAATTTAAAAGTGGGATAATTAGCTATTTAGGGTCCGATACGACCTTGGATGCGTCCAAAATTCGTCTCGGATCCACCTTGTGTGTCTGTAATCTAAATTAATCCTAAACAATCATGTTTATGTACTAATACGACTCAGCTAAGTCCATTTCCAGATCTGGACAGTAGGTGTTCATTCGTAATTGCTTGGAATTTTTTTATTTATTAATTTGCATCACTATTTGGCATAGCGCACTTTGGGTCTATTATAGGGTCTCCCTAAAGTAGTAGGTTATACCTACAGACACATAAAGGGTTGTTGAACATGATTAATAGGAAATAGACAACATACATTCATATCAACCACTATTCAACAAATCAAAAATATTAGGCTACAAGAAAATGAGAGCATACATCATAAATTTATTTGAATCCAATAATTCAATTTCAAGAGTATGTAGGAATTTCAAATTTTACTTATAAGTATGACTTTGTGTCTTCACACAACTGTTATGTATTTCAAATGGATATTATCTAATAATTCAATTTAAGCAAGAAAACAAACTAAAATTGGAAGAAACATTTTGACAAACACCTTATGAGTATGAACTAAAATGTAAATGTCAAGGAGAGGGGGCATGCCTAAAATTGTTGATGATGAGGAATGGGATCTCCTTCTTCAAATCCTTCTCTCTTCCTCCTCTTTCACTTTCCTCCTTCTTTCTCTTTATTTTAATTTTTCTTTTTTTCTTCCTTTTTTTTTTTTTGAAGAAGGAAAGGAATGGATATGTTGATGGTTGATGAGAGGTGGTGGAGGTGGCAAGGGAGTGGAGAGGTGCACGAGGGGTGTGGGAGGCTGAGGTGAGGGCGGCACAGGGAAGAGGGGTGCCATGGGCTGCGGGAAACAACGGCGCAGGCGCAGTGGGAGTGACGTCCGTGGAGGGCGCGGGAGTAGGTTGTGGTGGGCAGGTATAGGGAGAGGGGTGAAGAGAGGGTTTTTTGGAAGTGGGGGTACGAGAGAGTGAGGAGAGAGTGACGGGGGTGCGGTGAGAGAGATCGAGAGAGATGAGGAGAGGGGTGCGGGTGAATCCGAGAGGGGGAGAGAGACTTCTCTCTCTCCTCTCCTCTTATAAAAATAATTTATTTATTTATTTATTTATTATATATATATTTTTAAATCTTTTTTATAATATTAATGATAACAATAATGAAACCGTATTAAAAAGCAAGAAATACAATTTTAAATTTTCTAGAAATTATTTACTAAATTGCAGCTAAGACAGTCTTCAAGAGAGCAAAATGGAGGAAAAGGATTCATGTAGTTGAACCAAGATATTTGGTTAAAGACGATTCTTGTTGTACCAGCAATCATGCCACTGCATTTTTTGGGACCTTTGCCATCGAGTTAACTTAGAAAATGAAATGTAACAAGTAATTGTAGGATGATTAAGATTATATTTAGATATCGAAATATCTCAATATTTTTTCTTCTTTAGTTCACCTGTACATACTTCAATCTTTTTTCTCTACTTAAGTATCATTTCTCCTCTAGGGATCTTTCTCTAAACCATTTATGAAATGCGCTTTATACAGCATGCGAGTTGATATCTCTTTTCAAGATCAGACTAGTTGTCTTCATCTTACTGAATACTGAGTTTGCTTTGGTGTTATGCAAATATAGGAGCATTGATGGTGCTGGTGTTGAAAGTAATTTCATGTGCGATAAATTACAGTGATGGGCTTTTGAAAGAAGAAGATTTACGAGAGACACAAAAGAAATATCGATTAACTCGTTTGCCTTCTATATTGGAATATGTTGGTTACTGCCTCTGCTGTGGCAGTCACTTTGCAGGACCAGTATATGAGATAAAGGATTATCTTGAATATACGGAAAACAAAGGGGTAAGCGCCGACAAAGTACTCTTTCGGTTCAGGTGTTGTTTCCGTTATGTAATTCCCAGTAAGTTTTACTTTTTCCTTCCTTCTTTTTGTGATCCATATAGATTTGGACCTGTTCGAAGGACAAATCATTGCCATCCCCCTATTTGGCTACATTGCGTGCTCTGATTCAAGCTGCTATCTGTATGACATTTTACATGTACCTGGTGCCACAATATCCACTCACCCGGTTTAGCGAGCCCATATATTATGAGTATAGTTTCTGGAGAAAGCTGTTTACACAGTTTATGTCTGGCTTAACTGCCCGTTGGAAGTACTACTTTATCTGGTCAATCTCTGAAGCTTCAATGATCATATCTGGCTTGGGTTTCACTGGCTGGTCAACTTCGTCACCTCCTAAACCTCAATGGGACCGTGCAAAAAATGTTGATGTACTTGGTGTAGAACTTGCAACAAGTGCAGTGCAGCTTCCTCTTGTGTGGAACATACAAGTCAGCACTTGGCTGCGTTATTGTGAGTTTTTAAAGTTTTCTTTCGTTACAAGCACAATTTTATTATGTCCTCCATTTATAATGGATGTAGGTTTACAATTCCCTATACCATAATCCCCAATTTATCATCATCTGCTTGTTCTAGCATGTGCTTTTGCCTGTGGACTTGGCGGTTTTACATGAACATGTGTATGTGCATGCTTCACTCTAGTGTATGCATATCCGCAACCATGAAAAATGCTGTATACAAGTATAGGAATTATGAAATTGGATTAAAAGTTCCTAATCTAGTCTTGTTAGATTTGTGTTGAGCATTTCCAATTTCTGTGGAAAGTTTTAGTTACTTCTATATAGGCCTTCAATAAGATTTATGATGAGTTTGTTTGTTGCTTAGCCAGATCTCAGCTAGACTAATATGTGGTGTATTGTTAAAATGTCTAGTTTTATGCATGTAGCGATTGCTGCATTTGTGCCAATCTACTTGTCTATATTGGTGTCTGTGTGGATGGTTGATTATTTACATCCCTTAATGATTTGGGCTTGTCTTCTGCTAGCAATCAAATCACATTACACACACACACACACATGAAAAGCAACTGCTTGCCATTATGTGAAGTATACAGCATGCTTTGCAACTTTTTAGAGAAATCTCTATTCTTTGCTCAAGCATTTGAATTTTTTTGTCATTCATCTTCCTGTAACCTTCAGCTGTTTTGTTGTTTATGTTTGTTAGAGAAATCTCATTTCTTTGCTAAAGCATTTGAATTCTTCTATATTTGATGATAGTATATCATATATCTTCCTGTAACCTTCAGCTGTTTTGTTGTTTCAGATGTTTATGATAGGCTCATTCAGAAAGGAAAGAAACCAGGTTTTTTCCAGTTGCTGGCTACACAGACCGTTAGTGCTGTTTGGCATGTGAGTATAGTGTTCAGTTTTCCTGTGCAATACTATGTTGCTTTCACCGTCTTTCAAATAAACGAAGTTCCTTTTGTTTTTTTTTGCTTTTGAGCTGTTTTTTTTTTTTTTGGGGGGGGGGGTCAACTTCAGCTCTCTTTGTTTTTCTAGGACGATGACAAAGATGTTTCTTTATGTAATTCCACTTCCTCATATGAATCTGATCTTGTTTAAAATTTTACTACTACTCTTTGGTGTGAGGTTAATGGGATGTGTTTTTTTTCATTTCACTGACCAAAATCACAATATTTGTGCATTATTGGAAAATTTTGCTGATTAGCAAATAAATAGGCTGTTGGATCTATTTGCGAATAACTGCAAATTCGGAATAGTACGTAAGACACGTATTATTCGTTATATTTGCAAATAATTTGTGGATTTCACGAATTATTCAGAAGCATCCCTTCCACAAATCCTGTACTTATCAGTTTTGTCTATGAACATAAACCTAGGCCTGTTCCAGTGTCAGTCGTCAACCTTCTCGTCACAGAAGAATAGATCTGTCGAGGAGGAGACAACAACCAAGAACTGGCGAGGTGTCGATGAGAAACCATTTAACAGAAGGAAAAGAAGAGATGTCAAGAAGGGAGGAGGAGGAGGAGGAGGAGGAGGAGGAGAAGAGGAAGCCAAATAATAAAACCAATACCTCGATGGAGATTGGGATGGAAGAAGACTCGCTGTAGAAGAGCAGATATGGGCAGTTTTTTTCTTTTTTGGAAGTTGGAAGCTTTGATGAAAGGAGAACATGGACCTAGGAAATTGGTGACAGTGGGTAAATAAACGTGATATAAATTAGTAGGGTTACTTTAACATATAACTTACTTTGATCATATCTATTCCAACTTGGGTCTCTACTACTCAACATTTGAGCAAAGATTATCTCTGTCATATAATTCATATATTTTATATATGTATATATTGTTTATTTTTATATATATTTTCTTTCCTTCCGAATTTCTGCCCAATTTTCCTAACTAATCCCGAGTTCCTAACTTAACCTCACTGAAATACTTCTGAATGCGGAATTTGTGACTATGCTCAGAATGGTGATTCTTTGCACCATCTTTCATCTAAACAAACTATTTGTCTATGTTTTATGAGCATTTTCTAGTCTACTTTTGCTTTCTATTTGATTATCTTGACGTGACGAGATTATAGATAATATGTAAAAAATAAAAAAATCTTGCATAAAATGTATGAGATTCTTAGTCTCTAAACTTGTACAGGTTAATTTACATATAGTAACTGATTCAGCAGGTATTTTTTTTTTTTTTTTTTGCTTAAAGGTGACAGTAATAATAATTTACTAATAATGTTTTTTACTTAAATTATGCCTATTTTGACATGTTAGAACTTACAACTCCCATGGGGATTACTATCAGATTGTATGTCATTTTTCTGTGGGTGTTGTGTGTGGGTTGGGGTGGGGGGGGGGGGGGGGGGGGGTTGGATTTTGAACTTCTAATGACATGTACACAAATAATAAGATTTGTGGGATTCATGTCAAGATAGACAGTTTAAGGACCTGTATCTTATGGTCCGCTGCACTTGTATTAAGAACAAACGATGACCTTTCTTGTTTTGTAATGTTGTTTGTCTGAAAACTGTTGGTTACTTTGTTTAACATATCTCAAGGTGTGTATTGGGCCGGCCCGAGTCAACCGGGTTTGATCGGGCTCAGTCCGGGCCGGGCTCAACCCGAGAGGAGAGGCTGGCCGGTCCGACCCAGCCCGGGCCCATGACCCGGTCAGGGTAGAACCGGGCCGAACCGGTCTGGGTCTGGGCCGGTTCACAGTCGGGCCGGGTCGGCCCTGTTTTTTTTCCCGTTTATTTATATATATTTTATATATAATTTATATGATATAAGTTATATGTTAATAAATTTAAGTTAAATTTTATAGGTTTTTTGTTACTAAGTTATTTTTGTATAATTTGAAATTTATAAGTTATTTGTTAGAAAGTTTTTTTATATAACTTTAAGTATAAATTTATAAGTTATTTGTTAAGTATAATTTGGAATTTATGAGTTATATGTTTAGTATAATTTGAAATTTACAAATTTATTTGTTACAAAATTTATTTAATTTTTTTATATCAATATTTATATAACTTTAAGTATAAATTAAAATCTAAATATTTATAAGTTGAATATTTTTGTAAATTTTTTTTGAATAACTTATAAAAATATTGTATAAATCTATATTTTTGAATTTAAATATAAATTTATAACTTGAAATTTAAAGAAGTTATTTATATAGACATAAAGAAGTTAAATGTAAACAACTAACAAAATTAAGTAAGAAAAAGCTGAATTTCTTTTATTAATGGCAATAAAATTATAAATGTATTATAACATTAAGTAACAAAAAAATCGAAAGTTGTAAATGATATTTTATTTGCATAAAGCTTGTAAAAAATGTACAAGTCTTCTAAAAAAATTCCGTCGTCCGTCTTTTTTTGAAGTTTAT
The DNA here is from genome assembly GCA_036927795.1 of Iris macrosiphon. Lineage (NCBI taxonomy): Eukaryota > Viridiplantae > Streptophyta > Magnoliopsida > Asparagales > Iridaceae > Iris > Iris macrosiphon. The sequence goes on along the minus strand of JAYESA010000004.1, from coordinate 284,175,790 downwards.
TGCTTAGCTCCTCCTTCAATAGCGGCATCTATAGTAAGAGATTGAAAGTCCAGCTCTGCGATATCGGTACTTTCATCTCTTAAGTCTTGAGTTCTTTGTTCAGCACGGGTCCAATATTGAATGCAGAAACAAGCTTCCAAAATATTTTGCTGTAACCGACTCATCTTCTTGCTTAGCATACTTGAACCTGCACTAAAACAAGATTCCGATGCTACCGTGGACACCGGGACCATTAGAATATCGCGTGCTATAGAAGAAAGTACATGATACGTTTTTTCGTGTCTCTTCCATCATTCTAAAATTGAATAATAAGATGAAGAGTCATCTTCTTCATAAGAAGATATAAGGGCAATTCTTGCGTAGGTTGAGAAGATTGTTTTTGTTTCTTCCTTTGCAGTACACCTTTAGCATATGATAATTTAGACATAAAATCAGAGCTACTTCCTTGAACGGTTGTACCGGGTCGGGTGGATACAACTCTTTCTTTATATAAAATAATTAAACTATTTAAAACATCCTTAATTTTTTACTTTCAAACTACCCTCTTTTCTAAAAGGCGGGCGCCTAGGCGCTAGGCGCCTGGTGCCCGCCGATGTCCGCCTAGGCGCCCGTCTAGTTCCCTTGACGCTCGACTATATATATTTTATGGTTTTATGGACTTTTCTGCAATTTGCAGTAGTTTTTTAGATTTTTATTTTTTTTTTTGAACCGCCTAGATCTAGGCGGCCGCTTGGGCATCAGCCTAGGTGGGCTAGGAGCTAGGTGGCAGCTGCTTGCCTGCCTAGCGCTTTTCACAACCTTGAAACTACCTACGTCAACTCTCATATTATCTTCAAAATCGTCTAATAAAATATATACACCATCTAATTTAATCTTAGGATAAAAAACCGAAGCCAAACAATATAGAAGAGGTATATCACCCCAATATTTTTTAAATTTGGCTTTCATTTTGGCAACAACATAATCAAAACCAGGAACATTTATATATTTACAAAATAAATGAGACATGTTAAGAATTTCTATTAAAGCTAAAGGAGAAGTTGGATAATAAATTCCAGATAGAATACATGTAGCATTGTAAAATAATTATAAAAATTCAAAAATAGAAGTTGCAATTAACGAATCATTCTTAGTTACTTGATAATCAAAACTAGGATTAGCATTATAATAATATGAAATAATATCTTTAAAATTAATGGAAGATTGCAACATTAAATAAGTAGAATTTCATCTATGTGGTGCATCCTTAACAAATCGCCTAAAAATAACACCATATTGTGTACATAAAATTTTAAAGGTTTGTTGTCTACTTGCAGAAGAGTTCAAACTATGTAAACATGATCTAAATTTAGTTGAAAGAATTCAAGACATTCTTGTACAATCAAATTAATAATATGACAAGCACATCTAACATGAAAAAATGTACATTCTAACATATGCGTAAATGTTTTCGAAACACTAATGGAAGAAGTGTTATTACTAGCATTATCAAAAGAAATCGAAAATATTTTATTGTGAATATCATATTCACGCACAAATTGCATTATAGCGCCACCGATTACAGCGCCGGTATGTGAAAATTCTAAAAGCCTTAGACAAATGATGCATTTTTGCAACATCCATCTTGAATCTATATAATGTGTCGTGATACAAATATAAGCATAATTTTGCTTAGTAGTCCATATATCAGAAGTTAAAGCAAATTTATTAACATGCATAAAACTTTCTTTCAAAGCAGCCTTATTTTTTTGAAAAAAATTCAGAGCCTTTGTTCTGATAGTAGATCTAGAAACTTTAGTAAAACAATGATTAAGGATATTACTTGCATAATTATAATAGAAATTACTCTCACCAAATATAAAGGGTTGTTCCTCACAAATCATAAACCTTGCTAACTCAGTCTTGTTACGAGCATCAAAATAAGTAAAGTTACCTAAAGAAGATCCTTGACTACCGGTACTTAGTTGTGTTTGTGTAGCCTGCAGTATGTCTTTGCCATAGCAACTTTCGTAGTGTCTTTTTAAAGTGCCCGTACTATCATTTTTTTTCCATTTGTTAACCCGCTTACATCTCTTACATTCCGCAGTCTTAGGTATTGATTTTTGATCTTTTGGATCTAAAACCGGTACACCCTCACTATCAGTGACAAACATTTTTGTAAAATATTTCCATAAAAAGATATTTTCCTATTGACAACATTTGTAGCCGTGGTCATACTCCTAACTTCATGGGGTAACATTTGTGTCGGTGGCGCAGAATCAGGAATATGATTATATTCAAACATATTATTATAAGTCATAATTTTCAAAATGTTGGTTTGAACCTTGTCCGTCCATATTTAAAAATAATAATTTTCCAAAAAAATTTACAGCAAAATTAATGGCTTCTCTACCAAAAGAAAAGAGAGAGAGAGAGAACAAAGAAAAATCTCTGTTGGTATATTGGAATATTCTTGGTATATTTGTTAGTCTATTAGAATATTCTTGATATATTTGTTGGGATATTAGAATATTCTAAAGGGGATTTTAATGGGGTATTAATGTAAGATGAAGGGTTGTAAGGCTATAAATAGCCAAGAGATTATCAATAAAAATATAATAATTACTCCAAAATATTTTACATGGTATCAAAGCCCAAACCCTAGCCGCCACCACCGCCACCGCTGCCACATCGTCCGCCACCACCGCTACCGCTACCGCGCCGCCACCACCACTGCCGCGCTGTTCGCCACCATCGCTGCCGCACCGCTCGCCTATCACCACCACCGTGAAGCCGCGACTCCCGCGGTTCCTGGCGTCTCCCGCCGGTCGTTCCAGACGTTGACATCGAAGGCCTAGATCTGATGGGGGAGAGACGTGATCGGGATTAGGAGAGGACGAAAAGGGCGAACGTGAATCGTGGGACGGGTATGAGATGATCGGAGAATAGGAGGATCGATGGAGGAGATCATCAAGAAGTAGGACTCTGCGGAGGTCGCAACGTTGATGAAACTGATGAAATTGTCGGCTGGTGAGAGCGTGACATGAACATTGGCGAAGTTGGAACTTCCATCCATCTATCTGAAGCTTGATGGACCGGCCACCTACTTGAATTGGTCACGACGGGTGAGGAGAACCCTCGCAGGGAAGAACCTGGAGGGTTTCTTGTCAGGAGAGAAGATAAGAGCCGGATGAAGGCTCGGCAGGACGTGACGAGTGAAAGTCCACTCATTGGTGGTATACATTTGGCTCCTCAATTCTTTAGTCCAGTCGATCGCCGCCACAGTGGATGACCTTGAGATGGTGAAAGACGTGGGGGAGAAGTTGAGGAGAACCTACTATGGTGTGGGGAATAACTTAAGGGTTTTCCAGATCAAGGGTGAGATCGACAATGCCGTACAGGGAGATAAGACGGTACAGGAGTATGCCACGGAGTTGGAGTGTCTGTGGTTGGATTATGCTCACTTCTCAGATCGAGCGAGCTGCGAGGACCCGAAGTGTAAGGAGAGACATGTATGTCTGCAGGAGAAGACGATGGAGTTTCTTAAGGAACTGGCGCAATGTTTGCTCAGAGGACAACCCTACTTCTAGTCCAATCGAAGATTCCTACACTTGAGGAGGCTATCTCGGCCATGATCCAGGAGGAGATTCGTATAAAGCTACAGGCATGGACATGTGGTCCTCCTGAAGTGAAGACAACACTGGCGGTTGCCAATTTAGGCGACACAGGACCTAAGGGAGACCCCCGACAGCGTTGCAACTGTGGGGAGGTAGGCCATCTGAGGTATGTTTGCACCAAACCACCTAAGGAGGGAGATTCAGGTGGCGGACGTGGACAGTTTGGAGGACGTGGCCGTGGTCGTGGGGGTCGACGGGGTGGTCGAGGAGGTTATCGGGCGAACCTGCTGGTAGCAGAAGGCGAGGAGGGAGCTAATGATGCCTATACTGAGGAGCATCAGACACTACCAACAAAGCACTTGAGGAATACCTGTCAGTCCAAGGGATACAGCATCAGACTACCTGTGCATACACATCAGCACATAATGGAGTAGCAGAAAGGAAGAACATACACCTTCTGGAGGTGGCAAGGAGCATGATGATCGTCATGAATGTTCCACAGAATCTGTGGGGGCATGCATTATTGACAACAGCTCGATTGATCAACAGGATGCCCTCGAAGGTACTGGGATGGAAGTCTCCATGTGAGATATTGCAAGAAAATAATAGTGGGATACTCCCACTAAAGATGTTTGGTTGCATATGTTTTGTGAAGGACAACAAACCGTGTGTTGGAAAACTTGACCCCAGAGCAGTCAAGTGTGTATTCGTGGGCTATTCGGCTACTCAGAAGGAGTACGCGTGCTGGAGTCCAGTAGAGAAGAAGAAGTTTGTGAGCATGGATGTTCACTTTAGGGAGTTTGAGCCATACTACCGTCAGGAGAGAACCTCATCCATGAGCAACTCACATGATACTGAGAGTATGAGGCGAGAGAGGGAGATTGGTGAGAGTGTGGTGACCGATTTAGGAGTATGCCATAGAGGAATGTTTGAGGAGGAGCAGGAGAGTAAAGAGGAACATGGGAAGGCGATGAGAGGTGTTAGGCCCACGACTCAGGGGGAGTTACTTACCTACAACAGTAAATGGAAGCCAACTGCAGGACCAGTACCTATAGTGCCAGTGCCAAGTCCCTTGCTTGCGTCCTTCTCAACTCCTGAGATACCTACACCACCACCACCAGATTCCCCTTCAGGTGATATCATTCTTTCTACTCCTACACCATTATCAATACGGAGGACCACCACTCGCAGCGATGCAGAAAATTCTCCTGATAGATATGGTTGGGACCTTGCTCAGTTTGTTTCATATAATATCTCTTCTTCTCATGGAGCATTCAATTCATCTTTGGATAGTATTACTGTACCTAACAATTTGCAGGTTGCCAAGAACGATCCAAAGTGGAAAACGGGAATGCACGAGGAGTTAGACGCTCTTGAGAAGAATCACATTTGGGAACTGGTAAAACTGCCAGAGGGGAAGAGGGCAGTCGGATGCATGTAGGTCTTTACTGTAAAACAGAATCCAGATGAAAAAGTAGAGCACTATAAGGCTCGACTGGTGGCAAAATGATACAGTCAGACGTACGACATTGACTATGATGAGACCTTTGCACCAGTGGCGAAGATGAGCAACATCAGGACCCTGATTTCTTTGGCAGCGAATGGTGGACGAAAGCTACACCAACTGGATGTAAAGAATGTGTTTCTTCATGGGAATCTAGTGGAGGAAGTGTACTTGGAGATACTACCAGGTTTTTGCACCGTGGGCAAGGTCTGCAGGTTGAAGAAGTCCCTCTATGGACTGAAGCAGTCTCCTCGAGCGTGGTTTGACAGATTCAGGAGGGAGATGATATGGATGGGATATCAGCAGATCAATGCTGAACATACTGTGTTCTTCCGTCAGAGTGGAGGCCACATCACCATGCTTGCGGTGTATGTGGACGATATGATTATCACAGTAGATGATGAGCAGGAGATTGTCCGACTCAAGGGGAAGCTTGGCAAGGAGTTCGAGGTGAAGGATCTTGGCCTTCTTCGGTACTTCCTTGGGATTGAGATTGCTCGAGAAGCAGAGGAGAACCAGTTGACCGAGACAGATACCAGAGACTGGTGGGCAAGTTGATCTATTTGAGCCACGCACGTCATGATATTTGCTTTGCAGTGAGTGTGGTGAGCCGCTACATGCATGACCCACAAAAGGGTCATATGGACGCAGTGTACCAAATTCTGAGATACTTGAAGGGTGTCTCCAGAAAGGGGTTGATATTCAGAAAGAATGATCACTTGAGCATCGAGGGCTACTGTGACTCTGACTGGGCTAGCTGTACTGATGACAAGAGGTCTACTTCGGACTATTGCATATTTGTAGGAGGCAACTTGGTCTCTTGGAGGAGTAAGAAGCAGTCTGTGGTGACCAGATCGACAGCTGAAACGGAGTATAGAGCTATGGCCTTGAGAGTTGCAGAGCTGCTATGCTGAAGAGTATGCTGGTGGAGCTGAAGCTGGATCAATGAGCCAAGATAAAGTTGTTGTGTGACAACCAGTCAGCCATCAATATTGTCAACAATCCAGTGCAGCATGACATGACCAAATACATCGAGATCGACAGGTTCTTCATCAAGGAGAAGTTGGACCGTGGACTACTGGAGCTAGGTCATGTTCCAACCAAGGAGCAGGTAGCAGACGGTATGACCAAGAGACTTAGCTCTGCAGATATGATTAGAGGATGTGACAAGATAGGCTTAGTGAATATCTTTCGTTCATCTTGAGGAGAAGTGTTGGTATATTAGAATATTCTTGGTATATTTGTTGGTATATTAGAATATTCTTGGTATATTTGTTGGGATATTAGAATATTTTAGATGTGGTTTTAATGGGGTATTAATGTAAGATGAATGGTTGTAAGGCTATAAATAGCCAAGAGATTATCAATAAAAAATATAATAATTACTCCAAAATATTCTTCAATCTCAAATCAAAAAAAAAAACTATTCTGTAATATTAAAGTTACTTGTAACGTCTGCTAGAAGCCTCCAAAAAAATTTGTAAGAAAATGTGTTGAGAGAGAAAACGTTGGACTCTAGTAATTGCTTTGTTTCTAAACTTTGTAGTTGTCTTGTTTCTTAACTTTGTAAGAGGGAATAAATTTTGTAGAAGAAAATAAATTGTGTTGTGTTTATTTTTCATGAATTATGGACTATTTATTTGAGGCCAAATGACCCCAAATACCCCAAAAAAGAGTTGTTATAATGGATATTTTGGTTATATTTTTAGCAAAATGACCAAAATATTCCTAAAAGGGCAAAAAAGGCCACTAAAACGGGGGTATTTTCGTCAAAATACCCTTCAACGGCTATTTAAAAATAAAAAAACTGAACCGGGCTGGCCCGATCGGGCTGTCCGAATTTGACTCTGCCTGAACGGAGGAATGACGGGGCCGGGTCGGGCTTGCGGGTCGGATCCTACGACCCAGCCCGGACCCGTGGGGGGAGTGGGCCGGAGCGGGCCGGTTCGTTGACCGGGCCCGAGCCGGCCAGACCGGATTTGACCGGGCCGAGCCCGTGGCGGGTTCCGGGCCGGCCCGTACTTTTACACACCTTGAAACATATCTAGGTCATTATGTGCAAGGTTCAAAGTGTCGGTATCGGAATTGGTATCAGACCATTCCTATAAGTATCGGGATCAACGGTATCGGTAGTATCGGCAGTTTCGAATCGGAGTATCAGATTTTTTGGTATCGGAAAGCAAATAACTATTACTAAATTATTAACATTTTAGAAAATATATTTCATACATATATGCATAGTTTTAAGTATTTTTCGTGTTGTTTCTTAGTATTTTTGAAATTGAATGAAACAATAGTCACCCCTGTCGATTGATTTACATGTGATAGGTAAGTTTTCCTCTTTTATATGCTTTTACAACCTTACTATGCTTTTACACCCTTACTAATTGGTCTTTTTCATTCAATTTTCTTTGTCGAATATACATGGAAAGAGACCTTTAATTGACTAAATTAATTTCCAAGGTTTAATAAGTTTCTTGACTGTTATAACCATCCGGTCTTTGAGAAAGCTAGGATTGCAACTACTTTTTGTTTCTTGCTTGCATTTTGCTACATTTTTTTTATACCTATATAGCTGTGAGTAGTGGCGTAGCCACATGGTGTTGAGGGGGTGCAGTTGCGTCCCCTCAAATTTGCAGTTGCGTCCCCTCAAATTTTAAGTTTTTCTTATATACGCCTCAGGGTTTACCGCTTGGCAATCAGGTGAGAAAATGAACCTAACCCCAACTCTATTAATTGCAACGAAATAATATCCAACTTAATCAGTTGTTGTCATTGAAATCAAATGTCACTTTTGATGATAGAAATATTTTTCTTTTGATCATCATCAACATTTTCGTATCAATCACAACTCACATGTTATTAGTCAATAATACACACACACACACTAGGACTATGAACTAGCATGACGCTCTATTACGACAATTCCGTGCCGGTAAATCTCCGACTCCTATTATTTATATCCATATGTACAACCCATTAGTATTAGTTAGACATTAATATCTCTTTCATTACAAGCTTGACACTTCATATATAAGAAATTGGAATGAAAACAATATTTTTTAAGTTTATATTGTACAAGAAAAAGCACTTCATATATAAGAAATTGGAATGAAAACAATATTTTTTAAGTTTATATTGTACAAGAAAAATTGTTAACAGGAAGGGAGACGAAAAAAACCCGGTCCCGAAGTATTGACGGGATGAAGGCGGAAACGGAGAGTGCATTGTTTAACAAGAACGGAAGATGGGTAAAAAAATAAAACTGACAGAAAACGGGAAGTGCATTTATTAATATATATTTTTTAATGGCAAGTGTTGTGCCCTCTAGATGAAACTTCTGGCTATGCTACTGGCTGTGAGCATTAAATGTGCATTATCTTCTTTATGTTATCTCAATGCCTAGTGTGAGTAATTCTAGTATCCTCTACGTTATTACAGGGTTTATATCTTGGATATATCATCTTTTTTGTTCAGTCAGCTTTGATGATTGCTGGATCACGAGGTACTCTTTCTTCCATATGCTTATCATATGTTCATGAGTTTGCCATATGTTTGGAATTTGCTTATCTTTCTTGATCAACATTTATAGTTAGTCTTCCTTTTTTTGCCTCAACAGTGATCTACAGATGGCAGCAGGCTATTTCAGCAAAGAATTCTTTACTAAGGAAGCTGCTGACATTTATCAACTTCGCGTATACGATACTGGTTCTGAATTGCTCCTGTATTGGTTTCATGGTCAGTTCTTTATATATGATTTCTAATCTGCTAAGAAATTACAATATTTCAAGATCGCATTTTTTAAATTTGAGTTCTTTTGTAAGCATTCCATGGTTCGTAACATCACTTTTTGGATTGATTTGAAAATGGGGTGTGAACAAATTGGAAAAAAAAGGCTCTCCAATTAATTCCCACAAAAGAGTTATTCTCTCATTTAGCTCTAAATATGATTAAACAAGGAAAATCTTCCTGTACATGTATTCTCTCTCTCTCTCTCTCTTACATTCTTGTAGCTGATGTTCTTATTTGTTTATGTTTTCCTTTATCTGAAGGTTTTGAGCTTGAAGGAAACTCTGGCCGCCTACCAAAGCGTGTATTTCATTGGAACAATTGTTCCTGTCACAGTTATTCTACTTGGTTATGTTATCAAACCAGCAAGACCCGTCAGACCAAAAGTCGAGAAAAGCCAATAGGACAAGCATTTGGTATCCTTGCGAGCTTAATGGCTGGTATCTAATTGATTCTTAACATTTTTCCATTTAGATAGGCACCTTTCGTTCTGTTTTACCCCCCAAAACCGATCTGTGTCGGAAATGATGTGGCCTAAGGGCTTATAGCATTCAGTGCTCTATTTGATATATACTGTCAGAGCTTAGACTTCAAGAAATTAGAAGAAAAAAAATGTTTCGACCTGAAATTGCATAAAGGTGTTGGAAAAATGGACGGAGCTACATTATGGCTTGAGAGGGCATCGCCCACTCCAACTTCTGACAACTTTGATTCAAATTTCTGAAATATAAAATGTGTCTGCCCCTGAAATTTATGAAAACGTGCTCATATTCTTCGCTTCTCTCACCATTCAATCTTGGTTGGAAAGTATGTTGGAAATACTTTTTCTTCTTCTCTTGGATGGAGAATTGCATGAGGTTTGGATTTGTATTTCAAAGAAACACTAGTTACGTCAGTGTCTTCCGTGGATAATGAACTCGTTATATGATTTAGGATCTGGGTGATCTGCACCCAATCGATATGATCATGACCGAGATCTCGGGTACGGAAAATAATTTTGATACAAGTTTCGGATGTTAATTTGACCTGAGAGAATAACATAGACACCATTTGCAGTGTGAAGATCGTCTTTATGTTTTTTTTTTAATGATCTCAAGATTGTTAGTTGGTCAAATAGTAGAGAAACATCGGACACTAGATGTTAATAGTATTATTCACACCTTTATGCTTTGTTATGAAGTGGACTGTGTTATTAGAATTCAAAATGAATGTGTATTTCCTTATATGTATTGTCAATGGAGAGTATTCTTTAGGTATAGTACAATGTTGATCTACTTTGCACATTGTGATGGTGGTGATTATATTGTTACATAGCTAATCAAAATGTGATATTGTTGGACCACATTTATGTAAAAATCCAAAAAGAGACAAATGTTGGTGGATTTTGCCAATTTTCTTCTTCACTTTCTTTTTATTTCGTATTTTATGCGAGTATTATTTAGTTTACAAGCATGCAAGTCCAACAGTGAGCTGTGGGAAATAGTTCTACTACATAAACTCAAATAGTAACTCACAATAAGAACTTACAATCACGTTACGACATGTGTGCAAAAATTTCTATTTAGGCTCTTTGATTTTTTTTTGTTTAGGTCCTTTGAAAATCAAAAGATAAGATGTATGTAATCCAACGGTTATTAATAGCCGAGTTTTAGAAATTAAGAACACTGGAGTCTCTCTAGGATTTTTGTGTGGGAAACTTAAACCTAGGATCTCGTGTCTTATGCCATTTTCATGTTTGGTTGTAGCTGTAAGAAAAAACTCAGAGTTGTTAGGTTGCAGAATAAAACTGCAAATCGAGACTCGAGATTGAAAAATTCAAAATGGAGGGACATGATTTGGAGATGTCGAGGTGATCATAGAAGCCAATGGTAGTAGCCTGTCGACTAACTCGACTCGAAAATGTGACATATTGATTGGCTCCAATACAAAACTATTTTGGACCCGACTTTGGACCCGACTGTACCGATGATCAGGGATGGACACAGTAAAGAATAAGTGGAGTCAGCTGATCCACTGAAAATAAAAAAGCAATATATTTTTTTCATGTGTACTGACACCAGTTCCCAAGAAAAAAAATAGACCCTCTAAGGACATGTAAAATTATATATATGTTTAGGTTTTTTTTACATTTGTGGTTAATCCTTCTCTCTTAATTTCATTCGTCTGTCCCTGTCCTTGTCCCTGTCCAAGATACAAGATTTTCGATACAGAAATGTTCGACAGATTAGGCCCTCTTTCAACTGAAGTCCCCCCTTTGTATAGGCCTTCTACCTTTCCACAAACATGAACAAATATAACTACATGACATTGCACAATAATTATGCTACTTATGCCAATGATTTGTCTATTAACTCAAAAAAAAAAAAAAAAAAAAAAAAAAAAAAAAAAAAAAAAAAACTGATCAGAAATCCCAAATGATTGACAAAAGTAATCAAGTTTACTCAACTCTAACTATAGAATGATGAACTTAGAGAAACTGGTAATGATGCCATTCAACATCCTTCCAAATTCCCACTAATTCACCACCAACTCGTTTTCTTATACAGTACACAACTGGTAATGATGCCATTTTTTGGCAAGTAACTTCAACTTAGAGGCAACCAAACAAATTGTAGGATTTTTTTTGACTTTGGATCTCGAATAAGTTATAAAATTTACATTTGGATCTCCATAATCGACCTAATTAGTATTTAAATCTTGGATCAATGGTTGGTTCGACTAGATTGTATTGTTGTAAGAATCCTTTTATCTACCTTATGGTAGATGTCCATACCTACTATATATAATTTTATTTCTTCTGTGTAGCAAAATGACTCTTGAATCATATGTGTATATGAATGACGAATCAAATTCAAATACTAATTAGGCTGATAATGGAGATCCAAATGCAAAATTTATCACTTTTCCAAGACCCCTAAAAAACCCTCAAATTGTATAATGTGACAATGAGGACTTGTGATATGAAACATGATATTATTCTCACCATGGAATGATGCAATTCATTATTCACACAGAAGATATGCAAAAGGATCAACAAAACCCAATAATGTACGTCTAGTATTAACATCTATAGGACAGGAAGGACTCAAAATAGCTCCCAATCAAACCTGGGAGTAGCAGTTGTGGGGGTGGCGGTGGAGGCAGTGGTTGTGGTTGAGGCTGAGCACAGGGGAATATCGAACACCTCCCACTCCGTCGTGACCGTAGCCGACTGCGGTGGTTGTTGACGTCCCTTCTGCTGCTGGTTGTTGACGTCCCTGCTGCTGCTGCTGCGATGGTGTCGAGCTTGAGCAGCTGGTTCATCAGCTGCTCGGTTAGGTCCAGTACATCCTTCTCGGCCACCTTCTTTCCTTTGGAAACAATTGTACGTTTTTAGTGCTGATACCTACAACAACACATTCATACAATTATTCATCATCGATCTTACATCATATGTTAAGAACCAAATATTGGTCTGTAGTTTCTAGTCCAGCTCAGTAACTCAGTACAATATCATTCAGTATCCAGGGAAGTAAAGAGTGAGAATTAGAACATTGTATAGTTGGGTTCAGTACAGGTGCAGTGCAGAAGTAACATTCAGTATCAGAAGTATGAAGTGTAGAGTTGAATTCACACTCATTGGTATAGCAGCATTCTAGTATTCTAGTTCTTTCCATTCTCTTCCAGAAGTTCTGTAGAGTTGTGTACTAAAATGTTCACTACTCAGTATCAGTAGCAGGGGAGATAAGTCTGTTAAAGTCTAGTCAGCATGGTTGCCTAGTCAGCCTTAACTTGGCCACCAAGACATCCGTGTCAGCTCAGCAGAGTAGCAGAACCCTGATACTCTACTGATACTCATCTATAAATAGAGGATAGAAGAAAGAAATGGTGGCTTGTGTAATTTTATAGTTCTTCTTCATTCCTTAGTCACACTAATGTCTTCTTCTTCCTCAGTTACTATTTCCTCTTCAATAGAACCCTATATTCTTCTATGAATTGTGTCACTTCTTTGTCAATTTCTCCAATTTTCATGGCGAGTCCTAATGTTTCTTGTTGGAAACTGATCTTCTTTTCCTATTTTTTTTAAACCTGTAAAGAAAATGAAAGAAAATTAATGTTATCGGCCTCCGGAGAAATCGCGCACCAAGTACTGCCCTAAGAGTTGATCCGAGGTCTATGTGCGGACGTTTCTCGGAAGCTTCTAGTGGTAAAACTCCCTGACTACCGGTTTCTCTTTGTTGCACACAACTCAGAGAGAGAGAGAGAGAGACCGAACTTAGCTCTGTCCAGAACAATGATTTGGAGAAGAGAAGGTTGTTTGAGAGAAGAAAAGAGAGAGAGAGAGAGAGAGAGAGAGAGAGAGAGAGAGAGAGAGAAGTTTCACGTGGAGAAGAATTTTCTGTAGAAAAGAAATTAGGAGAGGACCTCAATATATAGGAAGAGAGCTAAGCACTCACCAAAGACAGAAAATTAAAAGTTATTAATCCCAGTATTAAAGAGCAGAAATCATAGGACAATAATCAGCGATAAAGAGCAATAAATAATAAAGCAATGATAAAAACGTGTACATTGAATCTGGACATGTGTCCAACGTTCAAAAGATTTGATGAGTCAAAACTGGTTCAAAAAAGGAAGAGGAGCAAAAAGGTTTTAAGGGTCTCAACCCGAACCCGAAGAAAAAATCGAATCGGCATTCGGCGTCCGCAGATGTGGGCAAGTACCCGCACCCATTACGCGTGCCGAACCGAGCCGGGCCGGACGGCGGCGGCTGCGCGTACGTGTGGCCCATAGGGCTCCCTACACAAGTCCACAAGGAAGCAAAGAGGAAGAACTAATATATACACACAAATGTGGAGTGGTCCAACCGATGTGGGACTAAAGCAAAAGGAGGGAGTTGAACTTTTGCTCACATGTGTGTGAACACACATATACACACACACGCAACCAACCCCCCCCCCCCCCCCCCCCAAAAAAAAGAAAAAAAGAAAAAGGTCAAGTTCCGAAATATATGTAACAAAGAAATTAAGAGTGAAAAATTTCTGGGCAAGTATATACTATGCATAGATAAGATAGACTACAGCCTTGAATCTCACTTAGTGACTATTGTCTTTGTCTGAAGAAGTGCTTGATGGACTATGCCTTGAATCGGACTTCTTGTACCAGATTCATAAAATAGCACACATAGTATGCTAGAGGTTCTGGGTCTATCGGGTGGCACTTTTGTTTGGCCATGCGCACTTATACCATATTCATAAGAGTTGTCTGGGATCGTCATGTCCCATAGTTGCAGCCTTCACGACCTCTCATATAGGTAAGTCCTCAAAGGGTTGGTGATATGAGTCAGCCCTGCATATCATGCTTGGACCTATTAAGAGTTTAGACTCATCATAACCTTATCACTCAGGAATACTGTCACCATAGGGATGGAGTATCATTGTACACATGTACAGCCACTTGGGCATTATTTAATAAGATTTTAATCTCGGGTCAGTATTCCATAAAAGTCACCTGAGTCCAGCTTATTCCTACCCATTGAACCGGCTTCTTGGGATCTCCAGTCAGACTCGGTTGGGTTGCCACTGCTGGTGACTTACTTATGTGCTTAACCCTATCCCCCTCGACGATTCTAGGATCAAAGTCCTAGACAGACCCTTCGTCAAGTGGTCTGCATGGTTCTTTTATGACTTTATATAGTCAAGAACCACATATTTTCCTAAAAGGCTTTTTATCAACTTGAAGCGCAGCTGCAGGTCCCTGTTCATCTTAGCATTCACAGAATCATGCTTTAGTAATTCTATAACAGATTTATTATCACAGTTTATAGAAATTGCAAGAACAGGACTAACAGAAACAGATATATGCATAATAAGATTTCTTAGCCATTCAGATTCTATGCAAGTAGTATCTAATACTATCATTTCGGAGTCCATTGTACTCCTAGCTATGATTATTTGTTTACCTAACCCCAGGAGATAGCAGCTCCTCCTAGAGTAAAAATATATCCAGTAGTGAATTTTACATCATGTGAGTCAGTTATCCAGTTTGCATCTGAATAACCTTCTATGATATCAGGATGCCTAGTATAGTGAAGTTTATAATCTAGGGTACCCTTAAGATATCTAAATACTCTATCCAATGCAGTCCAATATGACTGGTTTGGGTTACTGATATATCTACTTAGTCTCCCAATAGAAAATACAATATCATGTCTGGTCATGTTTGTTATGTACATAAGGGAACCTATCATCTGTGAATATCTATGTTATTACACTGGGGATCCTTCATTCTTCTTGAGAACAATGTTGCTGTCATAAGGAGTAAGGGTATGTTTCTTATCAAAATACCCAAAAAAAATTTAGCATTTTCTCAATCGAGTGTGCTAAGGATAGAGTATAGCCCTCTTTGCATTTGGACACTTGCATTCCTAGAATCAGATTGGCTTCACCTAGATCTTTCATATCAAACTGGTTGGATTAATAATTCTTAGTATTATTTATTAATTTTCGTGATGATCGTAGAATAAGGATATCGTCTACATACAAGCATAAAATGATGCAACTTTCACCTGTATTTTTAGAGTATATACATTTGTCATACTCATTTGGCAAGAATCCATATTCAAAAATTACCTTGTCAAATTTTTTGTGCCATTGTTTGGGAGCTTGCTTTAGGCCATAAAGAGATTTTACTAATCTACAAACTTTATTTTCTTGACCTTTAGCAATAAAACCTTCAGATTGCTCCATATTTTTTTTTTCTCAAGATCTCCATTTAGGAATGTTGTCTTTACATCCATTTGGTGGATTAGCATATCATGAATGGATGCTAAGGCTAGAAGGGTTCTGATAGATGTAATTCTAGCTACAGGAGAGTAGGTATCAAAATAATATAATCTTTTTTTTCTGGATAAAACCTTTGGCTACTAATCTAGTCTTGTATTTCTCTATAGTACCGTCGGCTATAAGTTTCTTTTTGAATATTCACTTACAACCTATGGGTTTACTACCTAAAAGTAGGTCTGCTAAGAACTAAGTACTATTCTCCATGACAAAGTTATACTCACTGTTAAAGGCTTCTTTCCAGAAAGGGGCATCATGAGAAGATATTGCTTCTTCATAAGTTGAGGGATCACTCTCTATCAAAAAAGTGAAGAAGCCTTCTCCTCAGTTCTTTTCAATTCTTTCTCTTTTACTCATTCTAGGTTATATATCTTATTCGGGTTGCAAACTAGATATTTGAACATGAGAGCTAGTGGACAGAGCAAGAGAAGGGTTGGAGGGAGAGGAATGAATTCTATCTTTAAAAGAAAATATATTCTCAGAGTAAACTGCATCTCTTGCTTCTATAATAGTATTGTTAGAGATTTTATTTACTTCAGAGTAAGTTACAAGAAACCTATTGACATTGTTGTCTAAGGCATATCCTATGAATACAGCATCTACAGTCTTAGGTCCAATTTTTCTCTTTTTAGGTTCAGTAATTCCTACTTTAGCTAGACATCCCCAAATATTAAAATAATTGATCCTAGAAGCTCTACCTTTCCATAATTCATAGGAAGTCTTATCATTAGACTTACTAGAAATCCTATTAAGGATGTAACCGGCAGATAATAATGATTCTCCCCACAAATTATCGGGAGCACCTGAGCTGAGGAGCATGGCATTCATCATGTCTAACATAGTGCGATTCTTCCTTTCAGTAACTCCATTGAACTATGGTGAATATGAAGCAGTTACCTCATAAATTATTCCACGTTCTTTACAGAAATTAGTCATTTCGTTTGAGGTATACTCTCCACCACGGTCGGACCTAAGAATCTTAATCTTTCTCTCTAACTGGTTCTCAGCTTCAGATTTATAGACCTTAAATCTGTCTAAAACTTCATCTTTGGTTTTAAGAAGATAGGTATAACAATACTTTGAATGATCATCTATAAAGGTAATAAAGTATTTCCTACCGTCTCGGGTCAAAACCCTATTTGAGTCACACACACCACTATGAACTAGTTCTAGAAGATCAGAATTTCTTTCTACATATTTGAAAGGAAGCCTAGTGTGTTTGGCTTGAACAAAAATATCACACTTGTGTTTATCATCTATAGGTGTCTTAGGAATAAGATCTAAGTTCATCATCCTTCTCAGGGAACCTAAATTCACATGACCTACTCTACCGTGCCACACATTTGAAGATTCTACACTTGAAACAACAAGATAAGGATTTGATATTTTATTCATGGTACTCAAAAGAAAAGACCATCTCTTACAAAATATTTCCCAATAAAAGACTCATTCTTAGAAAATATTACTTTATTTGCTTCTATAGCAATCTATTACCCTGAAGCTACAAGAAGAGACCCACTAACTAAATTACTTCTGATAGACGAAACATGCAACACATCATGAAGAGTCAGAATTTTTTCTGATGTCATCTTTAGATCTATTCTTCCTCTTCCTATAATCTGTGCCGCTGAGTTATCTCCTAGAGTTACACCTCCTCCGCCTGATTCCTGATAGTTTGAAAAATAAGAGCGATCAAAAGAAACATGAACATTAGCTCTGGAATCCAACCACCAATCATCAAAATGGTAGAAAATATTGACTAAAGGTTGATAGCTTACAGACCTGAAGGAAGTAGAAGAGCCGTTGAGAAGCATATTTGCTTCTGGTTTGGCTGGACGTTTTCCTTTGTATAAGGTCTGGACAGCTTCCTTCTTCCTATGGAAACAGTTGTTGGTCATATGGTTTGTTTTACCACACACAAAACAAAATCTTTTCTGATCCTGAGTCTAGCCGAAGTTTCTAGGTTTATGGTGATGATGGTTTTGGTGGTGAGGCTGAAAGTTCTGCTTCTTCTTGAAGGGGTTCCTTTTGGGTTTGTGATGATGATGATGCTTGGGTTTGCCTTGGGATTCTACTAGGTTTACCTTAGCCTTAGACTCAGACTTACGGTTAGACCTTAGCCTAATTTGTTCTTCTATTCTAATTTTCTTTAGGACTTGAGCAAAGGTAAGGTCACCTTGTGTACGAATAAGATCTTTTTTACATCAGACCAGGAAAGAGGGAGCTTATCTGTCAAGCATGCTATTTTATACTCAGTAGAAAAGAAAGTACCTTTGGCTTGAATATGCCTAAGGTATTCTTGGAATTCATGTATTTGGTCATTCATGGGTTTATTATCTACTATAAAATATTTGTTGAATGAGGAGGAATTGAATCTTTCAATTCCTGCATCATCACAGCTATATTCATCCTCCAATGCATCACAAAGTTCTTTAGCACTTTTATATTCAAAGAATATGTCATATAGTGATTTAGACAAAGCGCTTAAAATTCTATGGAAGCAGTGGTAGTCTATTTCCTTAGGAGTTTTGGGTTTTGAGGAGCTGGAGGATTTAGACACTCCTACGTCAGACTCGGTGTCATCATAATCATTTATGATTGGTGTGGAACCATCAATGGCATAGATCAACCCTAGAATATTGAGCCAAAATTTTATCTGACTCTCTCATCTCTTGAAGTATGCCCCATTGAACTTAGCAGGTTTAGCAGTAAAACTCTCTTCCTTGCCAGTCATGGTTACTAACATATAAGATCTGAAACTGCAAATTATTTGTTTTACTCAATAACAATGACTAGTGTTCTAGGAGAATTGTTTGTGATTTTTGCTTAATCAACCTTACAAAATCTTTAGTTTATCAAGTGTTGATTAACTTGGTTTAACTGTAGGGGTCAGTTTCCAAGTAACGGTGGTCCGAAGACACTTAAGTACCGTGTCGCTTAGGGCTATTTACACCTAGTTGACAGAACGACCATTTCAGCTTGTTCCCAAATTTATCTCTACTTTTAGAATTTAGACTCAAAGGGATTTACAATTTCACTTTAACTATTTATATTCTTAAATAATTTAAAATTATCAAATGAATATCTAATTAACAATAGAGTGTCTAACACAACTTTTAAATAATTATATCTACTAAGTGTTAACAAAATGTAAATGTAGAACTAAAAGTGAAAATGAGTATAAAAAGATTTGAATTTCACTTTATCACTATACTAATGACAGTATATATATATTAAGCAAGATTTTATGTGATACAAGTACTGAAACACAGTAGTTAAATCGTATCACAAAATCGAATCACAAAATTTCTTATATATTAAACAGGATTTTTGTGTGCTACAAATCCTAAATGACAAGATTTAGTAGACTAATTAGCTTGTTACCAACATAGGTACTTTTAATGTAAGTAATTTGTTAGTTATTTGCTAAGTGGCAAAACGTTGTAAACAAATATTTACTAGAATAGTAAATTATTTGGATTTCCAGCAGATATTTTACTAGAATAGCAAAATCGAGTTTGGTAAGTAACAACATGTTAGAACAAGTACAAGGAGGGTGAAACAAATATTTGAAATGGTAAGAGTTTTATACGTTAATGTTAGAACTAGTAGCAAATGTTTAAACAGAACGTTAACAGTGTTCACAGTTAACAATTGTATGAGACAACGAAAATAATCGTTACAGTGTAGTAGGATATTGTTCTAACAAGTTTAATGGAATATAAAAAGATTATTTAGTGAAACTGATGTATACTACGCGATCAACACTTAGATGGTTGGAAACTGAATGCAATGCTTGCCTGTTTATATATTAACTTGTATTCGTTGTCTCGATCTAATGCTTGTCACATAATTGTATGCCAGATTCTATTAAATACTATCTTGCCTTGCATTCATCCAAACCACCGGAAGACTATCTAATAGTCCTTCTGTGCAATATGAACCTGAAAGTATGGCAATTTTTGAACTAGGGGACTGCATCAAGGACAGCCAAACAAGATAATATCGCATCACCTCAGAAAAGTGATACTCGTCTTGTACTCAATCTAACGGCTCAGGAAGATTATGCAAAGACAGATCATGCTATGTGATTATCTCATGCTCGTATTGCTTTAGATTGCATCAAGTCAAGTTGAACACTAAACGAGAATCGTGTTAAGTAAAGCAATGAATCAACAACTCGTGGAGCAATGCTCGTTCAGAAAAGAATCAAGAATTATCGTTATGAATCTGGAATGACCCAAGACTTGCATGTCGCGTACAACTTGTGCACAAGGTTTGTGGTTTTCGCGGACGGTTGCCAGGGCACTGGGACCGATCCGATCCGGATGAAAACATTTAGTATGGTCGTTTGTTATGGATAAAATGTTATGTAGAGGGGCTCGCCACCTGCGTTGCATATCGTTCTTGTCTCGAGACTATAACCTGTCCTTTATGGCTATGCCAGCGACTTTTGTCATATAGATAAGTCATCTTCGCTCAGCAGCTATCCGCATACGAGTCATTGCATCGCATCCAATAATCTGATTCAGGTAAACGATATGAATATGAGACACTTGTGAGAAATAGAAACATTTGAACGTCTGAAGCAACACTTTCGAATAATTTGTGTAACTCGTGCACCCGAAATATAATATTTCTCACGGTACAGTATTTTCATATGCTATTGCCGCTGATTCCATTATATGAATGCTCGTGCTTGAATTAACTTGGTTTACCTTGGACAGGGAAGGACAAATGGTAAGTTGGTAAGTCTCGTCGTGTTTCCCTCTTATATCGTACGGCGCACTGCCACACGAGTTAGGCTTTTCATATATGCCATAAAACTGATCCTAAGGTAAGATTAGAAAGATAACTTAATAGATGGTGCACGGAACCTATTGAACGTGTTTGGATTTGTCGAGCGGGCAAGTAGCCTCCCAACCAGTGTATTCATGTACTGATAACCCACCAGATTGTTTGTAGGGTGCTGGAGAACCTCGTTCGGTACGGATGCTTCCTTCGTGCGTGTTAAGGCATGGAGTTCACTCTGGAGCCTTGGAGCGTTGCGCCCGAAACTGAAGCACATATACAAGACATAATATTGGAACATCGCATATGTATCATTCCACAAATGTAGCCACTTGGCACGCTTTTACTGTTTCAGAGAGTGAGGCTTGAGCGATTTGTAATCTCGGCCCAGCGCCGCCTGTAACACTTGTTCAATATCAATAAAGAGTTTACTTTACTTCTATACTTCTGTTATTCAACGCTTCCGCTGTTGACGACTCAGTGAACTTGTTACCAATCGCCTATGCGTTTATAATTTTGCTGCACTCGGATAATCTGTGTGACTCTGTGGCTAAGACTTCTTATCACTTACATGGACCACGGCCTTGCACGGGCGCGGCTTACGCTCGTGCGGCATCACGCCCAGATGGGTCAAGCGATCGTCCCGCGGGAGTGCTGGCGAAGTGATTCTCGCCTGGCGGGGACGGCCGATTAGCCTGCGGGAGATTGGGGCGTGATAGATTGGTATCAGAGCTTGGCTATACGCCTTTGGACTTTGTTTCAATTTTCTCAGTTTCGAAAGCTCGTTCATGGGTTATGTGCACACACTCTCTCTCAATGTCCCAACGAAATGTTCCAAACAATAAGTCTAAATACTTTCAAAAGTGCATGTGAATGATATGATTGCTTGTACGAAATAATAATGTGATTGGCCTTTGTGCCGACCTGTGCTAGACTCTTCGAGATTAGACTCGTACTAGAACTTGCGCGATATGTGTGAACCCGATGTCTATACATGTTAGCCCAACTGGTTAGTATACAAAATCGAATATTGTCCGAACGGTTAGCTTTGCACATAGCGTTTTGGCTAAGTTGTATAGAGTATCGCGCGCCAAGACTCTTTGGTGCAAGCTAAGTTGCAACGAGATTGGAATATCGTTCAAGAATAAGACAAGTCAGACTTAGAACGACAACCGATAGAACATTTTCAGATTTATCGTTGAGGTGAACGTTGAGAATTGTGCTTGAATTTAGAGAAATAACTCGAACAGTATTTCGTGTCGGAAGATACAAATCGATTGAGGATTTGATTGGGTGACTCAATTCCGAGTGGTGTATAGATCATTTAGAAATGTCCGAAAAGATTCATAGGTCTCATGCGATAGACGGATCAAACAATTTCATAATGTCTTGAAAGAATGATAAGGCTTATATCGAATTTGGATTCAGGGTAATGGAAATTGATATATCGGTTAAGGAAACTTGTTGGAAATTTGAGGATTGTGCGAGCAATTTTGGATTGAAACAAACGGATTGAAGCTTAAATATAATATTGCTCGAATAGAATTTAGCTCGAAAATAAATATCTTAATTCGATGAAAGAGATGAACGATAATAGATTTGTCTTGGAGTTTGGAAGAACGATCTTGAAATCTAGTTCAAAGAAATAACCTTCGAAATTAGTCCCAACGAGAACGGTTATCCTGCGGGAGCGCCGGCGTGGTGATTTCATGTACGGCGGAGATGATCGAACTCACGGGAACATGTTCGATGATTATTTCAAACGAACTCGATGAATGGAACGTACCAAAAAATGGAATAGACTTGGGCTTGAATATTTGAAACACAGTTGCTTGAGGAATGCTAGAAGTAAGACTATGGAATTACCGAACGGTAACATTAAAGTTGGATGATTTTGGTAGACGAATTATAATCACTGCATGAACGGACTTGACTCGATGGATATATAACTTGCATGGAGCAAAAGTAAAAATATAAGGCTTCTCGATCGTGTCGAAGATAACCATAACATTCAAACGTTCTTGCCTTGTGCGAGCGTAATTCTATGTCCGTACATGCGCCACGCTCGGATTAGGACGATTATCCTGCGGGAGCGTTGGCATGGTGGTCTCACGTCCAACGAGGGTAATCGAACTTGTGGGAGACCGGAGCGTGATAACTTATGGATAGTCTTGATTTTGGTTCGACATGATAAGACGAATTTGGAATGCAAGTGATCATAAATGTTTCGAGGATAGTTAGCCTAGAACCTGGAGTAAATCACGCTTGATGGTTTTGTGAACGGATACATGAATCAGGTTGGATGACTTGAAATTATAATCTAAAGGTTTAGAACTGAATCTTGGCTTGGTGGTCTAGACTTGAAATATATAGGTATTCTATCAAAACATGTTTGAAGAGATAGACTATGCAAATCACTAGGCTTGTCCTGCATCTTGGATATATCGTGGATTTGACTGAACGGACTCGAACCCATGTACAAGCGAACGTGTTGTTGAGAGTAGAAAAAATATGTGCTCGATGTTTAGAAATCTGAGTGAAACAAGCTTGGGTAGAATACCCCGTGCAAATGAACAATGGTTTGACCCTAGGAATTAGGGCAAGCATCATAGAATGAATTTGCACGATGACTCGTGTGCTGAACCTGTACCTATGACCTTGTGAGCTGACCTAGTAATTAGGCAGACGATCTTGTGCCGAGTGAATGAACCTGTGTGACCGACTTTATCATATTGCTTGAACAAGCTATATAACTGGGGCAACAAGACTTAGGGTTATACTTGGAACGATAACATGGGCTATGTTTGTCACGCCCCAGTCCCAAAATACGTAGGACTAGGAATACGTAAGCATGCCAGACGTATGTATATGGCAACTCCAATATATTGATACCCTAATACACACGTACGCTGTAATATGAATATTAACTCACATGTGGTATATATATAGTCACAAGTCACCGAAATACTAATCTCATCCACACAACAAGTCACAGTAAAGAAATAACTAAACTAGAATAATGAGTCTGAATAATCCAAAAATAATAGTCAGGTGGAGACAAATCCACTACAATGACTATATCAATACTAAAATGAGAGAGGAGGGTAAATCTCTAATATAAAATAAGATGCTGATATAAGAGTATCAGCTAAGAGATCCATCACTAGGGATAATCAAAGATGCTCAGAAGGTAAGACCTCATCGACAGAAAGTAATGCATCAGGTCCTGGCCCGTACTCCTGCGGATACTCCTGATCGTCTATACTTGGCAAGGGACCAGGTCCTTGGAGGGACGTAACAAGATACATAGAAGCATGCCAATTTGAATACAGTAAACATGCATA
Source organism: Iris macrosiphon (assembly GCA_036927795.1). Lineage (NCBI taxonomy): Eukaryota > Viridiplantae > Streptophyta > Magnoliopsida > Asparagales > Iridaceae > Iris > Iris macrosiphon. Next base: position 284,151,948 of record JAYESA010000004.1, on the reverse strand, counting down.
ATAGGTAGAAAATATATAAGTACGCTGTACAAGACAATCTATATGAATGCATAATGAGACAAATTATAGGTCAAAATAATTCTAAACGTCAATACGAACTCAACGGTACGTCCAATTTTGGATACCGGTGAGCCGAACACAAATTCGCCCAAAAAGTCAACCGTAGGGCCCGCAAATAGGCGGCTTGGTCAACTGTCTCAGAATTGCATGAAACTTGGGTCACAGGACCAGCGTAATACCACGAATCTAATGGCACAAGTTTTGTCGTATTCTGACGAGCGTACACTAAATGATGCAGTATTTTGTAAAAGTCGCAATATAGGGCCTTTTTACGGATACGGGGTGATTCTGACGCACACATACGTCCAAATCAGTTTTTGCGAAAGCCCACACGTCTGGACATACCATACGCGCCTTTTGGTGCAACTAGTACGCGACAAGACGGTCCCGTTTGGCGGGACGCGCTCCGTATCACAAATTTTATTATTTTAAAAACAGGTTTTTATGAGTTTTAACCTAATTTAATTCTGATTCTAACACATAATAAAATAAACTAATTAACAGGGTTTGATCTCGGTTATATGGACTTCACACAGAAATAGGTAAATCTTGATTTGGATATCTACGTTGGAAGATATCGGCCTCGGAACATAGGTCGATGGGGGTAGTTTTTATTAGTTTAAAAATATGGTTTTTCCTCAACTTGGCGTCGATTTTTTCCTAGCTTTTATCGCTGTTCGATTAAAAGTAATTGACGGAATTGAGAGAGCGATAAGTGGTGATCATACCGGCGAAGATGAATCGACATTTGGTCGAGCGACGCGGCGGAAAACAACGCGGGAAGGGAGGTTCGTCGCTGCTCAATTTCTACTGCGGATGACGCGAACGTGCGGGTGTGCGGCCGGCCGGCGGGTCCAGGCGGTCTCCGGCGCGGCTGCGGCACTGGCTGGAGGTCGGCGGCGGCGCTGGGTCATGGAGGAGGGAGCTAGGGTTAGGGTTTAGGGTTTGAGTATCGATTATATATAGAGAGAAAGGGAAGGGAGCGGGGATCCGCGGCCTGGGACTAGGCCGCGCGCGGGTGGGGTAGTTTAAGGCTGGGTTAGGGTTTAATTAAGGGAGATTAGTTTAAGGGTTTCATTAAGGGAGATTAGTTTCTTTTCTTTTTTTTCTTTTTTTTTCTTTTTCTTTTCTTTTCTATTTCTTTTCTTTTTATTATCCTTATTCTTATTACTAATATTATTACTATTATTATTATTACAAATAACACTTATTATTATTATTGTTATTATTATTATAACTACTACTTATTATTATTATTATCATATTTAAGAACTATTTATTATTTACGTATATATTTAAGGTATATTAAAAAATATATTTGTACCCAAATTAAATTCTAAAAAAAAACTATCACTCTTCCACAAATATTCCTAAAATAAAATAATAGTTTTTATGCAATAATTCTAAATGATTATCTATCTAGGTAATTAAATCAATAATATATATTTTCTAATTAAATATGAAATAATATAAATAAACTCAATAATTGATTGATTAATTAAATATAATATTTAAAAATATAGGGTTTTATAATGTTTGACCCGAACGGATGAACGCTAGTCGGTTAAATCGAATAGATCATGCTTAACGGTAGTGCAAATACTTGATTTTGAGTTAGAATGTAAATGACTTGGAATTGGATTGACCCTATCGGAAGTATCTTGTGAATCATAAAATGAGAACCCTTAATATTTTCGTAAAGTAGCTTGTCCTATTTTACTTTCTCTAAGTTTGGTTGAATGCATATGTTCGAGGGACGCCTTGAATGTGTGCACGATCCAAGACTCATTGAGATGTCAAACTCGAGTGCTAAGACTTCGTTATTGCTGAATTAGTTGACATGAATATTTTTGAGGGGCACTTCGAATCTGTGCACAATTCAGACTCGCGATATACTGATCTCGAATGCTAGTGCAAGTGAATATCCGCATGGACAAGTATAATGATTTGTATAAGTTTGCCTCAGCCCTAGATCATCATTCAAGATGGATTATAACGTACTCCGCGTTAAGCGAAATATGTTCCACGCTAAGGCAAAAATAAGACTGACCCAGCATACACACGACACGGCGTAAGGAACGAGTAGGAGATCCGTTCGAACAAATTCAGATTTAGTGGTACCAATTTTTACGCTTGGGATAGATTCGATAATACGATAGAACGACCTGCGCTCAGGAAGTCTCGAGGACGAGACTTTTTCTGAGTGGTGTAGAATATAACGACCCGTTCCGCTCAAGCGAACTGTCGATTCAAACGACAAAAGTGCAACGTACCGACCCGCTTTGCTCAGCGAGAATACTCGTTTGAGGCAAAAGAATTTTCATACTTGGCCCTTCAGGAGTTCCAGCTTAGGCTTTCAGAGGCTCGCTCAGAGTATCGATCGTCTTAGGCAAATCATCGCTAAGGTGGGTGGCTACGGTGAACTTGTCTTTGCTTAGCCAGCACACTTAAAATATTGATGTTTTATGCTAGTCGCTAGGTGAATCACCCTTTGCATACTAATAAGAATACAATGCACCTAGCTAAGGGAATAATCCCAACTTTTATTGCTTGTGTTAGAACATGGAAATAAAATATTGCTTATAATCAGACCCTCGCATGCTCCCTTTGCCTTGTGCAACGAGACCCCGTTATGCCTCAAGTAAAACGATATGAACATTACACTCTTCATAGTGCACTTTTTCAACTTACTACACAGTACGACCCTAAATTATGTCGCTCGGTATGTCCCTTTACGGTTTTACTCCTCGGCTTATCCTTAGGCCCGAGCCAAAACGTAAATGCTTATGTTCTAAATGAATGCAATGCTTGCCTGCTTATATGTTAACTTGTATTCGTTGCCTCGATCTAATGCTTGTCACATATTTGTATGCTAGATTCTAGTAAATACTATCTCGCCTTGCATTCATTCAAACCACCGGAAGACTATCTAATAGTCCTTCTGTGCAATATGAACCTGAAAGTATCCGGGACCGTTAGGTCGCCAAGGCAATTTTTGAACTAGGGAACTGCATTAAGGACAGTCAAACAAGATAATATCGTATCACCTCAGAAAAGTGATACTCGTCTTGTACTCAATCTAACGGCTTAGGAAGATTATGCAAAGACAGATCATGCTATGTGATTGTCTCATATTCGTATTGCCTTAGATTACATCAAGTCAAGTTGAACACTGAACGAGAATTGTGTTAAGTAAAGCAATAAATCAACAGCTCGTGGAGCAATGCTCGTTCAGAAAAGAATCAAGAATTATCGTTATGAATCTGGAATGACCCAAGACTTGCATGTCGCTGCCAACTTGTGCACAAGGTTTGTGGTTTTCCCGGACAGTTGCCAGGGTGCTGGGACCGATCCGATCGGGACGAAACATTTAGTATGGTCATTTGTTATGGACGGAATGTTATGTAGTGGGGCTCGCCACCTGCGTTGCATATCGTTCTTGTCTCGAGACTATAACCCGTCCTTTATGGCTATGCCAGCGACTTTTGTCATATAGATAAGTCATCCTCGCTCAGCGGGTATTCGCGTACGAGTCATTGCATCGCATCCAATAATCTGAATCAGGTGAAGGATATTAATATGAGATACTTATAAAAAATAGAAATATTTGAATATCCTAAGCAACACTTTCGGATAATCTATGTAACTCGTGCACCCGAAATATAATCTTTCTCACGGCACAATATTTGCATATGCTATTGCCCCTGATTCTATTATATGAATTCTCATGCTTGAGTTAACTTGGTTTGCCTTGGACAGGGAATGACAAATGGTAAGTTAGTAAGTCTCGTCATGTTTCCCTCTTATATCGCACAACACGCTGCCACACGAGTTAGGCTTTTCATATATGCCATGAAACTAATCCTAAGGCAAGATTATAAAGATAACTTAATAGATGGTACACGGAACCTATTGAACGTGTTTGGATTTGTCGAGCGGGCGAGTAGCCTCCCCACCAGTGCATTCATGTACTGATAATCCACCAGATTGTTTGTAGGGTGCGGGAGAACCTCATTCGGTGCGGATGCCTCCTTCGTGCGTGCTAAGGCATTGAGTTCACTCTGGAGCCTTGGAGCGTTGCGTCCGGAACTGAAGCACATATACAAGACATAATGTTGGAACATCATCTATGTATTATTCCACAAATATAGCCACTTGGCACGCTTTTACTGTTTTAGAGAGAGAGGCTTGAGCGACTTGTAATCTTGGCCTAGCGCTGCCTGTAACACTTGTTCAATATCAATAAAGAGTTTTCTTTACTTCTATACTTGTGTTATTCAATGCTTCCGCTATTGACGAGTCAGTAAACCTGCACTCGGACAATCTGTGCGACTCTGTGGCTTAGACCTCTTATCGCCAGTATGGACCACGGTCTTGCACAGGCGCGGCTTACACTCGTGTGGCATCACACCCAGATGGGTCAAGCGATCGTCCCGCGAGGGCGCTGACGCGGTAATTCTTCCCTTGCGGGGACGGTCGATTAGCCTGCGGGAGATCGGGGCATGACCCATACTGCTCGTGTTCAGTATACTTATATTCGTGTACACACACTACTCGTGTTCAGTATGCCCATATTCGTTTTCGTAATGTTCAGTATGTCCGTATTCGTGTTCGTAACGTATCGTGATTAGATCCATTGGTATTGGTTGTGGATGGAGGAGTAGGAGTTGATTATGTGATCAAGCCCCAGTGTATTCGTGTACATGTCGATTACATACCACACTTGTAATCAAGTTACCCTATTGTATTTGTGTTTAACCTAAAACGATCACATAATAAACTTGTATTCCATGGCACATTTATTAGATTTCAGTTATTCTTATTATATTGCAGATATTCTATTGCATGTTTTTCATTCCAGTACATTGCCTGTTCACTCTAGTTCTTTTCATTCAGTTGTTTAGTTATCTTGTATTCTTTTCTTTTATCTGTTTTATATTCTCGATTATATATTTGAATCTGCTTTCAGAGGTATGTACTTCTCTCCAATTCTGACTGGATATATTTTTCCAGATGATTGGCTCATAGATCAGTGTCCTATATTCTATGGACTGCAGGAGGGCATACCATTAGAGGATACTCCTATAGACCAGGAGGACTTAGTTCCAGAGCCTGAGGAGGTTTAGTTTATTTTGGTGGATTTGTATTATACTGTTATTGAGACTTATGGCATGTATATTATTTTATATTCGTGGATGTATTGTGATTTTTTTCTTTCGTTATTCCATTCGTGCTCTATCTTCCTAAGTTTGCATTATGATTGAGTATAGTTATATTTATGAGATAACATATTGTTCCTCCGTTTGGAGTTGAGATGATTGATAGGTACCATATATTTATTGTGTGAGATGGTTAGATAGTTCAATTGACCCAGACATGGTTCTACCACCAAAGCTGCGACGTAGACTAGGCGTACCTATGTACTCGTGACCGGATATCCGGGTACGGGTCGTGACATCCGTCGCTAAACATAAATAATTTTTTTACAAAATAGAATTACTTACTTTCTGCTCCTATAACAATATACAAAATCAAATCACTTATACACAAATACATCCAAGCACATCAAATACAAGAAAATACATCAAATACAATAGAACTTAAATATAACTACATAGCCATAAGTTATCATAAACTACCATAATCCAAACATATATAGTTATACACAAATACATATAACAAACTGTCAAATAATCAAGAAAAGAAAAATACACATCAAGTCGACAATGGAGACAGAGGCGGCGACGGTTGTCGAGTAGCCAAGTAGTATGTTATAACCGAAGCGATGATCTGCTTTAGATCCTAGAAACGACAGGCGGAGCAGCATGAGGAGCCGGATGAGCCATCGGAGGAGCTGGAGTAGCAGGAGGAGCAGGAGCTAAATGATCACGTGACTTTGTCAATTTTTTAACCTGCCTCTGTACCTCTAACATAGTCATCATGATCTGCTCCAAACTCATAGCACCAGGAGGAACAGGCTCTGAGGGAGCTGGAGGATCCGTCGGAGGAGCTCTGGAAAGAACCGACGGCTGGGATGCCAATAATCCAGTCCCGTATACGCTGCCACTTTTTTCTCTCCCGACAGCTTGTATCTACCGATCGTTTCTCTCAGTCGGCGTACTGCTCTCAGCCCCACCCTCCAACGTCTCATACGTCTACTATATTTATTTATGTAAATATGTTTAGATATCGTTGGTTAGGATTAATCTTTTTATTGACTACAACTAAGGTTAGGTTTAGAGTTAAGTTTAGATATCGTAGGTTAGGTTTAGAGTTAAGGTTTTTGGATATCATTGGTAACAATATTAAAGTTAAGGTTAGATTTTTAGGGTAGAAAAATATAGTTAAATTATAAAAAGAATGTAATTAAATTTCGTTGATAAAACTTTATAAACACAACTTACGCATGCTTTTGCTACCCGCTCATATACGAGCTTCACATCCTTCTCCCTTTTATGCATCCGCTGGAAGATTGCAGGGAAGTCAATGGTCTTCGGGTCTCCCCGGCTCTGATGGCCTCCTCGCACTGTAATAATTAAGTAATTAATAAGAAAAATGAGAATTATTAAAAATTGATCTAGAAAAAAATTATAATACTGACCATCCGTCGAAAATGCTCGATGGTCGGAATGGATCCACCCGTGTGGAGACCACCCTTAGCACGGGACACTCTCGTCTTCTCGCACTTGGCAATATAGGTCGGGTCCACCATCTTCTCCTTCATCTTCTCCCAGAACACCTCTTTGAGCCACTCCTTGCGAAGATCCCTTGAATGTGACGCCAGCGCCTTCTGATCATTGATCATATCCCTGAACCTTTTACTGGCGATGATCTTGTAGCACTTTTGGATCGCAAACTGTCTATGATCCGGCCACTAATACTTCTTTTGCAAATTCAAAAAATATTTTTTTAGCATTTTAATCATAAAATTATATATTATTCTAAATAAAATATTATACATATCCGCAGCATATCCAGCCAAATGAAGCGTCGATCCAGCGGGACATTACTAAAGTTGATATAAGGGCCATGAATATTGATTAAAAATTAGAATAAATAAATATGTGAATTGACAATAAGTACTTATGTCGCTCCATCGGCCCACAGCTCGGGACGATCGATATTGGCTGGCCGCTCTGGTATAGTAGGAGGATCTACAAATCCTGGATGATGGACATATAATTCGTGCTCCACCAGGAAGCCTGGATATGGATTTGCTCCGGTAGAAGCAACTAGTGGAGTAGCTGGTGTACTAGTAGTCGCAGTAGACGCAGGAGTAGTGGCAGGGATAGAAGCTGAGAGAAGCCCGGAAGATGGAGTAGCTCCCCTACCGATGAACGAGTACATGGCGGGGATAAACCATCATCGGCATCTATGAACTCGTCCTCTGATGGTCGTGTGTGACCTGCATCTGGAGTAGCTGGAGGATGCTGGGAAGAAGATCCTCTATGAACCTGTCGTCTTGATCGTCCTCATCCTCGCCCCGCCATAGATAAATCTGACAGTAAATAATAGATGGTGTTATAAAACAAATAAAAATAGTGACATCAAGACATCATAAAGTAATAGATGGTGTGGTCAAACAAATAAATACTAATGTGATAAGAAATAATTAATAATCGTGTCATTAAATAAATTAATAATCTAAGCTAATGCATATGTGTGTACGTATTAATCGTCTTCATCTTTCAAATCGCCTTTTGAATTATTTTTTGAATCATCTTCATCTTTATCTTCATCTTCATCTTCTTCATTTTCATTTTCACTATCACATTCATCTTATAATTCTTGTTCCTCGTTCGATAGTTCCATATCAGAGTCCTCCTCTAAATGAGGTAAATTTTCTATGTCAATCTCTTCATTAACTCTATCAACCTCTATGGTAACATCAACCTTCATACTATCAATACCGACCAAAATCATATATGTAGGTTGAGGCATGACCACCTCATCCTCCTGGTATGCTAGATCCCCAATATTATATGTATTTCTAGCTTTAGTTTTGCATACACCCCAATAATCCTTATTATTGCATCGTCGAATAGGATAGCTCGTATAATACACTTGAACCGTTTGACTAGCCAACACAAATGGTTCGAAACCTACATATCTTTTTCCATAATTTATGTCAACAAACCCAAACTGGTTGTCAATTTTCCATCCTTGCTTGGGTGTTGTGTCGAACAATCATATTTAAACAACATAAATTTTATCTCATAAGAGTATTCTAGCTCCACGACATCTCTTAGTACACCATAATAGTCGAATTTTGGATCCCCATTGTAGACTAAACCCCTCATATATACTCAAGAATTCTTTGTATAATTAGCCTCCTCATCGACAAATGATTGATTAATAGGCTTATTAGCGGTTCTAAATTTGAAGCCATTGATGGTGTATCCATCCCAATACTTTGCCCTCTTGCTTGGTCCGATAGCTAATGCTCTAAGTCGTTCGTTCTGTAACTCTGTACCAGGACAAAAAACCTGAAACATCACGTATCATATAGACATTAGACAAAGATTGGTCAGAATACTAAATTTAGAATTCTTAATATTTAGGATCCGTACATAATTATGGAACCACGATAAATTTTGTATCAACCTCTCTAGTAATATCATCATCATTAATAGTAGGTCTTTCCATTTTTACCTCATCTCTAAAAGTAATATGATAGTAAGGAGAATAGTTTGAGCACTTTTTTTCTAAGCATATACATAATTAAAATATGTAGCAAAGATGTGTCGCTTACTTCTAAATATCTAGCATCTCCTCAAGACCACTATTTAATAATATATACCGTTGAGTGGCTTCAAACTCATCATCTTCCAACTACCGTACTTTAGTAGCATTTGTAGGCTTGCCTCCCACATTGAAGATAGTATGGATTACACTATTCGGTTCATCAACCCTACCGTCATCATTCCTTGGGGCTCAATTACGATTTGATCTGACATGAGTATCAAAGTAGATGGAGCAAAAGTTTGAAACCTCCTCAATGAAATATGCTTCGTATATCGAAGCTTCTACATGAGCCTTATTGCCTACTTTTTTCTTTAGGTGAAGTAGATACCTATAGATAATATATTGAATATTCGAATTATTTTAGTAAAGAAATTAATAGTACAAACTAATCAATTTATACATCTCAAATGGATACATCCATCGATAATGGACAGGAGCACCGACACGTGCTTCGTATGTAAGATAAATCGGCAAATGCTCCATACTATCAAAAAACTGGGGGGTAACACCTTTTCTAACTTGCACAATGTCAATACAATCTTCTCCTCAAGTTCTATTAAATGTTGCACCGTCAACTTGCTTAAACACAAATCTCTAAAGAATATAGATAATTCGGCTAACGGAGTCCATACTTGATGAGGCAACTTCTCTTTCTGAGCAATAGGTAGTAACCTCTCCATAAACACATGACAATCATGACTTTATTCCTGTCAGCTTGCGTTCGTTGAGATCAACACATCTTGCCATATTTGACACGTAGTCATCAGAAAATCTCAACTTTGAAATCCAGTTGCATATTATCATTTTTTTCTCCCTACTCAATGTAAAGGGCGCTGGAGGCTTGACTCAATTACCGTTTGTACTTTGTTTTAGGTGCAAATATGAACGCCTGTAAATAATTTCCAAGTCCTTTCTTTCTTTGAAATTTTCTTTCATTTTTTTCTTCATATCCATCACCGTATTGAAGATGTTATCGAATACATTTTTTTTTGATATACATAACATCAAGATTGTGTCTTATGAGATTGTCCTTCCAATAAGGTAAGTCCCAAAAGATACTATATTTCATCCAATTATGTCTCTGTCTGAACCCTTCAAAGTGAAAGGCCGATATCAAATCTTCCATCACAGTGGACAATCCATCTTCCTCTTTTCAAACTTGGTCTCCTGTCAGTCTCAACAGGGTCGAAGATAGTTCATGTTTACCTACTCTAAATCCATCTTTGTTCCTTCTCCACGGATCCGAGCAGGAAAGAACTTACGGTGACAATCAAAAAAACATATTTTCCCAACATTCTGGAGACAGAATGCCTTACTCTTTTCCATAAATATCGGACAAGACAAAGTACCATGAGTACTCCACCCCGATAATATCCCATATGCTGGAAAATCCTTGATGGTCCACATGAGTGACGCTCTCATCTGAAAGTTCTCCTCCTTCGATATATCATATGTTTGAATGCCGAACTGCCACAATTGTTTTAACTCATCCACCAACGGTTGCAAGTAGATATTGATGTTCTTCTTTAGATTTTTTAGACCGGGTATAATAAGTGTCAAGAACATGTAATGAGTCTTCATGCACATCCACGGTGGTAGATTGTAAGGAGTCAAAACTATCGGCTAACAAGAGTACTGAGATCCCAACTGTCCGAAAAGAGTGAATCCATCAGAACATAAACCCAACCAGACAGTCCTGGGTTCCGCAGAAAATTCAGGATGACACCGATCAAAATGCTTTCATGCCTCTCCATCAGAAGGATGAGATAATTCTCCATCATCCATCTTTCGTTCCTTACTATGCCATGTCATATGTTCTGCTATATTTACGGATACAAACATCCTCTACAGCCTCTTTGCAATCGACAAAAAGTATATGTACTCGTAGGGACGCAACCTTTCTCGGGCAGTTGACTTTATTTTGCCTCGAATTGCCTCGTACTGGTCCGCGTGACAGAAAATGCATCTATCTTTATCATTATTCACCTCATAGTACAACAAGCAACTATTTTGACAATAATCTATCTTTTTATAGCCTAATCTGAGTTTTCGTATCATCATCTTCGACTTGTAGAAATTTTTAGGAAACTCCTTTGATCCTTTTGGCAACAACTCTCTAATAAACTGAATTATCAGGTCGTAGCATTCCTGCGGCAAGTTAAAATTAGATTTGAGGTTCAATATCTGCATCACCACCGACAGGACATAGTGAGAATCATAATCCGGGTGTAACAGAGTATCGATATTCTTGAACATATCATATAATTCCTTCGCATCTGGATTCGGATCCTCCGGATCAAAACTTGGATCGGCCGCATCAAATACTAATTCATGCGCCAGGTTTCACGGTCGATATTCATAGTTATCTCCTAGAGTGGACTCTTCTACCTCTGTATTAAAGGAGGAATGATATTGAGGAGTCAAAGGTTCTCCTTGATCCATCCACTCCTTGTAGTTCGGTATGAAATCCTTCTTGTAGAGATTCTCCCTTACGAGATACACCTCTTTGAATGGTATATTATAATATTTGACACAAGGGTACTTGATGAGACTGTCATCCATGAAATATGGTTGACAATTGGCATATTTGAAAATTTTCTTAACGCCTACCCTAAAATTATTTGTCAAAATAATCCTACTCTCATTTCGCCGATTGTACATCCACGATCAGTTAACTAAGTATCGACTCATTGCTTTCTTATAGACTTGAATGATTATACACGTACCATGTCAAAAGAAAAAAATATAAAGAACTATGAGTACCTAGTTAGGATAGTTACTAAAAGCAAATGCAAAAGGAAAACTTATTTATCGCATATAATAGTTTTTTTATTAATACCAAAAAATCTGATACTCTGGTCTGATACTGCCGATATTACCGATATTGCCGATCCCGATACTCATAGTAATGGTCTGATACCAAAACAAACTAATAAATAACACTAGAAATACTTAAAATTATGCATAAAGTATAAAATATATATATTCTAAAATGTTAATAATTTACTAATAGTTATTTGTTTTCGATACCAAAAAATCCGATACTCCGGTCCAAAACCGCCGATATTACCGATATCGTCGATCCCGATACTCATAGTAATGATCTGATAACGATATTTGTTCATGTATGTACAACATAACTCCTAACAAATCGAAAGTTGAAACTTTTTATTTCTATTTTGTCATTTTTTTTCCTTCTTGAATACAAGGCACGTAAACAAATATTTCTTGGCCCCGACAAACCACTCGAAGCAATCTATTGTTGGCTTATTCATTGGTTGAGATATATGACTAGATGCAATTTTATTATTTAGAATTTGTGTTAATTTTTGAATAAATTTCTCTTCTACCTATTCGCAAATCCTACATTTTAAATATTTTTTATTTTATTTTATTTTTCAAAGAAAATCTGTAACTAGTATCCATATGACAAATTAGTAACTTTCCAACATGATCCAAAGCAAACATGTGTTTATACACATAATGTTTATATGTGTCTTCAAGCGTCTTGTGTCATGTGTCTTCCCACAAAATTCAAATATATTCGACAATGTGTATAGTCTTTCCCCAAATAGATATGTAGAGGGTTAGGTTTACCTTCGAAAGCAGGGAGGGGATCAGACGGAGCGTAGAGGCGTACGCCTGAGGCTGGTGGAGGTCTTGGATCAGATTCCTGAGGTCGAAGGAGGGGCTCAGGGGATGTCTCCGCCGCTCGAGTTGTGGAGTAAGAGGAGGGCTCGGAAGGATTTCAGGGCTCGGTGGAGAGGGGGAGGGGCTGCTTGTCGTCGGAGAGGGGGAGGGGGTCGGTGGAGGAGAAGGAGGAGGAGAGGGCAAGTGAGGGGGAGGGGCTGCCGGAGAGGGTGAGGGGCTCTGACCCGCCTTGTCCAGCGAGAAGACTCATTTGAGGCAAAGGATTTCAGACTTGGCCCTTCAGGAGTTCAGACATAAAATTTCAAAGGCTCGCTCGGAGTTTCGCTCGATCGAGGCAAATTATCGCCAAGGTGGGTGGCTACGATGAACTTGTCTTTGCTTAGCCTGAACACTTAAAAATATGGACGGTACATGATAGTCGATAGGTGAATCAGCCTTGTATGGTTATAAAGAATACAATACACCTAGCTAAAAAAATAATCACATCTTGTATTGCTTATGTTAGAACATGAAAATAAAACTTCGCTTATAGTTAGACCCTCGCATGCTACCTTACCTTCGTGCTAGTAGACTCCGCTAATGTTTTGAGTAGATCATTATATACTCTTCATGGTACACTGCTTCACTTATTTACACTGTTCGCCTTATGAATTATTTTGCCCGATAATGTTCCTGTATGGTTTCACTCCTCGCACTAGCCCTTAGATTCGTTCTTGCGTAATCGCTTATGTTTTTAAGTAAGGCTATGCCGTATGGTTCCTTATGTTTATGCTTTAACACTTTTTTAATGCTTGCCTGCTTTACATATTCGCTATGCTTGTGTAATTTTATGCCACAACTAAGTAACAATATCCATGTCTTGCATTCATCTAGTTAGCCAAAAGACTATCGAATAGCTCGTTCCGTGCAATATGAACCTGAAAGTATTCGAGACGTTAGGTCGCCAAGGCATTTCTCGAACTAAGGGATTTGCATCATGTCAAAGAAAGCAAGAATCATCGGCTCATGAAGAAATGCTCATTCAGGTATTTGGATCCTTGGTAGTCTCTCTCGAGCGGGTAAGATGGTGTATATGCCTTGATTACCTATTGTTACACCCATCTTCGCCCAAGAGTCTACGCATCATCCAATGGCTAAGTGAATCAAGATTGAATATGTCACGTCATAAATCAGTAAGACTAGAGACTTGCATGGTCACTGACAACTCGTGCACGAGGTAATAACATGGATTCCTCGGACGATCGTCGGGGCATCGGGATTGTACCGTCCTAGGAGGAATATGGATATTACGTGACTAAATCGGTAGGATGCTCCTCGGTTTGGGGCGACAAAATATATTCAGTAGTCGGGCCCTTGGTAGTGCATCCTACACTTGGATAACCCATCTGACTCCAATATATATGGTAGTCTCTCTATGTTTGGTCGAGATAGTGGGTAACGCCCATGACTCTTGCGCTATGCCTCATCTCCGTCCGAGACTATGCATCGTCTTTTATGGCTAAGCCAGTGACATCATATTCATATAGATAAGTCATCCTCGCTTAGCGGCAATTTGCGTGCGAGTCATTGCATCGCATCTGGAATTTGAATCACCTAAACGAATATGAGTATAAGACTTGTACATATAAAAAACTTGAACATCTTCTACAACACACATGAGTATCCGAATAACTCATGAACCTGAATCAGAACCGCTCGTAACACTCGTGTTTGCTTATGCGATTTTTGTGGATTTATTTACATATATTTGTGCTTGGTTTAACTTAGTTTTATCTCTGGACAGGAAATGACGGATGATAAGTTGGTATGTCTCGCCGTGTTACTCTTATATCGTACGACGCATTGCCACACGAGTTAGGCTTTACATTATGCCATAAAACTGATCATAAGGCAAGAATAGAAAGAAAACTAATAGATGGTACACAAAACCTATATAACGTGTTTAGATTTGTCAAGTGGGAAAGAAGCCTCTCCACCAGTGCATTCATGTAATGATAACCCACCAGATTATTTGCAGGGTGTGGGAGAACCTCGTTCGGTGCATAAACCCTTGGTGCGTGCTAAGGTGTATAGTTCGCTCTGGAGCCTTGAAGCATTGCGTCCGGAGCTGAAGCACATATACAAGACATAATATTAGAACATCGCCTATGTATCATTCCATAATTGTAGCCACTTGGCACGCTTTTATTGTTTCGAAAAAGAGAACTTGAGCGACTTACAATCTCGGCCTAGTACCGCTTGTAATACTTGTTCAATGTCAATAAAGTACTTGTTTTACTTCCATACTTGTGTTATTCAATACTTCCGCTATGATGACTCTATGAACTTGTTACCAATCGCCTATTCTATTCTTATTCCGCTGTATTCGGACTATCTGTGCGACTATGTGGCTTAGTCATTTTACCGCATTTTTGGATCATGGGCTTGCACGAGTGCATATTTTGCTAGTGTGGCATCACGTTCAGATGGGATCGATCATCCTGCGGGAGCGCTGGCACGGTGATTCGTGCATAGCGGAGACGGCCGATTCCTGTGGGAGATCATGGCATAAAATATTGGTATCAGAGCATCGACTTTACGTCTTTGGACTTTATATCGATTTTCTCAGTTTTGAAAGCTCGTTCGTGGGTTATATGCATATGCTCTCTCTCGTTGACCCGTTGGGATATTCCATACAATGAGTCTAAATACTTTTAAAAATTGAATATGATTTATATGATTTCTTGAACTGGATAGTTATGTGAAGACCCTTATTCCAACCTGTTTCAAACTTTATGGGATATACTCGTGCTAGAATTTGTAAGTTATGTGCGAACCAAAATACCTATACGTGATTACCCAGCTGGTTAGTGTGCGAGATAGAATATTATTTAGACGGTTAGCTATGCACACATCTTTTTAGCTAAGTTATTTTGAGTATCACGTCCCAAGACCCTTTTGGTGTGAGCTAGTTTGCGAGCGAGATTGGTATATCGTACAGGAATGGATAAGTCAGACTTAGAATGGCAACCGATAGAAATATTATATGTTTATCACTAAGGCGAATAGAGAAGATCGTGCTTGAATTTTGAGAAATAGCTCAGATAGTATTTCGTGTCAGAAAGATGCAAATCAAATATGTTTTACCTGGATGACTATCAATAGAGATACATACAAGACTAAGATTTATCGTAGCGATGCTTAGGTGTCGTATTGGAGTTCTAAGGAATAACTTGGTGAATATGCTAGTGAGTGATGCGAACATGATTAAGGATTTAATATGATGACTCGATTCCTGAGTGGTGTATGGATCATTTGGAAATATTTAAATGAATTCAAAGGTCTCGTGTGATAGTTGGTTTAAACGATTATGAAGGTTTTGAACAAGTGATAAGGCTTATATCGAATAAGGACTAAAGGTAATGGAAATCAATATCTTGGTCAAGGAAACTTGGTAAAAACTTGATGGATCGTACGTGTGATTTTAAATTAAATCAAAACAGATTGAACTTGAGTATGAATATTGTGGTTTCGAATTAATAAACTTGGCAAGGTATCGATAATTGGAAGATAGCACGGATTGATACAAGTAAAGAAATATTATGGTTCGATGAAAGAGGTAAGTGATAACGGATTCAATCTAGAGTTTAGAAGAACGATCTTGAATCTAGTTCAAAAGATAACCTTCGATAATCAGGCCCGGCCGAGGACGATTATCCTGTGGGAGCACTGGCGTAGTAATTTAACGTTTGACGGGGATAATCAAACTCGCGGAAACATGTCCGATGATTATTCAAACGAACTCGATGAAATAGAACTTATCAAAAGTGAATAGACTTTGACTTAGGATTTAAAATTAGTTGTTTGAGAAATATTAGAAGTAGACTATGGAATTATCAAACGGCAACATTAAAGTTGGACGATTTGGCTAAACGAATTATGATCACGGCATAGATGAACATGACTGGGTGGATCATTAACTAACTTAGAAGGAATAAAGTATAATGATAAGGTGTCTTGATCATTTCGATGATAACCATAATGTTTGACGTTCTTGTCTTGTGTGAGCGTAACTCCATGCTTTTATATGCGTTACGCCCGGATTAGGACGATTATTCAGCGGGAGCATTGGCATGGTAATCTCACGTCCAGCGAAGATGATCGAACTTGCGAGAGACCAGAGCATGATAATTGAAGGATCATATTGACTTGTGGTTTGAAACGATAAGACGAGTTTAGAAATATAAGTGAATCGGAAGTGTTTCAAGGATTAGTTAGTCTAGAACATGGAGTAAGACACGCTTGATGGTTTCATGAATGGATACATAAATCTTGTTGGACGACTTAGAGTTATGATTGAGATCAAGGATTTAAAATTGAATCATGGCTTGGTGGTCTAGACTTATAATGGATATATGGGTTCTATCAAACATGTTCGAGAAGATAGACTATACGAATTGCTAGGCTTGACATACGACTGGATATACTATGGATTTGACTGAACAGACTCGGACCATGTACAAACGAATATGTTAATGTGAATAGGATAATCTGTGCTCGATGTTTAGAAATCTGAGTAAAATAAGCTTGGGTAGAATATCTCGTACAAATTAACAATAGTTTGACCTTAGAAATTGGGGCGAGCATCGTATGACAAATTTATACAATGAGTCATAAGCATGAACTGTACCTATGACCTTGTGAGCTGACCTAGTAATTAGATATACGACCATGTACTGAGTAAAAAAACTTGTGTGACCGACTTTGGAGTATTGCTTGAGCAAGCCATAGAAATGGGACAACAAGACTTAGTGTTAGACTTGGAACGATAAGTGTGTACTATGTTTGATACGAATGGAATGAACGATAGGACATGGACGCTAGTCGGTAGATCGGATAGATCGTGCTTGACGGTAGTAAAATGATTGGTTTGAGTGGGATTGGAATGACTAGGATTTTGATTAACCCTGTTGGAGGTATCATTGTGATTCGTAAGATGAGAACCCTTAAGACTTTCTCGAGTAGCTTGTCCGAATTTACCAGCGCTAAGTTTGGTTGATTGCATATGTTTGAGGGACGCCTTGAACGTGTGCACGTTCCAAGACTCAGTAATATGTTGAACTCGAGTGCAAAGACTTCACTATTGCTAATTTGGTTGACATGCATATATTTGAGGGACGCTTTGAGTATGTACACGATCCAGACTCGCGATAAGCTGATTTTAAATGCTAGTACAAGCGAATATGTTAGATTCGCATGGACGAATGCTAGATCGTTATTCAAGATGGATTATAACATACCCCGCATTAAGCGATATATGTTCCGCGCTAAGGCGCATTAGAGAACGAGTCAAAGCTTCGATTAAATGATAGAGTCATTCAATGAGACAGACCCAGCACACACGTGACACTCATATCTCCCATCATAGAATGGTTTATGCTCAGGAAGTCTCGAGGATGAGACTTTTTCTGAGTGGTATATAATATAACGACCTATAACGCTCAAGCGGACAGCCAATTCAAATGGCACAAGTGCAACGACCCTCCTTGCTCAGCGAGAAGACTCGTTTGAGGAAAATAATTTCAGAATTGGCCCTTCAGGAGTTCAAACTTAGACTTTCAAAGGCTCGTTCGGAGTATTGTTCGACCTAGGTGAATCATCGTTAAGGTAGGTGGCTACGATGAACTTGTCTTTGCTTAACCTGCACACTTAAAATATGGACGGTACATGCAAGTCGCTAGATGAATCACCCCTTACATGCTAATAAAGAATACAATGCACCTAGCTAAGGGAATAATCTCCTCTTGTATTGCTTGTGTTAGAACATGAAAATAAAACTTGGCTTATATTTGGACCCTCAAATGCTACCTTAGCTTCGTGCTAGTAGACTCCGCTAATACTTCAAGTAGATCATTATATACTCTTCGTAGTATACTAATTCACTTGTTTACACTGCTCGCCTTATGGATTATGTCGCCCGATAATGTTCCTGTACGGTTTCACTCCTCGCACTAGCCCTTAGACTCGTGCTTACGTAATCGCTTATATTTTTAAGTAAGGTTATGCCGCATGGTTCCTTATGTTTATGCTTTAATACTATTTTAATGCTTGCCATCTTTACATATTCGCTATGCTTGTGCAATTTTATGCCACAACTAAGTAACACTATCCATGTCTTGCATTCATCTAGTTAGCCGAAAGACTATCGAATAGCTCATTCCGTGCAATATGAACCTGAAAGTATTCGAGACCGTTAGGTTACCAAGGCATTTCTCGAACTAAGGGATTTGAATCATGTCAAGGAAAGCAAGAATTATCAACTCATGGAGCAAGAATCATTCAGGTATTCGTATCCTTGGTAGTCCACTACCAGAAAAAGTCAAATTAGCGACGTCTAAAAACGTCGCTAAATAACCAAAAATCGTCGCTAATTAGGTTTAGCGACGTAATTAGCGACGTTTCAAAGCAGTCGGAAAATACCAAGTCGCTAAAACAAAAAACGTCGCTAAACGTCGCTATGCCGACGTTTTTTAGCGACTTTAATGTGTCGCTAAATTTAGCGACGTTTTGCGACGCCAAGTCACTAAAAAGCGACGTTTAGAAAAGTCGCTAAACGTCGCTGATTAGCGATATCTATCGCGACGTTACACCGACGTCTTTAATGACCTGGCTATACTGCCATGTCAGCAATTGGCGACGTTTAGCGACGTAATTAGCGACGTCCTTAGCGACGTTTTACAGCGTCGCTAAGTAGCGACGTAATTAGCGACGTAAATTAACGTCGCTAAACCTCGCTAAACGTCGCTAATAACGTCGCTAATTTTAAAAAAAAATAATGTGCAGAAGCAAACATTGGTGATTCCCTGCAGTTTTACATCATCTTCATCATACACACCAACATGATTCAATCTAGTTAACTATATAATCCAATTAAATTAAAGACCACAAGAAGTATCAATCCAATTAAATGTGGATAACTATATAATCCAATTAAATTAACTAAAAAATTAAAGACCACAAGAAGCATCATACATCATGTCTATTGTTGAAGTATCAATAATTCATAAATAATAATAAAAATCACTATACTACTACGGATCTGCAGGAGGCTGACCAGCGGCGCGCTTGAAGGATAACAACTCCTCATACACATCCCGTAGAATCGACACCGATGTCGATGGAGAAGGCAGTAACGTCGGTGGAGGCCGTGCCCGCTCCAAGTCTGCGAGTCGCTGGTTGTAAGAATCCAGGGTAGATAACAGCCTCGTACTGCTATCACCCATTGAATCCTGCATCCTCGTCAGGTTCTCGCCCATCGATAGCTGTGATGCCTGCATCCTCGTCAGCTTCTCGCCCATCGATAGCTGTGACGCCTGCAGCTCCATGATGTTGCAATCATTGGAGGCTCTAATATCATTTGTCAATTCTTGTAGCTCCGTCATGCTGCGGTCGAGCATATTCAATCGTGCGATGAGCATCGGAACGTCTGCCTGCGGCTGGGACCGGGACTGGTCCTCCATACTTCGCAGCAAGTCGTCACGGAGAGACGCAATCTGACGGTCAACGGCCTCCTGGACGGCCTCCTAGACTCTGGCCGACGACTGCGAGGGCTGCGACTGCGAGGGGTGTGTGGAATGCACAGCTGTCGGGGAGGCCCTAGATGACTGCGTCGCAACCAGGGCGCCATAGGAGCCCGTACCGTAGTACGTACCCCTCTGGAGACCACCAGCTGCGGTCACCCACAGGTCGTCCGTCGACGGAGATGGACCGGGCTGCGACGAAGCACCAGCCTCTCCAGGTGTAGGTGCACTAGCAGTCGCCCGCTCACGAAGCCTAAGATACTCGGCCTAGAAAAGGTTTGGAAACTCAATAATTGCCTAAGTTATATTAAAATAAACACAAAGTAAAGTAATACTTACATAGGTCTGTGAGGCTCTCTCATCAATGAGATTTCCGTCCTTGCGATGGGTGGCCAAGAAGACGGTCACCATGTTTGCATCCTCACCCCTCTGTACCTGTTAAAAATATATTTTTTATTACTAAACTTAAATATTTTTTCCAAGTACCATTTTATGGTACTTGGTACTTATATTAAAATAATATATTTTAAAAGAAAAAACATACCAAACGACGGAAATATTCCGTCATCGGAATCGAGCCACCACACCACTTGACAGCATTCTGCCTAGCCGCCTTGGCCTTCTTAGACCTTTCCTTGTAGCTCGGATCGTCGAATCTAGCCCTCATCGCAGTCCACTGCTCAGGCGTGATCCAACCTTGGATCGGTTTTCCAGCACGATCACGAGCCTTCTGGTCATCCAGAGCATCTCGGATAAGCTTGGCGGCAATGGTAGGAAAGAGCCGCCCGATCAACTCGGCCCGGTGCGGAGGATAAAAATACGTTTGCTACAATAAATAATTCATTAAGTTAGCATCACGAATATGCATAAATTAGAGGATTTATTTAATATACTTTTACCTGGAAGTGCGCAAACCAGAACGCCTTCCTCTCCTCCGGAGCCTCAGAGTAGTTGATCCAAGGGCCACCGTAGTTGTTCCTTAGAAATTGGCCCAGGCGTCTCTGAACCGACGATGGACGATATCTATACAGAAAAAATAATTTAGATTACTGAAAAAGTCAATATACGATGAATAAAGAGAAACACAAATATATACTAAACTATCTAATTGACTTACTTTGTACCGTCGGCCCAAATCTCTGTCCTCGTCTCCTCCGGTGGTGCGCATGAAGGATCTTGCTGATGTTGGGACAACGTCGGCACGACCTCCTCTACATGCTCATCTGTCTCCATGGTTCCGTCAGCAGGAGGAACGCTGGACGAGGGAGTACTATCACGCCTGGAACTACTCGTCCCAGGAGTGATGCCACGCAACATCGTCGCAGTCGGAGATATGACTGATCGATATACTGGAGTACTGGGCGACGATGATCCGGAACCAATAGTAGGCAGTACCGGAGTGGCACTCTGTCTACCTCGGGACCTGCCGAATCCTCCGCGTCGTCCTGTCATATCTGATAACAATATATGATGAATATAGAGAAATACAAATATTTACTACATTCCAATACTCCTTCGATCTGTTTTCGCCTGTGCCAACTCATGTTTTCTGCAGTCTCCTTAACCATAAACAACCGCTGCAACCGCGGCGTCAAAGACAAGTAGTGCATCGAATCGGTAGGCTTCCTTGCACCGACAGACTTTTCTCTAACAGTGGCCTTGTAGCGATCAGCACCACAGAATCTGCACGCATCTTCATCCTTGTCGTCTTTGTAGTACAACATGCACCCGTTGCGACATGCATCGATTTTCTCGTATCCCATCCAAAGCGATCTCACCATCCTCTTAGATCGATAGAAGTCTTTAGGCAACTTTGCACCCTCGGGCAAGATCTCTATAATCAAATCGAGCAGTCGATTATAGCATTCTTGCGACATGTTAAAATCGGACTTGATGCTCAATAATCTTGTAACCACCTCCAACGGTGAATGATCCTCACAACCAGGATATAGTGGAGTCCTTGCATTCTCAAGCAACTCCATAAACTTTGCAGCATCGGCATTCGGTGCCTCCTCAGCTGCATCATAATTGTCCGGATTGAAATTAGGTCCCGCCGTATCATAATTGTCAGGATTGAAACTAGGCCCCGCCGTATCATAAACCATGTTCACCAACCCGTCGTCATAAGCATCGTGGTCTTGGACATCCATATACGGCTCCACATAGGGCTCCGACTCTGATGCTAGAGATACAAGTTCTCCGTGCGCGGTCCACTGATAGTAATTCGGCGTAAAGCCCTTCGAGTATAAATGATATGTAACTTCCACTTCAGGATGATATTTCCTGTTGCGACATCTCACACACGGACACTTAATTTTGGTACCGTCCATGTATTGAGGGAACGCCTTTGCAAACTGCAGGAACTGCTGTACACCCTCAATGAATTTATCCCGCACACCGCACATATCATCAGGATGACGGTTGTACATCCACGAACGATGACGCAGATAGTAATTCATATCCATTTCTAGAAACTTCTGCAAAATTGACAGTATGTATCATATAAATCATTACATGCAAAATTAACCGTACTATAAAAATCATAACTGATATAATACATATTTTCATTTATCAAAACTGCAGCTGCCCCCAACCTCATAGTACTATGAACTGCACTATAAGTGTGCAGTCAACACTACAAATAGTGTGTCATACTATAGAACTGCAGCTGCCCCCAAACACACTCCTAGGTCAGTGTCCGTTATGGGAAAAGCAGTCATGGCATTGCACTAAGGCACATGGTGCTTGAACAATTTTTGCATCAAAAGTTTCCCAAGTACACGGGCTATTGCTCTATGAAATGGATAACCCCATGCATTGTGGCTGTACTCACTCACATTTACAGGCAGATTACTGCACTCCCTTTAGTAAAAAAACCTAACCCCCAAACTGGCACACTGATACACACATACACTCTTAAGAATTCTGTAATCAAAACTCACCTGGTACCAACAACACCTATTAAGTACTCTAAATTCTATACTTCATATAAACACTCCATCTATACTCATATAAACACTCCATCTATACTCCCAGATCTGGGATACACCTATATGAATGCTCAACCTTCACACCTATTACTTATTCTCTTCAATACATATATTCACTCAAACACCTGACTAATACACCTCTTTAAATCAGTCACCCACTGCTACTGCTTACCTTCTTCCTCAATATTTGAATTGTAAACCCCCTAAAATTGGGCTGATGTGCCTCAAGTCTCCCCCTGCTCACTGCTAGTAAGCAGTGCTCACTGCTGCTGTTACCTCTCTCGTCGACTTGGGCCAGTCGGCCCTAACCCTAACCCTAACCCTAACCCCATGTCAACAAACCTAACCCTAACCCTAACCCTAGGTCCTGATCAGTGTCTGTGTCAGTGTGTGTGTGTGCCGTGTCTGTGTCAGTGTCTGTGTGTGTGTCGTGTTTGTGTCAATGTCACATGTGTCCTGAGAGAGAGAGAGAGAGAGAGAGTAGGGTTTACCGGAGTAGTCGCGGTGGAGAGCGGGTCGACGGAGCGCGGGGGGGGGGGGAATTTTTTTTTTCAAAATTTCAGCAGATGGGAAAAAATGAAACCGATCCCTAATTAACCAAATTTTAGCGACGTTTAGCGACGTCCAAGAAAAAACGTCGCTAATTTAAATTTCAGCGACGTCAATGCGTCGCTAAACACATTGCTAAATATTTTCAATATTAAGGTCGCTATATACGTCGCTAAACGTCGCTAAATTAGACATATTAGCGACGTTTAGCGACCTAAACTGAACTTATAGCGACTTATCTTTTAAAATCTTAATAAAAGTCGCTAAACGTCGCTAAATGTCGCCATTTAGCGACATCTAGCGACGTTTTAATAAGGAGTCGCTAATTTTTATATTATTAGCGACGTTTTTTTTGACGTCGCTAAAATACGTCGCTAAGACCGCTTTTTCTAGTAGTGGTCTCTCTCGAGCGGGCGAGATGGTCTATATGCCTCGAGTACCTACTGCTACACCCATCTCCGCCCAAGAGACTACACATCATCCAATGGCTAAGTGAATCAAGATTGAACATGTCACATCATGAATCAGTAAGACTAGAGACTTGCATGGTTACAGACAACTCGTGCACGAGGTAATAACATGAATTCCTCGGACGATCATCGGGGCACCGGGATCGTACCGCCCTAGGAGGAATATGGATATTGTGTGACCAAATCGGTATGATGCTCCCCGGTTTGGGACGACATAATATATTATTGGTCGGGACCTTGCTAGTGCATTCTATACTTGGATAACCCGTCTGACTCCAATATATATGGTAGTCTCTCCATGATTGGTCGGGATGGTGGGTAATGCCCATGACTCTTGTGCTACGCCTTATCTTCGTCCGAGACTATGTATCGTCCTTTATGGCTAAGCCAGTGACCTCATATTCATATAGATAACTCATCCTTGCTTAGCGACAATTCCCGTGTGAATTATGTGTCACGCCCCAGTCCCTAAATACGTAGGACTAGGAATACGTAAGCATGCCAGCCGTATATATATGGCAACTCCAATATATGGATACCATGATACACACGTACGCTGTAATATGAATATTAACTCACATGTGGTATATATCATCACAAGTCACAGAAAATGCTAATCTCATCCACATAACAAGTCACAGAAAAGAAATAACTAAACTAGAATAATGAGTCTAAACAATCCAAAACTAATAGTCGGGTGGAGATAAATCCACTACCAAAGACTATAACCAAAACTAAAATAAGAGAGGAGTATAAAATCTCCAATATAAAATAAGATAATGATATAAGAGTATCAGCTAAGAGATCCATCGCTAGAGATAATCAAAGATGCTCAGAAGGTAAGACCTCATCGGCAGAAAGTAACGCGTTAGGTCCTGGCCCGTACTCCTGCGGATACTCCTGGTCGTCTATACCTGGCAAGGGACCAGGTCCTCAGAGAAATGTAACAAGATACATAGAAGCATGCCAATTTAAATACAGTAAACATGCATAATAGGTAGAAAATATATAAGTACGTTGTACAAGACAATCTATATGAATGCATAATGAGGATAACTTTTCGACATATAGGCATGGGTAGGCTACTCGATCTAAATCTCACAACTCACACACACGGCAGGGATATCAAAAATTGACATACCTCAGGGGTAGCGACCAGCGCGATACACTACCGTAGTGCGTACTAGATACTACGGTTTACCAGAGTGGTTATAGCCCATACGCCTACTGATTGTCCTCCTCTCTCATGATACTAGGTGTCAAGTGTGTGTCAACATCTATAATATATAGTAATGACTAAAAGAAAACACACATGCAATGAATATATAAAAATATAATAAGCAATGCAAAGTACTATAAATAATTTGGCAACGTATACTTGCCTGACAAGAAAGCTGCAAAGTATAACGTCCAGATGTCAAATACCAAGAGTCAGAAACTATGACCTCAGAATGAACGTCTTTGGATGCTGAATTAAATATTACCAACGTTCCCAGAAAAAGCGAGATAGCTAGAAAATACTACCCTTTCGTTCAATTTGGACACAGGGGCAAAACGATAATTTTGGGTCAAAGCGGGGTCCACATATGGCCCACTTTGTACCGAAAAGTGTGCCAGAGGTAAATGTCTCTAATTGGGACAAATTATAGGTCAAACCAATTCTAAACTTTAATACAAACTCAACGGTACGTCCAATTTTGAATTCCGGTGAGCCGAACACAAATTCGCCCAACAAGTCAATCGTGGGGCCCACGAATAGGCGGCTTGGTCAACTGTCTCAGAATCGCTTGAAACTTGGGTCACAGGACCAGCGTGATACCACGAACCCAATAGCATAAGTTTTGTCGCATTCTGACGAGTGTACACTAAATGATGTGGTATTTTATAAAAGTCGCGATACGGGGCCTTTTTACGGATACGGGAGGATTCTGACGCGCACACGCGTCCAAATCAGTTTCTGTGAAAGTCCACACGTTCGGACATACCATACGTGCCTTTTGGTGCAATTGGTACGCGATGGGGCTGTCCCGTTTGGCGGAGCGCGCTCCATATCACAAGTTTTTGTCATTTTAAAAACAGGTTTTTCCGAATTTTCAACCTAATTTAATTCTGCATATAACATCAAATAAATTAATCTAATTAACAGGAAATCATCACGGTTATATGGGCTTCACATAGAAAAAAAAAATCTAAGTTTGGATCTCTATGATGGGAGATATGAGTCCTTAAACATGGGTCATCGTAATAGTTTTCTGTAACGCAAAAGTTGTAGTTTTTCTTCAACTTGGTC
The DNA here is from genome assembly GCA_036927795.1 of Iris macrosiphon. Lineage (NCBI taxonomy): Eukaryota > Viridiplantae > Streptophyta > Magnoliopsida > Asparagales > Iridaceae > Iris > Iris macrosiphon. Next base: position 284,125,634 of record JAYESA010000004.1, on the reverse strand, counting down.
TCTATTTTCACCTAGGGTTGCGCACTGTTTAGAGGAAACTAATATACAGAGTCGGAAGAGGGATAGGTCGTGAACATACCGGTGAAGACGGGATCGAATTTGGTCCAGCGATGGAGCAAAAATCAGTGCCTGAACAGGGGTTCGTTGCAGTCAGATTTCTGCGACATGCGCGGGATCTCACGCGGCGAGCGGCGGGCGGCTTCCGGCGGCGGCGGCGGTGTCGTGGAGGTCGGTGACAGGTAATGTGTTGGCGTAGCTAGGGTTAGGGCTTAGGGTTTATGGTATTCATATATATAGAGATCGAGAGAGGGGGGGAGCGGGGCCTGGCCGCGCATGGGGGTGAAGTATTAGCGGGCTGCTGGACTGGGGTGGGAGTAGAGTAGAGTAGGTTTTAGTAGTTAAGTTTTTTTTTCCTTTTTCCTTTTTCTTTTCTATTTTCTTTTCTATTCTTTTTATTAACTCCTTCTTTTTCTTTTCTTTACCATTTTTATTATTACTATTAATATTATTATTACTATTACATACATTATTATTACTCTTTTATTATAACTAACACTTATTATTATTATTATAACTATTACTTAATAATAATTATTATTATTATTATGCTATTTATTTGCATATATATTTGAGGTATAAAAAAATATATTTGTACCCAATTAAAATCTTAAAAATCTAACTCTCTCCTACAAGGATCCCAAAATAGGTTTGTGCAAAATTTCTAAATGCGTATTTATCTAGGTAATTAAATCAATAATATATTTTCTAATTAACTAAGGGAATAATATAAATAAATTCAATAACTAATTAAGTAATTAATATTTAAAAATATAGGGTTTTACATTATGGCATCGCATCTAGAATCTGAAACACCTAATCGGATACGAGTATAAGACTTGTACATATTTGAAACTTGAACATCTTCTGCAACATACCTGAGTATCCATGTAACTCGTGCACCTGAATCAGAACCGCTCGTAACACTCGTGTTTGCTTATACGATTTTCTTGGATTTCTTTACATATATTCATGCTTGGTTTAACTTGGTTTTATCTCTGGACAGGGAAGGACGGATGATAAGTTGGTAAGTCTCACCGTGTTACTCTTATATCGCACGACGCACTGCCACATGAGTTAGGCTTTACATTATGCCATAAAACTGATTCTAAGGCAAGTATAGAAAGAAAATTTAATAGATGGTGCACGGAACGTATATAATGTGTTTGGATTTGTCAAGCGGGTGAGAAGCCTCCCCACCAGTGCATTCATATACTGATTATCCACCAGATTGCTTGCAGGGTGCGGGAGAACCTCGTTCGGTACGGAAACCCTTTCGTGCGTGCTAAGGAGTAGAGTTTGCTCTGGAGCCTTAGAGCGTTGCATCCGAAGCTGAAGCGCATATACAAGACATAATGTTGGAACATCGCCTATGTATCATTCCACAATTATAGCCACTTGGCACGCTTTTATTGTTTCTAGAGAGAGGACTTGAGCAACTTGTAATCTCGGTCTAGCGCCACTTGTAATACTTATTTAATATCAATAAAGTGCTTATATTACTTTCATACTTTTGTTATTCAATGCTTCTGCTATGGCGACTCTGTGAACTTGTTACCAATCGCATGTTCATTTCTTATTTCGCTGCATTCGGGCTATCTGTGCGACTCTGTGGCTTAGTCATTTTACCGTATGTTCGGATCATGGACTTGCACGGTCCCAGCTTGTGCTCGTGTGGCATCACATCCGGATAGAACTAATCGTCCTATGGGAGCTGGCACGATGATTCACGCCTAGCAGGGACGGTCGATTCCTGCTGAAGATCGGGGTGTGATAGGGGGAGGGTGTCGATGGAGGAGGAGGTCACCGGAGAGGGGTAGGGGGTCGGGGGGGATCGAGAAAGAGAGTAAGAGATTGAGAATGGGGAGAAATAAAACAAGCTCAAAAAATTTAAGTTTTTGCAGCGACGGCTAATTCCGTCGCTAATCCGTCGATGAAGTAACATCGATGGATTAGAGACAGAATATTGACAAAATATAATATATTTGGTTTAGATAAATAATTTACTTGTTATTCCGTCATATTTTCGTCGCTAACTCAGCGACGGATTAGTTTCCATCGCTAAGATTTGTCGCTATTTAACAGTATTTTTGTAGTGTCACCAGTATGCACCAAGTTGGCATTTGCCAACTGCATGGACAACGTGTTCACTTTGTTTTGTGCTCTCAACTCATCTTCAACATGGATGTTGTGTAGTAGTTGATCAAGGCTGATCTGCATCTTCTTCCGGTTTATGTCCGAGATAAAGTTGCTCCATCCAAACGGGAGCTTGGAAATAATACCTCTCACGACGAGAGCATTGCCCATTGGCATGCTATCATCCTCAAGTTTTTGACGAAGCTTGAGAAAATTCTTGACTTGAGACAACTTCGTCTTGTCGTCCTCAAATCGCATATTCCAGACCTTTTCTGTCACATGGATCTTATTGCGGTTCTCATTCGCCTTGTAATATTTTTCTAGTGACTCCTAAACGACCTTAGCATTGTCCATCTTGCTGTATGACTACGCTAGAGTATCCTCCATGGAGTTTAGAATCACCAACTTGTAGAGGCTGTTATTTTTCATTCACTTGTTTTGCTTAGCAGTTGCATTAGCAATTACCCGAACAGTAGCATCATCATCCTTTGGAACGACAGGCTCCAGATTTGTCAACACGTAGTCCACCTCTACGAGTTGAAGATTAAGGGTGACATTTCTCTTCTAGGCGTTGTAATGATCCCCATCAAACTTCTAAAGTTTGCTAAAACTTGTGTCGTAAAGTTTTGCACGGTTATTCTCCATCTTTTCTTCAGATCTTGCTTTGAGATTGTCAGTCTTCAGGTCCACAAACAAGTGTGCCTTCCGTGATCTTGATTCCAACGAAGCACTATAATGAATATTTTTTATTACAACTTGCACCGAAGAAAATAAAAGAATCAGAAATCAAACTTCTTGTTCTTCCTTGCAATCGCAGTTGCAGACGGACAGAACAGAATTACAATGTAGAGAAGAGAAGAAGGGGAAGAAAACAACGCTTGCTGGGGTGATGAAGATCATCATTTCTCAAAGCAAGATTCGCCCCACACGATCTGCTCCCAGGAACCAGCAAGTTCTCGAAGAACTTCTGGAACGCTCGTGTCACCTTTTCTGGACTCGCAATCTCCCTGGACTCCTATGGCGTAGCCGCGCAACCTCCCTCTATCTTTCTCTCAGTTTTTGGTCTATCATAATGAGGGCTGAATAGAGAGTATTTATAGATGAGCCTGGTCACCCATTCGGTTATAAAGAGATAGGAACGAATTTAATTCAAATTCACATAATCGGATCTGAATTAAGTATTCAATCTTTCCATAACCGAATCCAAACCGCTCATGCCAGCAGCGCAGCGGCCCAGCAGCACATGCGCGTATACGTGTAAACATGCATGCCCCCTACAGCTCCCTGCTAATGCAACCACGCTAGAAACAACGCACAAGCGCTTATGCTAAGTGCAAAGTGCGCCAACAAAGCGTCACTTTGTGCTCGAGTCGCTAAGGGGCTTAACTCCTGTGGAAATAATTCCAAGAGCATGACAAAAAGCATAAATACTTTTTTTGAGAAGTTAATCATGTTTTCTTCTAAGAAAACACACCCACATGGCACCCATGTGTCCCACTACACCCATGTACACACTTCAACACAAATAAAGCTTTATATTGAGATACCCACTTGGTGGTGTAGCTAATGTGGAACTAAATATTTTAGTCCAAAGAACAAAAACACCAACATTATTCTCTAATGTTAATAGCTAACGTGTGTAGAAAAAAATCTTTCACCGTTGAAGAGAGTTGAGAAATAGCCGCTAAAACTTACTTTATGTTCCATGCATAACCCATCACATTCTGATGGCATATATAAATGTTATAATTATTATCATTCCGCATCTCTACTATATGTGTTGTTTTGTATCTCTACTGTGTCATGTTTTGGCCGAGTCAAATGCTAAATATTTTAGAGTTATTTGTATTTTTCTTTCATTATTAATCCATAACTGATTTATTATCCTTTATTTTTTATTCGATTTTTTTCAAATAAAGGGACCAAATATTATCGAATTACGGCTGAAGAGAGAATTTTGGAAAATTTGCAAAGAACGGGATGACTCGCTAATTGAATTGGCGGAGACAGAAAATTGTGGGCCCGCCAACTCAGTTGGCGAGGACAGGCAACAAAATTGGAGCGCCCGCCAACTCTGTTGGCGGATTGGGGCTTGGGCCACCAACTGAGTTGGCTTGGGGCCTTGGCTGTGGAGGGGGAAAGATTATAGCCGTTGGTGGTCGAGAGGAGGAAAAATTATAGTCGTTGGACAACGGCTAATTCAAGGACAACATTGCACAACTCGCCAATTAAATTGGTGAGTTACTTTCTATATATACCGTAGCTCCAAATGAATCTCCATCACACTCTCTCCCTGCCTTAATCAAATCCTCTAGCACTCTCTCGCTATCTCCCCTCTAACAAAGCCTCCGACACTCACTTTGTCTCTCCTCTAGCAAAGCCTCCAAAGTTCCTCTTAACTTCTTCTAGCCAAAGTTCTCAGCCGTCATGGATCATAGCATAAGAATAGTATGCTCGCACGACGGTAAAATAAATGGGATAAATTACAAATGAGGAGAAAGCCAAATTTTTTCAACTTATCCGAATATTAGTTTTGAAAATATACATAATCTTATTATTGAACGTTGTTTTATTCATTACGATTTTATTCTAAAGTCTATTTTTGGCTCTAATTATTTTTTGATAGATATTGAAGATGCTTGTAATTATATTCTTGAGATTAATTCACAATCACGGTATATAAATATATAAGTTATTCAAGTAGCAGCAACTTTATCCCTACTCTAATGCCCATTCCAACAATACCGTAATAAGCCGCGGCTAAAGTTGCAAAAATAAGAGATAATAGAAATATTGAATATTTTTCTCAATACCAGCATGTTAGTTCGGGTGCTAGTTCTTCTCAACAAATTTTTATTTTTTCAAGAAGGTCATTCATCAGATGAATCTAATCATGATGATGATAGTGACAACGACGATGGGAATAGTGGTGATTTAATTAAAAACGTAGATTATAAGGTAGATGATGATGTTGGTAATGCTATCACTGATGTATGGGGAAAAAAATTTCTAGCTGTTCTAATTTTAAATTTTTTATAAGTAATTTAGCAATTAAATATAATTTTAGTTGTTCAGCTAGTGCTATGAATAATGCTCAGAAAATTATATTTAGTTGTGATCAACTGAATTATAATTGGAGAGTATATGTCAAATCCATTGGAAATGGTGATATAGTTAAAGTTAGTACATTAGAAAATCGTCATTCTTGTATAGGGAGACTTACAACAGGACGTCATCGACTAGCTACCGCTGCATGGGTTAAGACCATGATAATTGACATTATTAGAGATAACCAGTCATATAGTCCATCACAAATTGTGAAATATATATATATATATATATATATATATATATATATATATATATATATATATATATGGAGCACCGTATACATATTAGTTATTCCAAAGCCTAGAGAGGCCGAGGGACGACATTAGCTGAAATTAATGGTAGTTATGATGAGGCATATGCTAGTCTTGAGGAGTATTATTATAGAACTATGGAGACGAATCCAGGTAGTACATGTTTGCTTAAAGTTGCCGAAAATAATAGCTTTGAAATAATTTTTATTTATTTTAAGGCATGTATTGATGGATTTTTAAGGGGTTGTTTACCGGTTATTAGTACTGATACTACATTTATTTTGTCTAAATATCAATGCATCTTATTTATTGCTTGTGCTCACGATCCTAACTATCAATTATATCCAATTTCTTATGTTGTTACTGAAGGTGAGAATAATTATTCTTGGTCTTAATTTTTAAACTCTTTTAGAATATCTTTTGAAAGTTTTTTTAATGATTGGAGCACAATTTCATTTATATCTGATAAGCAAAAATAATAAATAAATGCTTTGCGTGCTATTTTTTCTGTATCTCCTCTTTTTTTATTCACCAATTTAAACAAAACATAAAAAAATTTGCGAAAGAACCAGCATTTCAACACTCGTTAGATTCGCTTGCTTGATCATACAATGAAACAGATGCAGAGAGTGTGTTTAATATAATTAAAGTCGAGAATATAATATTGTACGATTGGCTTATTGGTGTAAACGATGAAAGTCGTCAATTTTATCATTGGATAACATCATATGCTCATTATCCTATATTAGATATTAACACTTCTAATTTTGCTGAATGTTTCGACAATTGGATTAAGAAATTATGAGATAAACCAATAACAACACTTCTCGATGGTATTAGAGCCAAGATTATTACACTTCATGACAATCATAGAAAGAAAGCTGAAAATATAGACACAGATTATTGTCCGAAGATGTTAAAGACTATGGCTTGTATTATGAAAGAGAAGAATCACCTAGAAATATTAGGTATTGATAGTTATAAGTTTGAAATAATAGACCGTGCAACAAGTAGAACCTATGTTTTAAATATAGCCGAAAGATCTTGTACTTGTTTTAGATGGTACCATACTTATATAGCATATATACATGCATATTGTGTTTGTAAATATTGTAATATTAGTATTAAAATTTTTATCCTGCAGTATTTTCGACGGAGACCTTGAGAAGTGTATACGAACCAAAAATGAAACCAATTCCAATTTCCTACAAGATCCAAACTCCTTTGGTTAGAGGAGAAATTGGAGTACCAGATATAAGACGTAAAGCCAGAAGACCAAAGAAGAACCGTATCAAACCTCGGGATTTATCAACGAGAGATTTTCATTGCAGTAATCGTGGTGCGATGGGACACAACCGAAGAAGATGTACTAATCAGCCGAGAGAGTAAAGTAGGATTGTTCAAATATTGTACTAGTGAGTTTGATAATGAAAGTTGGAGATATGAATAGTTGACAAAGATTTTAATAATGAAAGTTGACAAATATTGCAATCAAACATTGTTACAAATAATAATTCTAAACAAGGAAAAGCTTTCATCTACTCATCCTCCTCCTCCTCCTCCTCCTCCTCATCATCACCCTGAGTCTGGGTAGACATCGGTGCTGATGGAGTCGAAAAAACTATGTGACTATTTGATAGCTTTAATCTGCTGGAGTCAAGAACTACTGACTAGTGCCCTCTCTAGCATAGTATTAGGGAATATCTCCAGCGTACTGCTAACTAGGGCCCGCTCCAACATAGTATTGGGGAATACCCACTTTGGCATACTACTGACTAGGGCCCGCTCCAGCATAGTATTAGGGAATGCCCTCTTCAGCGTACTGCCGACCAGCGCCCTCTGCACCATCCCTTCTACGACGACGTGAGTGTCTCTGTCGTACAATGCCGTTCGGATAATCTGTTGGAAGACGTGATTGTACTAGAGGCATTTTAGGTTCTCGTCCAATACCGAGATGATCAACACGAGTCACAAGTTCCTGCATAAGCGCTCGACCTGGTTGGGGGAGAGTTCTCTCTGAGTGTTGCAAATATTGTTGGTATGCACCACTCTGAAATATGAAACTTGTACATTATTATTTTTATAATATTTATGTATATGTAATTTTGAACGTATAATAAAGTCATACCAAATCATGCATGCCATCGACAAAGACACGCAAAGTAGAATCATCTATGGATCTACTCTTGAATCTTTGCTCCTCATATCTGTATACTAGGTTGCTCATACGAGGGCATCCCCACCATTGCCTATAATCTAAGTTACCAATGTCTGCATAATGTAAACAAAATTTTAGCAAACTATTTATACTAGAGTAGCAGCTCCCATGCATGCCGAGTGGGTTTTGTCAAATCATCTAAGAATGGTAGAAGCTATAAATTTACCATATTTTTTGATGCGTCGGAAAATAGAATTGCACTACATAAACAGAGCAAATACGCCCTAGTGCAACGAGTGAACTGAAAATATTAAATGTTATATAAACACTAAATTAAGTCATAAAAACCTTACTAATTAAAATACATACCCGTAATTCATTTTCGTCGACCACCTCGTCAATAGTGCGATGTAGGTCCATGAAGTTACCACGAAGCCATGAAAACTTCACAAAATTACCGTCTTTTATACCAGATGGAGGCGTAACACCGAGATACCTCCTGATCAGATCATATTCCTTTAAGTGCGGATCAAAATATATAGCGTCACATGTAATAGGTAACTCTAGTATATTTGCCACATCAAATAGTGTGATCGTCATCTCGCCAAATGGGAGCTGGAAAGTGTTACGTTCGTGCCACCAACGCTCCGCAAGACTTACAACTATGTGAAGATCGTGGATTAAATATCTAACCCGATCTATGTAGTGTAATCCAAAGGATTGCACCAAAGTCTTTTGGGCATAATTTAGCTCCCACGTACGATAGTTTCTTTGGGTGCGCCAATGTACATGGATCCGAGTTCGTAAACCAAGATCATGATTGTATAACTATAAAAAAATGCATTATGTTTTATGTAAAAATTATTTATCTTGCAAACTGACAATTTAAAAAATTACCTCTTCAGTAAATATCCGACTATATATATGGTCTTCACGTTGCCTAATAATAAGGTCGGTAGTCGGTCCACCAGGAATACGACCGTCATATTGGTTAGCCATCTACAAAAAATAAATTAATTATGATTATTGTCGACTACTATATACGCCTACAAATATAACAAGTTTGTCAACGATTAAAAAATTCAGACAGACAATATTTTGACTTACGTCAGATTTTTTGGTTCTTTTTCTCCCGATTGATCTTGCTAGTTGCAGGAAAGAGAATGTTGAATGATGTACATAGAGAGGAAAGAGAAGAGAGTCTCGTTGTTGTGGGGAGAGGAGGGAAGTATGTTCAGAGTGGAAGAGGGAAGGATGTTGTTTATAGGAAGGGAGTGGGGGGTCTTCGAGGGGGAGTGGGGTGGTCTTCGAGGGAAAGAGAGAGAGAGAGGGAGAGTGGGGGGGGGGGGGGGGGGTCTCGAGGGGGAGTGGGGGTCTTCGAGGAAAAGAGAGAGGGGGAGAGTGGGGGTTCTACGAGGGAAAGAGAGTGGGGGAGAGGGGGGAGGGTCTTCGGAGCAGACAATGGGTCCCATGGCGAGTTGGCGAGGGAGCCAACTTTTCCACCCTCACCGCCAACTCAGTTGGCGTGCTCTTCCACTCTCGCCAACTCACCGCCAACTGAGTTGGCGGGCTCTCCGTTCTCGCGTGCACTCGTCAACTGAGTTGGCGAGTCGTTCCGTTCTTTGCAATTTTTGCTAAATTATTCATTTATCCGCAATTTTGTTAAAATCTATTCCATTATATGAAAATTTCTCTTTTTCATTTTATTAGTGTCACCTCTCATTTAGTGTTAAATAATGGAAGGGGAGGGATAAATACAAATAATACTTAAGAATGCATAAAATAGATGATAGTAGTAATTAATTTAATAATAAAAAATAACATAATTAGTAATGAAAATAAATACAAATAATTTAATATTTTTGAACTAGTTGGTTAATAGTCGATGATAAGTTCTGTAAACCTATAATTAATAATGCTTGCCACAGCTCAGGAATGGTACACTCGTTTACGATATATATAATTCACTAACAAGTTAGGAGCTGTTTGGTTGGCACGGAGGACGCTGAAGTGAAATTTTAAAAGCTATTGTGCTGAAGTTTTGATAACTGTGATAAAATAATAAAAAATATTTAAAATATATCAACTGTCTAGATATCGTATAAGAGGTAGGCGGTATTTAGACAGTAGAACGATTATTTCTACCACTTACTGAAAAATCGGAATACTTAATTTATATTATTTTAATATTTTTTAACATAGTAAGAAAAAGAAAGTGTAATAATTTATATTATTTAATAATAATAATAATAATAATAATAATAATAATGTGAGATTAAAAATTAATATTTAATTTATATTATCTACTAATTATTATTATTATTATTATTATTTTAATTCATATAAAAAATAATGAATAATATTAGTTGAGGGTAACCTCACCATATTCAAAAGTAGAATACCATATCACTTCTCAACTACCACTTCAACAACCATCCAAACGAAGAAACTACAAAAAGTTATACTTTTTAACTTATTTCAACAACCATCCAAATGAAAGAACTCATAAATTATGCATACGCAAGACGTGCATACACAATGCGTATACAAATTTTTCACTTTTAAATTTTTTATTTCGTTTCACTTTGTAGAACCAAAAAGTCCCTACCAGTTGACATATTATTATGCATCTTTACGTGACTATGAGTTCTAAGTAGAACGTGTTAGCGGAGAAAGAAAGAATGACGAAGAAAACCAGATACTTAATGGCCATATTAGGACGGCCCAACCATGGTTAAAAATTTGATGGAGCGAAACAGGGGCCACACTACAATTTAGAAGAGTATATTACAGAAGAACACAAACTAGAGGAGGATAATTTAAGAGATTTAGATCCACCAATAGTTTAGAGCTTTAGTACACATGAGCTATCATTATGTCAATATTACTCTATTGCTAGCTCGTGCATTGGTTTTTTTTAATTGTTATATAATGCTTTGTGGCTTTGACTACTTAGAAAATTAGAGAAAGGTAATATCTTTGTGTGTATATGCTTTGAAAACAATTATCAGCTTTTCTTACCACAGAGAGTAAAGAGATTTAGAACTACGCAACAACTTTATTTTATCTCATTTTAAATAAT
>JAYESA010000004.1:283807179-284114739 GCA_036927795.1 Iris macrosiphon | reverse complement strand
TCGATATTTGAACCGGCTAGATCGGTGAAGTATCTTCACTCGGAATGCTGCCCGGCAGTAATCCTCTGAAAGACATAACAGGGCCTGAAGGACTGCTCACAAAGACTCCTCGGTTCACTCTTTTCTTGTATGAGATCTTCCCTGGCCACCCATAAAGATCTGGAGTCAGAGTCCATACCATCTTCCTAGGATGTGTGGCATGGAAGAATACCGAGATAGGGTAATCTTTGGGCATCCTTGGCAGATACATGACCGTGCCCTCAGCAGTAAACATCCAATTTTTCTTCTTGGGCTTAGTCTGGGATTGTTTATCGATAACATCCCCGAATAAGAAATCTGGTTTCTTATATTCAGTCCCATCTATGTATGTCAGGGGCTCCCCACTGATCATACTCATCAGCATTTATTTTCCTTGGGATGAGATCAGAGTTCCCCTTTCTTGAGGATACTCGGTCCAAGAGATGGAGAATGTCACATGGGACAAGTCCTACAGATAGTTGAAATTCAGCATCCCAGCAGCAGAGCCCATCACTTCAGCCAAAGAAGGGATCTACAAGTCCACTATAAATTGCAAGAAAACAAGTTAGTTTTACGCTAGATGTGTAAACTCCCTCACCAAAAATAGGTATTTTGTGTATATTTTATATTATTATATTTATTATAGATGTTGAATTTATTTAGAGTATTCTCTTAGTTAATTAGAAAATAAATTTTTTTAGTATATTTACTTATATAAATATTTATTTAGAATTATTTTTAGGCTATTTTAGATTATTGGGATTTTTCCATAATTTTTAGTTAATTAAAAACTAGTAACACTAATTTTCTAGGACTTTAAAGAATTTATTTTATGTTCAAACTTAATTAAAAATATCCCAAACTTTTATTTTAGATTCTAAATAATAAAATATATTTTCTAGAATTTTTCAAAAATTTTTTGATTATTTTTAGCATTTATTTTGAGTTAATTATGAAAAACTGAATTAAAAACTAATTTCTGAAAAAGAAAACCCAAAAAGTAATTATTTCTGCCCAGTCAGCAAACAGGGGGTCCACCTGTCAGCCTCCCGCAGCGAACAGTGCGGGGCCCGCCTGTCAGTGACCGCGGTTTGGGTGTGGGTGAAGCCGAGCCGACCTCGAGCCGAGCCGAGTCAGAGTTCGACTCGGACTCAGCTGAGCCGAGCCGCGTGGATCCACGACCGTTCGATCTTAGCGGGGAGCCGTGGATGGCTGCCACGTGGCACTTTCCGAGCTGCAGCTGCACTCTCTCTCCTCTATATATATATAATAGTTTAAGTTATTTTTTAGGGTTTTTCTTGAGCCGATTTTTGGAGAATTGCCATCTAGGGTTCCTTCATCTTCCAGAAGCCATTGCGCATAGCTCCGGACTCCAAACGAGGCCTAGTTTCTTGCGTTAGAAATATATTGAGGTTAGATTTCTGATTATATAAATTGTTTTTCGAAATTATTAGTATTAAATTTTGGAAAATTCGTAGAGCACAACATGTCCAAAAATAGACGTGTTTCGATGTTTTCGCCATTTCGGGAGAACCCGGAATCAGAATCACGAACCGTTTAAAGTTTCAGAAAGATAATGTCGAGATCATCGACATATTATTTATATACTGTTAAATCTGAAGAAATTCTAGGTTAAAATTTAACCATCGGTGCACAATACAAAATTTATATGTGCCATAATTCTCAAACGAATTTGAATTCGGATGAGCAGTAAATTTTAGTATGTTTTTGATGCTGAAATCTACAGAAAATCATGCATGAAAGTCGAGTTTGTGTCGGTTGACTTTTTGGTCAACAGATCGCCTCGATTTGCCTGCCATGAGTCTCGAGTTTATAAAATTTAGTTTCTTTGGACAAAATTTAGGAATTAACATAAAATCAGAATAATAAGATTAAAATAGAATTTTAGAGTAATTATTTCAGAATTAAATAAATTAAAATAAATTATCTTTTGACGTGATAAATTTGTAATACATAGGCTATTTGGACTGTGACTTGGACTCTGATTCATACCAGCAACAGGACCCCAGGCAAGTGTACCTTGCCAAACTCTGCAGTATTGTTATATATTTTCCTTGCTTTATTTATATTGCTGTGCATGCTTAACCTAGGACCGTGTGACTTACTTAGCGTCCGATTAATAGTCGGGTGCCAACACCGTACGCGGCGTTGTGTATTGTCATCTAGAGATGGACATTCGTGACACTTTATATTCTCGTACTTGTCTTATCGAGTACACTATGACCCAGGACACTTGACACTATTCAGGAGACAGGATCTTCCTGAGATACTATATTCTTAGATACATTATGACTTATTGCATTAGCTATGATCCGACTTGACATGGACATGAGACGTTATAGTCATGAGAGGCGTGGTTACATTGGGTGGGGAGAGACACACAGGCTACAGGCTGTTTCATATATATATCTACTACTATTGTGAGGTCGTAGACTCTCGTAGCAGAGCTAGGCACATTACGTGTTATTACCGCTACCGGCTCCCCGACACAGAGCTTGTAGTGGCTCAGCCTGAGTACTCGTGATGCTCTCAACTTGCATTTCACATAGATGGTTATATAGCTTACCCTATTTCTTTTATTATTGCTGCACTGTATTTATTTTGGCTTATATTTTCTGTACCTTGCTATATCCCCTGAGGACCTGGATATGGATTATGTCCCCAGGATTTGAGGACGAGATCTATCCCGAGGTATACGGGACCGCAGCAGGAGCTGATCCAGGATCTGTACCGCCATCCGAGGACGAGGTGTTAGCCGAAGACTTTTTCTGAGCATCCATGTTTCATGCTCAGTATTTATTTATTTCAGTCATTTATATTCTGGTCTGTTGAACCATTGTATCAGATATTTATCGGATTATTCTCCGAAGCACTTTGTTGAGACTAGCTGATAATTTACATTCCTTATTTATTCTGTGGATCATTTTTTATATCTTATGTGGATGAGATTAGTTATGCCTTGATTATCGTAGACTTTATTTTACAGCTTAAGTATGCCCTGATGGATCCATTAAATTGGGTTTGTCCATCGGTGCGTACTGCTGGCCATTGCCACATATCAGGTCCCTCTGTATTTTGGGACTGGGGCGTGACATGATTTTTGTGGTGGCCCATGCAGGTCTACGACTAAATTGTTCGGTTTTAACTTAGGAACCGAGCAAGCCTGCACCTAGGATTAGAGTATAGGATCTCATCCACAACTGACTATGACTCATCCTCCTTCCAATCTATTTCGTTGAATAATTGCATCATGCTTGATTCATGTGCCTTCTCATTAGTTCCTTAAGTATAGCCTTCTCCTAGAATATAGAAGTCCTTGTTGATAGAATGATAAGTAGGGTAACATTCCTATTAAGAGTACAGCTAGAGTATTGACACCCCACTAAGTCTAGAATATCTAGTGGACTCTAGAATTTCTTATCTCTAGAATTGGTTTACCATTACCCCCTGATGAATTATGAAGACTTGAGAGTAGTATAGACACTACTAGAGTTAGTTAGAACTTTTACCATAATGTTTGACCCTAGTATTGAGGAACCAATAGGAAACCAAAATTTAATATTAGGACTGAACCTAACCTTCACAGTTAGAGAAGTATTGGAGAACTACAAATTTAGGTTCTTGTCTTGAGATAATCAGACAGTACCTTAGAAAGCCAAGAGCAATGTATAAAATATTTTTCTAATCATACCTCAAACCTAGCAACTAGCATACCACTTTCCCTTAGAAAATTATGATGCTATCTAGAGCCCCTATTCTAAATTCATATATTGCTCCTCTGCGACCATAGCGCTAGTTAGAGTGCGACAACTGATTATATTTCTTCTCTTCATCTTTTAACTCGTGCCAACTAACCCTTCTGATTATAGACCAAGTGATTTTATTCTATGCTAGGATATATATATATATAGCTTGTTAGGATTAAAGCTGTAGTCTTGAATTTGAAAATTTTGTGATTGGTAGTTAGAGTTCGATAAGTTTGAGTTAATCTTGTAGATTGTGACCCGATGATTACCGCTTAGTATTAAATCACGTAAATTGTACCCCCACCTCGATACAAGTTATATTCCCTTTCCCTTGAGACTAATAACCTTTCCATTCTCGCTATTGACAAATGTTCTATGAGCACTATGATTAAGACTTAAGGTGACCCTTACCTATATAATGCAATAGGAGACCCTAATAAGTACCAATACCTTTCCTCATATACCCTAATAAGAGTTTCTATTCTATTTTACATGTGCAATGTTATTTGCAGGATCCTCTTAAGACTGTCACAGTAGTAGTTTAATTCTTATAAGTTGGGTAGTATGCTTCACAACCTAGTACCACATAGTCCACTTGACCCATCGAAATAGTATAATTGAATGACATTAATTGTATGCTAGCATAAGACGACAGTGTTTATTCAGACAATAGAATTTAGAGGTCCTTGCCCTGTTTGGTCGACTAGCGACTTAGACAAGAAAGTTGTATGATAACTGTAGAGATTGTATAATCTTAACTTCTTGTGGACTCAAAATATGCTGTGACTTCTTTTATCATGATCTAGCGCATTTATATTTCACAACTACCTTAACTTATGCTGCTATTTTATAGCCTAGTTTTGCAAGCTTATTCTTTATCGAGCTTGTTCATGACAAACATATTATTGGGGAGGCCCACAATAATACATTTCAGAATTAGTGTATTAAGGTCTAGTTAACCTTAGTGTGCTTGATTCGCCCTTCATAATGCTACTTTACATGGATTGAGATATGTAGTGATTAGTAGACGAATATACTTGCTCTAGACATGTCTGACATATCGTATCAGTTACATAACTGTGCTAATACGAGCAGTCGAACAAAGGATTACCAAAATAGGATTTTAATCCACAACAGCTTTGACAATTCCTATTTGAATTCTTTAAACGCCTTGATCCCGATACTTCTATTCTATTACGCTGCCCTTGAACTCTTTATTATTGGCCACCGTTTTCCCTTATTTCGGAAAGACGAAACCTCGTGCTTGTTAAAGTTTGATACGCAGAGAGTACTGGATATACCCCATAGGCCGATCACATATTTGAGGATTATTCTTCCGTAATTAAGGACATATCATCTATGATATAATCGGCATTAAAGTTTTGAGGATTGAATTACATGAGTAAATAAATTAAGGAAGATTTCCTTAAAGTATATAGCCTTATGTGATAGATAGATAAATTCTAAGTTGGGTAGCAGTGCATTGTCAACTCGAGGGAAATTTCCTTTAGATTATGATCGAGTAAGATTAGATTGGGAGAGGTTTAAGCCATTTTAAATTTTGAGAATTTTAGAAGAATGACTAAGATGATGAGGATCAATGAATTTTAAAATCTTGATATTGAGGACCCCATATTTATACCTTAGGTACATGATTTAAATTTTGAATAATGAAAGTAAAATCATCAATTGGAGTTTAGAGGATAAAAATATAGAATTTCAGACTTGAACATTGGTGGACTACATTTAAATTATTTTTTAATTTGATAATTTAAATTAAGAATTAAAATTTGATGGTTGGACTACCTATTTGAAATATTGAGGATGTGAATAAAATTTAAAAAGTTAAAGAATACAAAAATTTATAAGTAAAAATAGGAATAATATTGGACTCAAATTACTTCTAGAGGAGATTATGATAATTGGAGATCGTAAGGTAAAATTTGATATGGGTTATTTAAATCTTGAAGATATTATATGGATTCAATTTAAATTTGGATATTGATGATTTGAAAAAGTGAGAAGAGATTACAATAGGTTAAATTTTTATTTGAACAATGATTATCTTAATTTTGAAATGATCGCGATAGATTTGAATAAATTTTGTTATTTAAATTTTTGAAAGAGATTGCGATTGACGTACCTTATGTACGAATGTGAAGGATTTAACAAATTATGCCTTATTTTAATTTTGAGGACGAAATTATTTTAAGTTGGGTAGATTGTAAACTCCCTCACCCAAAATAGGTATTTTGTGTATATTTTATATTATTATATTTATTATAGATGTTGAATTCATTTAGAGTATTCTCTTAGTTAATTAGAAAATAAATTTTTTTAGTATATTTACTTATATAAATATTTATTTAGAATTATTTTTAGGCTATTTTAGATTATTGGAATTTTTCCATAATTTTTAGTTAATTAAAAACTAGTAACACTAATTTTTTAGGACTTTGAAGAATTTATTTTATGTTTAAACTTAATTAAAAATACCCAAACTTTTATTTTAGGTTCTAAATAATAAAATATATTTTCTAGAATTTTTTGGGAATTTTTTGATTATTTTTAGCATTTATTTTGAATTAATTATGAAAAACTGAATTAAAAACTAATTTCTGAAAAAGAAAACCCAAAAAGTAATTATTTCTGCCCAGTCAGCAAACAGGGGGCCCACCTGTCAGCCTCCCGCAGCGAACAGTGTGGGGCCCGCCTGTCAGTGACCGCGGGTTGGGTGTGGGTGAAGCCGAGCGAGTCAGAGTTCGACTCGGACTCAGCTGAGCCGAGCCGCGTGGTTCCACGACCGTTCGATCTTAGCGGGGAGCTACGGATGGCTGCCATGTGGTGCTTTCCGAGCCGCGGCTGCACTCTCTCTCCTCTCTATATATATAATAGTTTAAGTTATTTTCTAGGGTTTTTCTTGAGCCGATTTTTGGAGAATTGCCATCTAGGGTTCCTTCATTTTCCAGAAGCCATTGCGCATAGCTCCGGATTCCAAACGAGACCTAGTTTTTTGCGTTAGAAAGATATTGAGGTTAGCTTTCTGATTATATAAATTTTTTTTCTAAATTATTAGTATTAAATTCTGAAAAATTCCTAGAGCACAGCATGTCCAAAAATAGACATGTTTTGATGTTTTCACAATTTCGGGAGAACCCGGAATCAGAATCATGAACCATTTAAAGTTTCGGAAAGCTAATATCGAGATCATCGACATATATTTTTTCCAGAATTTAATTCAAAGTATTTCCATACTGTTAACTCTGTAGAACTTCTAGGTTAGAATTTAACCATTGGTGCACAATACAAAATTTGTATGTGCCATAATTTCCAAACGAATTTGAATTCGGACGATCCGTAAATTCCAGTATATTTTTGATACTGAAATCTACAGGATATCATGTATGAAAGTCGAGTTTGTGTCGGTTGACTTTTTGGTCAACCGATCGTCTCGATTTGCGTGCCATGAGTCTCGAGTTGATAAAATCAAGTTTCTTTGGACAAAATTTAGGAATTAACATAAAAATCAGAATAGTAAGATTAAAATAGGATTTTAGAGTAATTATTTCAGAATTAAATAAATTAAAATAAATTATCTTTTGACGTGATAAATTTGTAATACATAGGCTATTTGGACTGTGACTTGGACTATGATTCATACCAGCAACAGGACCACAGAAATGTGTACCTTACCAAACTCTGTAGTATTGTTATATATTTTTCTTGCTTCATTTATATTGCTGTGCATGCTTAACCTAGGACCGTGTGACTTACTTAGCGTCCGATTAATAGTCGGGTGCCAACACCGTACGCGGCGTTGTGTATTGTCATCTAGAGATGGACATTCGTGACACTTTATATTCTCGTACTTGTCTTATCGAGTATACTATGACCCAGGATACTTGACACTATTCATGAGACAGGATCTTTCTGAGATATTCATGGTGATTCTATATAGGATACAGGACTTGACAGAGATACTATATTCTTTGATACATTATGACTTGTTGCATTAGCTATGATCCCGCTTGACATGGACATGAGACGTTATGGTCATGAGAGGCATGGTTACATTGGGTAGGGAGAGACACACAGGCTACAGGTTGTTTCATATATATATATCTACTACTATTGTGAGGTCATAGACTCTCGTAGCAGAGCTAGGCATATTACGTGTTATTACCGCTACCGGCTCCCCGACACAGATCTTGTAGTGGCTCAGCCTGAGTACTCATGATGCTCTCAACTTGTATTTTACATAGATGGTTATATAGCTTACCCTATTTCTTTCATTATTGCTACACTGCATTTATTTTGGCTTGTATTTTCTGTACCTTGCTATGTCTCCTGAGGACCTGGATATGGATTATGTCCCCAGGATTTGAGGACGAGATCTATCCCGAGGTATACGGGACCGCAGTAGGAGCTGATCCAGGATCTGTACCACCATCCGAGGATGAGGTGTTAACCGAAGACTTTTCCTGAGCATCCATGTTTCATGCTCAGTATTTATTTATTTCAGTCATTTATATTCTGGTCTGTTGAACCATTGTATCAGATATTTATCGGGTTGTTCCCCGAAGCACTTTGTTGAGACTAGTTGATGATTTACATTCCTTATTTATTCTGTGGATCATATTTATATCTTGTGTGGATGAGATTAGTTATGCCTTGATTGTCGTAGACTTTGTTTTACAGCTTAAGTATGCCCTGATGGATCCATTAAATTGGGTTTGTCCATCGGTGCGTACTGCTGGCCATTGCCACATATCTGGTCCCTCGGTATTTTAGGACTGGGGCGTGACAAGATGCTACACTCTTGCAGTATATTCCAAAGACTAAACAGTCTGAGCTTTTACGCCAGACTGCAAAAACTTGAGTCTTACGTTGGAACCTATTTCCAGTGCGTAAAACTCAAGATTGGCAGTATACACCAAAATCAAACAGTCTTAGTCTTTACGTCAGACTGCCAGAATTTGAGTTTTTATGCCAGAATTTACATCCAGCGTGTAAAACTCAAAGTTTGTAGTATACACCAAATTTTGACAGTCTGAGTTTTTACGCTAGACTGCGAAAATATAGAGTTTTTACGCTGACACATTAGAAATATGGGCGTATTGTTGCGCATACACGTACAATATGTGCGAAAGATTCTCTATTTCTCTCGAAGTCTTTACCTGTGATGTCCGGAGCACAGCTCGACGGTGGAGCACTTCGTTCAGATCGGGGCTCGCTCAGCCTAATGGGGGTTGCTCGTGCTTGAGCAGAGGAGCGGGATGAGGAAGCAGTTTTCTTTCTCTTAGCAGTTGAAGCCTATTTCGGTGCCATGGCGAAGCTCAAAGTTCTCAGAAAAGAGACGAAGAGTTCTCAAAGAGACGAGGGGTTTTGAAAAGACAGATGAAGGGTTTTTCTCTCTCAAGACCTTGGGCTATTTATAGAGTTCAGATAACTCTTCGAATCCCTAACCAAATCTGACTTTTAATATTCGGTTATGATTGGGGACCACGTCAGCCTATTATTTGAAAAAGAGACGAACAGTCATGCTGCGTAACAGATCCAGATTCTATGCTCAGAAGCTTTTACGCTCAGAGGCTACAAATCTATGATTCTACGCTCAGAAGCTACAGATGGCCAATTATAAGGGTTTACGCAAAAAATGCTCCTTTTTGGCTACAAAACATTCCAAGTGCCTGAAACACACAGATCTCAGCATTGGAGATGACTCTTCTTCTTGGGCCATTGGGAGTTCATTCGAAGTATAGCCAGAATCTTTTACATCTAAGTTCAAGTATGGCCTGTTCGGCGGACATTTCTCGCCCTATTTCGAGGAATTTTTGGGAAGCCATTCTTGAAGATGATGTCCTGGAAAAAAAAATTCGTATCAGAGAAGTGACAGTTTAGAATTCTATGCGACTTCTCATCCAAAAATAGCATGTCAGTTGGATCTTCAAGACAACTTAATGCTAAAGAGCTTTTTACGCATCTTCCGTTACGCGTAAAAGTCGAGACGTGACCGGATAAGTGTTTATCAGAGTCAGCATAAAATTACTCAGACGTGTCGAAGCTGCACATTATCAGACTTCCTCACATCAAATATGGCAAATCAGCAATGCGTAAAAGAAGACAAGCCTATTAATCATGATTACATATGATGAAAATCCAGTTTACAAAGGATTTTTTATTTTCATGATTACATATGATGGAAATCCTTTTTTTTACGAAGGATTTTTCATCAATATTCAATATCATGCTAGGAATCTATCATGCCAGATTCTCATTTGACGGAGATCTTTTTCTTCTTCTACGGTGCTTCATCGGCTTCTGCGGCCGATGAACAAGAAAGTAGTGAATGGCGGGAGGATACAAAACTGGGCATGTTTAAATTATTCAAGCCCACCCTCCATACGCCATGGCAGCCATGCCCTAGATTTGTGTTAGGGATTCAGACCCAACACAATACTGGAAGACAGGGCCAAGCTGCCTACCTACGTCCAACTTCATAATGGGAGAAAATACAGCTAGCAAATTGTGTGGTCCGATGAGACCCTTCCTCTCTCTTGGATGAATCGTCATATGAAATTGCTGATTATCCCGAGCAAAGGAAGCTATGATATCTTTCTATGATCCATCATTGCAGAGGATATTTGCTCGAAGATGCCTTATTTTATGGCTTCTTACATGCTGGAAGAGCATAATCTTCTTTTTCCTCAAGTCAGCCCGATGAATCTCGGCAACCATCTTTTTGGTGAAGGAAGTGTGAAAAAACAGGTTCACTCGCTTGCCTTTATATAGGCAGAAGAGAACATACCCAAATCCCAACAACTTCCTAAATATCTCCAAAAAATTAGCCTCGCAGAACAGTCAAAATTGACAGTTTCATGCTTCATTCAAAGTATTTCAAATTACGAGAAATTTGAAAACTTTGAAGGGGGTCTTGTAGAAGCATGAAAATATGCTGGAAAATTATACGCGTAAAACCCTCAACATGCATGAAGCCCGCGTAAAATAGAGCTCCAGCACTGTGTGGCATAAAATATGACTTCAGAGCCATTGGCGTACAACAGAGCTTCAACGCTATTCAGCGTAAAACAGAGCTCCAAAATAACCCGTGTAAGGCAGCACTTCCAGGCTGCTTTGGCGTAAACAGGTTGCTACACCTCCCTCCGACGTAAAATATGTCTGTTTTTAATGCAGCATGAAGTTGTACGAGAAACTCTTCTTATTCCTCGAATGAACCTGTCAGACAAAACAGTGAATCTGACTCCTAACAAAGAGTACTACACGACGATCGAGAGGACGGCTGTAATGATAATTCTGCACAGAGACCCAGGAAAACATATCCTTGATACAAGTCATTTTTATGCATTCAAGGAATACATTGCCTATTCTACACAGGCAAAGATGAGTTTTTACGCTCAAGATGAGACAAAATCCGATGCCACGTCTAAAGCTGTTCTTCGTACAGAACTCGAGGCATATCTCTGTAGTTAATGTGCGAGATGGGACAGATCTCTGTATTTAATACACGATATTTGGTTCTATTTTTAATGACCGAGAGAACTAAAACTAGGGCTAATACGCTCACATCACCATCCTGGCATTTTACGCCAACCAGGCTATTTTCAACTATAGGAACACGTCGTATGTTATCTCCTAGAAATATGCCAATCAGGCTATTTTCAATTATAGGAGTACGCCGTATGCTATCTCCTCGAAATACGCCAACTCAGGCTATATTTGCAAAGGTACGTGATAAGGCTATTTGGCCTATAATACACTCAAGACCTCAGTCAAGGAAGGATAATTGGCTATCTTTACGCTGGTTACCTATTATGCAACTATTTGGCTTTTACGCCAACAAGACATCTATTTGGTTTTACGCCAACAAGACAGCTATTTGACTTTTACGCCAATAAGACAACTATTTGGCTTTTACGCCAAAAAGATAGCTATTTGGCTTTTACACCAACAAGACAGTTACTTGGATTTTACGCCAACAGGACAGCTATTTGGCTTTTACGCCAACAAGATAACTATTTGGCTTTTACGCCAACGAGACAGTTATTTAGCTTTTATGCCAACCATCTCTACGCGAGGGACAGTTACCTACGTGTCTTGCATATCGTGATCTTCGATGAGCGATTATACGCCTTACCTCATAATGGGACACACGTCACACGCAGATTCAGGAGATCATTCAGACGTGGGTAGCAGTTATTATAACCGCCGCGTAAAAGGTGCAACTCTCTCCACAGTTTGGCTTCTATGCCGACTGGACAGTTACTGTGATTGAGCTCTATAAATAGAGACTTCTGGTCATAGGAGAAGAAGGTCGGAATCAAGGAAGATAATCCAAAAAGGTCGAAAAGGTCAAAGAAAAAAGAGGAGCAGAGAGCACAGACAGAGAGTAGTGATTGACGACTTTGGCAACGAGAATCCAATCCCTCCTGTAATATTTGAAGCTTCTTCTTCTTCTACAGCACTTCTTCATCATCGTGTGGTCCAAGGGACAAAGTGATCGACTGCAGATCAGACTTCTATAGCAATTTTTTCTCAGAATTATTTTTATTGTACTTAACATCCTCGTATAGGATTAATTGTACTTCTTTTTCTTGTTTGTAAACAAAGAAAGGGTTTCGTATAAACCTACTCTCAATTTCTTTTGTTTATCATCAAATATACATGATACCAGAAAAACAATCTTAGAGATGAAGATCATGATAAGATTACACAAAAATCTATGTTGAGAAGGTGATTGCAAGGTTCGACATTGATCGAGCAAAGCCCAGTTTCTACCCCAATATAGTTGGTGTTCTTAGTCGGCTCCTTGTAGATGTAACCATCTAATTCTGAAAAAAGAATATTTTTGGCATTTCAATAATTGTTTGAGAATTACATTAGTGATAAAATATTTATTATTGTATTTATTGGTTGTGTGCTAGCTAATTAGAATATTGATTAGACTTACTACTAGTGAGCCCAAGTGGACCCAACTAGACTTGACATGACCCATTGGTTCAACCAATTAGTTAGTAATTGTTTGACTCATTAAATTAGGAGAATGCGTGGAATATTCCATCCATTAGATTAGAACCTCCTTCATAACGAATCCCCATTTAATTAAATACTCTTCATGACAACCCTTAGGGGCACTTTGGACATTACAACCAACCTAGACCTAGGGATAAGAGGGCCACCACTATATAGGAGGAGAGGGAGAGAGAGAGAGAGAGAGAGAGAGAGAGAGAGAGAGAGAGAGAGTCATTTGTACCTCATTTCATTCTAATTAGCCATAATTTGTTCTTCCCCAAATTGAGACCATCCATCCACCAAATCTACCAAATTCACCTCATTTTCATTATCAAGAAAGTTTAGGAGCTTGGTTTGCAAGGAGCACTACTTGGAGAAAAAATTCTAGGAGCTTATGTCTATTTCGTGTCTAACCGGAGGAGTTACATTGGGAATCTATCTCCCAATAGATAAATTTTTATTTCTATCAATTTATGGTTAATTTATGATATTAGACCCTTAGGAACCCTTCCATGGCTAAGAACTACCTATAGGAAGAAGAATTATGTCCTAATAGGTTTTTTTTTGAAAGTTACATTGACTTTTATAGCCAAATTGGAAGAAATTAGAGTTTGTGCCATTAGGGGTTTGATAAAATATCTCTTTAGTAATTTTAGGGTATGATGCATGATTTGTAAGGGTGTACGTGTCCACAATTGGCTACGGGAGTCCGTATCATGATACTCCATGATAAGGGGGTGAGATTTGGATATTTTTAGATATTAGGTATCCTAATGTGTTATTCTCTAATGATTGTATTATAATTACCTATTTAGATATTATATTTCATAATTAATATTATATTACATGTATTCTAGATTATGTCACACTCCGATCTCCCGCAGGATATCATCCGTCCCCGCTAGGCACGAATCACCGCGTCAGCGCTCCCGTAGGATGATCGTTCCCATCTGGACGTAATACCGCACGAGCACAAGCTGCGCCCGGACAAGGCCACGATCCGAACATGCGTTAAATTGTCTAAGCCACAGAGTTGCACAGATAGTCCGAATGCAGCGGAATAAGAAACCGTACAGACGATAGATAACAAGTTCACAGAGTCGTCAAAGCGGAAGCATTCAATAACACAAGTTCTGATAGTAAAATAAGCACTTTATTGATATTGAATAGGTATTACAAGTGGCACTAGGCCAGATTACAAGTCGCTCAAGCCCTCTCTCTCTCTCTCTCTCTCTCTCAAAACAATAAAAGCGTGACAAGTGGCTATAATTGTAGAATAATACATAGGCAATGTTCCAACATTATGTCTTGTATATGCACTTCAGCTCCGGATCCAACTCTCCAAGGCTCAAGAGCGAACTCCATGCCTTAGCTAGCAAGAAGGGGTTTTCTTACCAAACGAGGTTCTTCCGTACCCTGCAAGCAATCTGGTGGGTTATCTGTACATAAATGCACTGGTGGGGAGGTATCTCGCCAGCTCGACAAATCCAAACACGTTATATAGGTTCTGTGCACCAACTATTAAGTTATCTTTCTAGTATTGCCATAGGATCATTTTTTATGGCATAATGTAAATCCTAACTCATGTGGCAGTGCACCATGCGATATAAGAGCACTGTGAGACTTACTAACTTACCATTTATCCTTCCCTGTCCAATGATAAAATCAAGTTAAACCAAGCACGAATATATATATTATAAAATCCAAGAAAATCACATAAGCAAACACAAATATCACGGGCGGGGTTCTGACCCGGGTGTACGAGTTACACGGATACTCAGGGTTTGTTATACTCAGGTAGGTTGCAATAGATTGCTCAGGTGTTCAAATATGTACAGATGTCTTATACTCATATCCGTTCAGGTGATTCTGATTTCCAGATGCAATACAATAACTCACACACGAATTGCTGCTAAGTGAGGATAATTTATCTATATAAACATGAGTCGCTGGCATAGCCATAAAGGACGAGTTATAGTCTTGAATGACGATGGTATACAACGAAGCACGTGAGGCTATAAGCTATCCCATCTAGCACGTGAGACTATTAGCCTTAGAGCGAGAATGGCATGGCGTGAGCGGAGATGCCATCCTGCTTGTACATGAAAAGGCTGCTGCGTGAGTTCCATCCGGATCGGATCAGCCCCAGTACCCCAGAGGCTGTCCGTGGAACGAGATTCCTAAATCTCCCTTGTTTAACAAGTTATCCGCGATATGCAAGTCTTGGGTCTTCCAGATTCACAATATGACATGATAATTCTTGATTCTTGTTCTGAACGAGTATTGCTCTAAGAGCTGTGATTCTTGCTTTACTTAACATGATTCTCGTTCAGAGTTCAATTTTATTTGATATATTCCCCTAGTTTGGGAACTGCCTTGGCGATCTAACAGTCCCAAATACTTGCAGGTTCATATTGTACAGAAGGACTATTTGATAGTCTTCTGGCTAACTAGATGCATGCACGATATGGATAGTGTTACTGGATCGTGGCATAAAATTATGTGACAAGCATTTAAATGAGGCAAACGAGTACAAGTTATAATCTAAGCAGGCAAGCATGCATTTATTGGAAGCATAAGCATAAGAAAATATATTGTAGAGTCTACCTTAGAACATAAGCCTTTACGTTAGCACGGGTCTAAGGGGTAGTTCGAGGAGTTAAACCGTACAGGGGCATATCGGGCGACATGATCCATAAAGAAAGCAGTGTAAACAAGTGAAGCAGTGCACTACGAAGAGTATATAATGATCGACTCAAAGTATTAGCGGAGTCTACTTGCTCGAAGCTAAGGTAGCATACGAGGGTCCAACTATAAGCCAAGTTTTAGTTCCATGTTCTAACACAAGCAATACAAGATAAGATTATTCCCTTAGCTAGGGGCGTTGTATTCTTTATTAGCATATAAGGGGTGATTCACCTAGCGACTAGCATGTATTATCCATATTTTAATTGTACAGGCTAAGCAAAGACAATTTTAACGTAGACACCCACCTTAGCGATGATTTGCCTCGATCGAGCGATACTCCGAGCGAGCCTTTGAAAGTCTAAGTCTGAAATCTTGAAGGGCCAAATTTGAAATCCTTTGCTCAAGCAAGTCTTCTCGCTGAGCAAAGCAGGTCGGGTCGTTGCACTTGCTCTGTTTGAATTGGCTCTCTGCTTGAGCGGAATAGGTCATTACAGATTATATGAAAGATTTTGGTATCATGGTGAGGGTGTATCCTAGTGTATCTTGGTGTGATACATTGCTACACACTATGTGTTAATTTATTGCCTATAATAGTGTGTGTTGTGCTCAGTTTAGAGAAGTGTGGTGTGTTAATAAAGTATTAGTGTGGGTGTTTAGTTTGGTCACGAGGGAGTAAATAGAGTATTGTGACTGTATGTATAGCAAGAGGGATCGTACACTGGGTGCAATATGAGTTATGAAGTGCATTAAGAAGGGGGATCAGGACTGTGACTGTGGTAGTGTGTGGGTGTATCATGCTTGTGGGGGAGGATGTGGTTTCTGTGCTAGAATATAATGTGCAGATGTGTATTGCACTTATAATACAATAAACTTGGGTATGAGGGGTATCATTAGGAGCCTGGGTATTACATTACAGTTGCAGTGAGTGAGGGTGAGATGGTTTGGTGTAGGCATTTTACACATTGGATTGCAGACATGCCCTATTGCCAGAGGATTTGTAGTGGCATCTGCAGGTTAGCTGATGTGAGGGGGAAACTCGTAGGTTCAGATGTTGTAGTACAACCTTTGCAGTTATGTGCAGGACTTAGTATAAGGGTTTTTAGTGTGTTGTGTATCGAGTTTAGGAGTTAGAGTATCCTGGAATACTGTATTAGACAGGTAGTATGAGGGAAGGATAAGGAGTGATACTGCAGTACAGTAGGTAGATGTGTGTGTTGGTGGTGTTGTGTGCTCGAGTAATTAGGATGCATCTCTGAAAGAGCCTGGGTATATATATATATATATATATATATA
Source organism: Iris macrosiphon (assembly GCA_036927795.1). Lineage (NCBI taxonomy): Eukaryota > Viridiplantae > Streptophyta > Magnoliopsida > Asparagales > Iridaceae > Iris > Iris macrosiphon. The sequence continues at coordinate 284,097,943 of JAYESA010000004.1, read as the reverse complement.
TATATATATATATATATATATATATATATATATATATATATATATATATATATATATATATATATATATATATATATATATATATATGTATCAACCTTACTTTCATATCCTATGGGCATCAGTGTATCTGAGGAGCTAGAGGGTCGAGTTGTGGTACTTTTATTAGTGATTCATGTAGTGTTGAGTTCAGAGATGGTGTGAAACTTACCTGTCATAAAGAATCATATTATCATGTGCTTTAGGGTGTGTTTGAGGGTAGATTATTAGGGAGTGTTTGGCTTTATGTAGTGTAGGGGTATAAGTGATTCATAGGGTGAAGTGATAAGAGGGCACCCTTGTATATGTGCACTATATATCAGTAAGTATTTTGGTGTCGCAGTGTGAGCCTAGGAGTGTATCCATGTGTCATGCTCCAGTCCCAAAATATATAGGACTAGGAATACGTAAGCATATCAGCCTTATGTATATGGCAACTCCAATATATGGATACCATAATACACACGTACATTGTAATATGAATGTTAACTCATATGTGGTATATATATTATCATAAGTCACAGGGCATAACTAGATCTCATCCACAGAATCAAATAGCCAATCAACTATATAACTGAATCAAGTATAAAGTGCTTGATAAGAACAAGTAGTTGGGTGGAACCAAATCCACTACCAAGCTAGAATATAAGAGAAATCACATAAGTACATATAATGAACAATGAGACTCGAAGAGAAGACCTCCTCGAAAGAGATAAGTAGCAAGTCCTGATCCGTACTCCTGTGAATAGTCAAGATCGTCTACACCTGAAAAGGGACCAGGTCCTCAGAGGGACGTAACAAGATACATAGAAGCATATCAATTGAATACAGTAAACATGCATAATAGACAAAAAATATATAAGTACGCTGTACAAGACAATCTATATGAATATACATAATGAGGACAACTTTTCGACGTATGGGCAGGGGTAGGCCACTCTATCTAATCTCACAACTCACACACACGTCTAGAACATCATCAGCCGTCATACCGCGAGGGTAGCGACCATCGGACACAACTACCATAGTGCGTACTAGTTACTACGGTTTACCAGAGTGGTTATGGTCCATATGTCTACTGATTGTCCTTCCCTCCCATGATACTATGTGTCAAGTGTGTGTCAACATATATATAGTATATTATTATAACTGAAAAAAAATATGTCATGTCCCAATCCCAAAATACGTAGGACTAGGAATACGTAACACGCCCAGCCGTATGTATACGAACTCCAATATATGGAAACCATATACACACGTATGATATTCATGAATATTCAATCCACCAGTGGTAATATACTGTCACAACAAGTCATACACAATCTATATCTCATCCACATCACAAATAATAAGTAGGAATAAAGAGCTGAATAATATCTGAATATCAAAGAAGCGTATCAAGTCTAATAGTCGGATGAAAACAAATTTACTACAAAATGACTATACTGAAGTAGCAACAAGGATCTCTAAGCAGTGGTAATAAAATCACAGATAATCCGAAGGTAAGACCTCCTCAGTCTGATAAGTAGTGTCGGGTCCAGGTCCGTACTCCTCCGGATACACCTGCTCGTCCATATCTGAAAAGGGACCAGGTCCTCATAGGGACATAACAAGATACATATAAACATGCCAATAAAGTACTGAAATATAAACATCCAATGGGTCGCCTAACCGTCTAAGTGAATGCAGTTTGAGAACAATTTTCCACCAAGTGGACTATCTGGCCATATAGTGGGATTGGCATGATTCTCTCGAAGAATCAGGGGCCTACAAAGCATGTCGTCTTTTGAACGACAGAGGCCGCCAAGTAGTATAGGGGTCATCACGACCGCGTATCTCCGGTGGAGCATACGGGTTACATAAAAGGAAAGTGCAAAGGAGCCCAAATGTCTTACTTGTTGTTCTCCCCATCCCATGCTCTAAGCATGCCCGAGCGTTACATCGAACATCTCAAAAAAAAATCAAAGTTTTAGTGAAAAATAAAATTTAATAATAATTATTACTAAAAGACTAGAAAATATTTTTTATATTTAACTATAACTCTATGTATTATTTTATTTGTTCCGTATTGTTACCTTAAACACAATGCTATTTAGATTAAGATGATGAATGTTGTGAATCTATTAAAATCATAGTTTTCAATATCGACCGATACCGATCCGATTTGACATGTCCAAATCTGATATCGACCGATACCATTGATACCGATACTGATCGATACTGACATTGTGAGTCTCTTTTATAGTCAATTCGACAAAGAGATTTGAATGAAAAAGACCAACCAACAATGGTGTAAAGCACATCAACATTGTAAAAGCATATTAAAAAAAAACTTATCTATCGCTGGTAATCCAATCGACTGCTATTTCATTCAATTCCAAAATTAGCAAGAATCAACATATAAAATACTTAAAATTATGCCTTAAAGTATAAAATATTTTTCCTAAAAGTTCAATAATTTATTAATAATCATTGGCTTTTCGATTAAAAAAAATTTGATACTCCGATCCGAAACCACCGATACTGTCGATACCGCATATATCGATACTCATCGGAACGATCCGATTCCGATATTGCAAATCTTGATAAATATATAACTTCAATAAATGGAATGGTTACAATGTGCCGATAAGAATCTTTTTTTTAATCTATATGTAGTATGTAGATCATATTTTCCTCTATTTTTCTGTAGTTATTTTTTCTCTCTCTCTGGATAGGCCGGAAAGAGAGTCCCATGCCAGTATCGTCGGTATTGGTAGCGATCGATATTGAACTGGAACATGCCAAAACTAATACGATACGATACGATACGATACGATACGATACGATACGGCTGATACTGCAATTGTAAACCTTGGTATAAATCTGAATGTATCTTGATGTAGAAGATTCAATTGTACAGGTAATTGATCCCAAGATGAGCCACGGAGTAGTAGATTTTCCTTCAGGATGATACTCCACATCTAAATTCTAAACAGAAAGTAACAGTTTTCCACAGTACAAATTTTCAGAAGAGGGACTCAACTCAAAACCCAATCCAATACTAAAATCAAAGTAGTGACACAGTCGACATCAAATTCGTATCGACAGCAACTTGTAGCATAAAGCAATAGTCATTGCGAAAGCAAGATATTTGGCTACTACTATTTCATTAAATTTCAAAACTAATAAATATAGAAATTACTTAAAACTATGTCTAAATGCATAAAATATTTTTTTTCTAAAATTTTAATAATTATTTTTTTATACCAAAAAAATCCGATACTCCGATCCGAAAACGTCAATAGTGTCGGTACCGCCAATCCCGATACTCATAGAAAGGATCTGATACCGATACTGCTTGTTGTAATCAGTAACACTCGTGAACTTTGTGTGCTGCTACAGAGCTTTCACAGTGAAGTCCATCAAATCCACGTCAGGATATCTGGCTACAGGGAAGCGCACGGTCACTGGAAAAGTGTCCTGCCAGTGTCGTGTCGTACCTGTATCAGACACTGTCCGGACACTCCAAAATCCACTAATATACCCCAAAATAGGTGTTGCGTCTGCATCGATCACTGCGTCCTTCCCTTGTCTGTGTTCTATCCGTGCCGATGCAAAATAGCTAGACAATCACAATACAAGGACAAAATCATACCAAACAACTCCAAGGAATAAAATTTGTTCAACTGTCCCAATACTCTGCATGAACTTATGAAGAAGACGAAGAAGCAGCAGCACAAGAAAGTTCGAACAAAAATGGAACTGGTCTCCATACAGATCAATCAAGTACTACTTACTGATCAAAGCTAGCTCATCATCCTCATTATCATCCTTATATCTATACAAATCAAAACAAAAACTTCTCATCCAAGCTAGCTCCGGGGGAACACGACCATATCATCAAGGGCTGATCAATATAGTGGGCTGGGCCCACCCTCAAAAAAAAAATATATTCCGTATATATATATATATATATATATATATTTTTTTTTCTTTTATATAAGTCTAGTCTGGACTGGACTTTAGTTTACTCTAACCTACTCGAGTCCATCAAAATTCAAATTTCCAGTTCCGCTCTTGCATATCATCAACATATGACACAAGAATTCGGGTCCTCCTCGGCGTTGACGGCGTAGTAGTGCGAGGTCATGTAAGGGTTGTAGGCGCGGTACGCATTGACGAGCTCCACGATCGGGTCGTCCTTCTTCTTGTCGCCGTCTTTCTTGGCATCGTCCTTCTTCTTCTCGGGTTCCTTGGCAGGCCCGACCCACAGTATCTTCGCGCTCCAGAACTTGCGCAGCTTCTCGGCCACGTCGACGGGGTCGATCAGCCCGACCACGGTCAGCTTCCCCTCCTTCATGTCCATGGCGATCAAGTCGACGTCTGTATGCACAAGTAACAACTGCATCTTAGGTTCTATATACGTACAATATGCATGCAATTAATAGATTAACATTTTAGGAAAATAAAAATACATACAGTGAATTTTGGAGACGGTTTTTAGTGCCTTTTGCTTGTCTTTGTCGTCATGTAAGTCGAGCTTCAGCACAACCTTCTGCGATTAGTTCACAAAATCAAAATCAATGGAAAACAAAGGTTAATTTAATTAGCAATATTGTGAATAAAAGCAGAACTATATTTGGAAATATTACTGTTGGAGCAAAGAAAACTAGATGAGCAACGAGAGCCAATATTGGATTGATGTTCTCTAAGGAAGAATGGATTTGGAGTTGGACCAAGAAAAAAAAGTAAGTCACCCATCAGCTGGGTTTAAGCAAAGATTAATCCATTAAGCAAAAATTTTGGTTATGTGAGACTTATTACAGTAGTGAAGCAACAAGAATCAAAATTGAAATCTTCACCGTAAGAAAAGTAGGAATTTGGACTAGACCAAGGAGTAAAAAGTAATTAACCATACTTTTTTTTGTACAACCAAACAAATCATTAACGAATAAAGTAGACATATTTTGAGACTGCTAATGAGAGAGAGAGAGAGAGAGAGAATTGTTATGAAGAAAGGAATGAGAGAAGAAAGGATTAGAGGGAGGTTTATAAAGAGCAAGAGAAGTCATAGAGTATTCTCAAGTCAATGAAAGAATTAGCCAAGGAAGGAACGAGAGGATGGATGGGGTCCTTTGGATTTAATTTGTTTTGATTCGATTCACGTGAACGCTAAGATAAGATGACCCAATAGACCCGGCGGCCAGACTTAACTACAGGGGTGCAACTGGGGTGGACTAAACCTGAGTTCGATTGGCTAAACACGTTAATGAGTTGTATTATGGTTGAAGATACTCGGATTTGGGCTCGAATTCGAATTAAAATATTTAAATCCGATCAAGAACCGGGTTGGTCTCGGATTCACGTGTCATATATATATATATATATATATATATATATATATATATATATATATATATATATATATATATATATATATATATATATATATATATATATATATTTATATATAGCGTGTAAAGTAGCCCAAATGTCTAGTAACTGTCTTTTTCTCCCAATGCGGTCAACGAGTGCTCGCTGAACCTGAACCTCTATCTAACAGTCTCGTCATACTGAAGTAACTATCAACAATCACGACCCTAAAGTCAACCCAGATTCCGGTCATGCTGACAGTATCAGGATACAGAAAGTTTGACACGATAACGGTGTCTGAATGTGTCCTAGGGTTCCGATGTAACCAAGTAGGTACATCAAGGTGTCGCGAACATCTATCAATCGATACGAGACGTTACCAATGAACATCTGCACCCGGATATGACCCGGATACTAAGTAACGATTCTGATCCAAAGCGCACACAACGCATATATAAAATAAATAGTAAATATGGAACTAAGATACAGGATGGCAAGTTACACTTGCCTGGATTCGGATGCTGAAGGCGAGGCTCCGGTCCAACGTCCAAGTCGACGGATCCTGAAGTACCTAGAGACGATATATAAAATTAATTAATAATCTAGCTCGATACTATTCTAAAATAAGAGGTGACAACACATCTAGCATAGGCTTCTGTCTTAGTTACATAGCTCACATAAATACTAACTAGAGGGTTGACCCAAGTTGACTAGGGTTACGTTGCATCAAATACGATCAACAATCAGTATAACGTCCTCAAACAAAATTTCCAACCCCTAATATTCATCACAGTGATTTCAGTCATTCAAGTTATGCTCATCCTCAACCATACCATCCTTGTATTCATAGACGTTATTTTATACACCCAATTTATTTATCCTTAAATAATTAGTTGGCTAGGTTCAGTGGTTCGGCTTGTCCTTTGGTACATATTGCCTAAGGGTTGAGATGTTTTAAGCCTACAGACTTTTTCCTCCTATTTTTCAGGAGAAAGTAAAAATATTTATCTTTTTCGAAAAAAAAATATGTATATATTTATATATCCTTACATGTATTCAAAGGGCAATGCAAAACTAAAAATAGTTGCATGGATTTCATTAATAAGCTAGCTAGCGTTAGCAGGAGGCTCAGCATTGAAAGATAACTCTTCTATTTTAAAATCACAGAAGCACGGATACTAAATGTCAACTGGACGTGAACATAAAAAATGTCCTTTTGTGAAGCAAGTGATAGGTGATTGTGGCTAATATATAGTTCACAAAAGAGTAAACTTAATTAACCATCGTATATAGTTCACTTGTTTGTTAAATAGTACTGTACTACTCGAAGAAAACTTTTTTTATCACATCAATTATATGGCCACGGACACTGATTAATTTCCATACGGCCTGCGCATGAACTTCAATCTTTTTTGATATTTGAAGTTAAGATTGTGCAGGTAATTGATTCCAAGATGAGCCCATGTACTACTAGATTGTGCATGTAATCTTCCACAACCAAACCACAAAGTTAAGTTCTTCCATTAACGGCTAGGCGGACGGTCTCGGGGCCAAACCGTAAAAAAGGAGTGAAACAGTAGACCCAAATGGCATGTATTGCAACGTGTACAAAGTGACATGTCCCAGGTCCGGTAGGGCCGGAACATTCTCGTTTGGACGTGATATCACGCGAACCTGATTTACATCCACACAAGGCCAGGTCTGAATAGACGTTTGATAACTAGTTCACAAGGTCGTCATAGCGGAAACATTGAATAAACGCAAGTATGGAATGAAATCAAAACTCTCTATTGATATTGAACATAATATTACAGGCAGCGCTAGACCGAGATTACAAGGCGTTCATGTCCTCTCTCTTGAAACAATAAAATGTGCCAAGCGGATAAAACCTTTGGGATGATATATAGGCGATGTTCCAATACATTACATCCTTTATACAAGTGCTTCAGCTCCTGCCGTAACGCTCCAAGGCTTCAGAGTTAGCTTCACGTCTTAATGCGTACGAGGGAATACTCCGCATCAAACAAGGTTCTCATGTACCCTGCAAGCAATCTGGTAGATTATCAATACATGAATACACTGGTGGGGAGGCTTCTCGTCTGCTCAACAAATCCAAATACGTTCGCTTAGTTATGTGCACTCTATTGCTTGTTGTCTTTCTCGTCTTGTCTTAGGATCAGTTTCATGGCATATGAATATAAAACATATATAGTGTTGCAGTGCGTTGTGCGATATAAGAGTGACACGACAAAACTTACCAACTTACCATTTGTCTTTTCCAGTCCACGATAAATAAATTTAACCAAGTGCACAAATATATATAACAAAATCAAATAATCGAATACGAAATCAAATAATCCAATAGGAAAAACCAGTGTGACACGCGTAGTTCTGCCTCAGGTGAACGAAGTATTCATATTACTCAAATGCATTATGTATACGTTACTCAGATGTGTTATATTCAAGTTACATTCAGGTTACTCAAATGTATACAGATTACTTAAATTCAGCTTGTTCAGAATTACTGGTTTCAATGCAAAGACTCGCACGCGGATTGCCGCAATCGAGTCAACTTAATCTATATAAAACGGGTCGATGGCATCACAAGTCATTATTTATGGCGGTAGACGAGGCCTTCGACGGTAGGTATAAGTGTCCCTGAAGCGTCGAACTACGGCATATCGTGTGATTACCCTACCAGTAGCTCTCGTGCCAGCCTGGAGGACCCGCGATACCCAGTTCCTCCCAGGCCGAACAGTACCAATGCCTTGGTACTACTGTTCGTTCAAGGAACAAAACCTTGTGCACAAGTTATCCACGACCATAAAATCCTTTTTTTATTATTATTAACGAGCTCCCCGAACCATTCTCTCTTCTTATTCATAACGGACTCCTCGAGCCATAACGGATTATCGACTAGGTTGTCGGTGCTCCATGCAGCACGGGTAGCGAGTCCTGCTACACGTCCTTAACATACCCGTCTATATTCTTACTTTATTTTTTGTCTCTTTTTCTTCCTTTCTTTTATTCTTTTCTTTCATTCTTTTATATTACGCAGTTTTTGGTACGGGATCCGCCTTGGCAACCTTATGGTCCCGAAGCTTTTTTATATTTTTATTACTTGGCTCGAAACGACTATTTTGATAGTCTTTCTGCCTCAATAGAGTGAATCATATTCACGTTGTACATCCAGACCGTGGCATAAACTAAGTGAAAGATATTGCATCGGTGTACAAGTTAAACATTATAAGAGCAAGCAAGATAGTCTACTCAGCACATAATCTACCGCCTAATGATGTAGTACGAGAATCTAGTATCGTTCCATTGTTTCATTCCATGATCTATGCAGACTTATAAAGAGTAAAATTATTTCCTTAGCTATGTGTGTCTGAATCTTTTTTGTTAGCATGCAATGGTTATCTTCTAGCGATCTAGCAGGTATAATCCATATTTAAAGTGCGAAGGCCAAGCAAAGACAGGTTCACCGAAGCCACCCACCTTAGAGATATATCGCATCGGCCGAGCCAGACTTCGAGCGCGCATTGAAAAGTCTAAGTTTGAACTTCTTCTGAAAGGCCAAGTCTGAATGCCTTTGCATCAAGCGAGTCATCTTGCCGAGCAAGGCTGACGGATTGTTGCACTTGCGCCGTTTGAATCGGCTCCGGGCTTAGCGGAGCGGGTCATTACACAAAGTTCTGAGCGTACCGTCGGACATCGCAAAAAAAAAAAAAAATTCTCAGAACAAGTATATTTAAGTAGTAAACTCCAGGGCAGGCCCTAGCTCAGTGCACAGACCGGGCTACCACTCAGGGCCCCAAAACTAAAGCGACACCAACATGGCTATGTCTAAAATAGAACTAGTATATACCATGGACCACTTTTACCACAAAAAAGTTTTAGTGTAGTGGTTAACATGTTCAACTCATACACTAGAGATCCTTAGTCCAATTCTTGATGGTTACAATCCATTTTGCCAAGTAATGTATGGGCCAATGGATGGTCACCCATGTACAGTCCAAATCGCATTGTCCTTTGGAAAATCAACCCTTGGCTTCCTTCCTGGGTCACACGGAAAGCATATTCAAGCTTCTAAAATATCTGGCAGCAACCGACTCCTCTTCTTGCTTAACATCCTTGAACATGCACTAAAACAAGATTTCGATGCTACCATGGATACCGATACCATTAGAATATCGTGTGCTATAGAAGAAACTACATTATATATTTTTTCGTGTCTCTTCCATAATTCTAAAATTGAATAATAAGCTGAAGAGTCATCTTCATCTTTTTCATAAGAATTTAAATATAAGGACAATTCTTGCGTAGGTTGGAAAGATTATTTTTGTTTCTTCCTTTGCAGTACATCTTTAGCATATAATAATTTAGATTTAAAACCAGAGCTACTACCTTGAACGGTTGTACCGGGTCGGGTGGATACAACTCTTTCTTAATATAAAATAATTAAACTATCTAAAATATCATTAATTTCTACTTTTAAACTACCTACGTCAATTCTCATTTTTCTTCAAAATTGTCTAATAAAATATATACACCATCTAATTTAATCCTAGGATCAAAAATCGAAGCCAAACAATATAGAAGTGGTATATTACCCCAATATTTTTTAAATTTGCCTTCCATTTTGACAACAATATAATCAAAACCAGAAATATTTCTATATTTATAAAATAAATTAGACATGTTAAAAAAATTTGTTAAAGCTAAAGGAGAAGTTGGATAATAAACTCCAGATAGAATACATGTAGCATTGTAAAATAATTCAAAAAAATCAAAAATAGAAGTAGTAATTAACCAATCATTCTCAGTTACTTGATAATCAAAACTAGGATTAGCATTACAATAATGTGTAATAACATCTTTAAACTTAATGGAAGATTGCAATATTAAATAAGTAGAATTTTATTTATGTAGTGCATCTTTAACAAATCGCCTAAAAGTAACACCATATTGTGTACATAAAATTTTAAAAGCTTGTTGTCTACTTGCAGAAGAGCTATGTAAACATGATTTAAGATTTTTTAAATTTAGTTCAAAGAATTCAAGACATTCTTGTACAATCAAAGTAATAATATGACAAGCACATCTAACATAAAAAAGTCTACCTTCTAACATAGGCGTAAATTGTGTTTTCAAAACACTAATAGAAGAAGCGTTATTACTAACATTATCAAAAGAAATCAAAAATATTTATTGTGAGTATCATATTCACGCACAAATTGTATTATAGCACTACTGCTTACAACGCCGGTATGTGGAGAGAGAGAGAGAGAGAGAGAGAGAGAGAGAAAGCAAAAAAAAATCTCAAATCAGAAAAAACAAACTATTCTATAATATTAAAGTTACTTGTAACGTCTACTAGAAGTCTCCAAAAAAAATTGCAAGAAAATGTGTTGAGAGGGAAGAAGTTGGACTCCAGTAATTGCTTTGCTTCTAAACTTTGTAATTGCCTTGCTTCTGAACTTTGTAAGAGAGGAAAAAAATTTGTAGAAGGGAAAAAATTGTGTTTATTTTTCATGAATTATAGACTATTTATAGAAATTATTTGGGGCCAAACGACCTCAAATATTCCCCAAAAAAGAGTTGTTATAATAGATATTTTGGTCATTTTTAGTAAAATAGCCAAAATATCCCTAAAACGGACAAAAAACTTCCACTAAAACGAAAATATTTTGGTCAAAATGCTCCCCAACGCCTATTTTTAAAAAAAATTAAACCGGGCCTGAACCGGATTTTACTCAGTTCAAACGGAGGATTGACCGGGTCGGATCCTCCAACCCAGCCCGGACCAGTGGAGGGAGTGGGCCGGAGCAGGCCGTTCCGTTGACCGGGTCCGGACCTGTCCGGACTGGATTTGATCAGGTCAGGCCTGTGACGGGTTCCGGACCGTCTTGCACTTTTACACACCTTGATATATATATATATATATATATATATATATATATATATATATATATATATATATATATATATATACGAGATATATATATATATATATACGAGATATAAGCTATAGTGCTTTTTTTTTTTTACATGAGTCATGCACATGTGGACCAATAGGAATAGACTTTCACATCTCATGTGCACCTATGTGCACTAGAACACTCTATTCATATTGATCCACATGTGTATGACTCATGTAGAAAAATGAGTACTATGACTCATATCTCGTTTACCTATATATATATATATATATATATATATATATATATATATCATTCACAATGGCATGCGTGAAACATACGTTAATTTATACACAAAAATGGTTAGAAAATCAGGAATAAGGAGGATTTTAGATTTGATTAAGTTACCAGGAGATGTCCTTGAGCTTATAACGCTCATAGGTAAGCCATAGGCTTAGAATTGATACGGATAAAACCTTATTTAGCCTAGAATACAGTTTTAGAATATTTTAGATTTTATTAGAATTTAACATGTAATTATTACCTAAGGAAACGACTTATCAACCGACTTCTAATAGCCCTTAGGTCATGTTTGGTTTGCAGAATCTAGTCCTTAGAAAGGAAAGTGATTAATTTTTTGTGTTTAGATGCCAAATAAAATGATCAAAAAAATTTTTTATTTCAAAGATAAAGAAAAATATGGAAGAAAATATATTTTTTAACTCATCCTATGGATTCACTTTTCCATCCCAATTATTAACTTTTTCTCCCAATTTTTTGGACCTTTCCAAACAACAAAAAAAATTTAATAGAAATTATAATTTTTCGAAGGAAAGAAAAATACAAAAATGATTTCTTTTTCTTTCCTTTTCGTGGAATTTTTAGAAAATTTTATTTAGTAGGTTGATTTTTTTGAATAGAATTCGTTATTTTGGCTGAAAATTTTATATCTCTATTCTTATCCAAGAATTACAGGCAACAATCATCGAAGCAAATATTGGAATATTTTTAATTAAGTCTCATAGCTTGGACATGTATTACCTATCCTGACTTGTCATTTCTGATAGCAGGACACTATAGAAGCATGAAAATACGCTGGAAAATTATACGCATAAAATCCTCAACATGCATGAAGCCCGCATAAAACAGAGCTCCAGGGCTGTATGGCGTAAAAAATGACTTCAGAGCCATTGGCGTACAACAGAGCTTCAACGTTATTCAGCGTAAAACAGAGCTCCAAAATAACCAGCGTAAGGCAGCACTTCCAGGCTGCTTTGGCGTAAAAAGATTGCTACACCTTCCTCCGGCATAAAATATGTCTGCTTTTAATGCAGCATGAAGTTGTACGAGAAACTCTTCGTATTCCTCGAATGAACCTGTCAGACAAAACAGTGAACCTGACTCCTAACAAAGAATACTGCACGACAATCGAGAGGACAACTGTAATGATGATTCTGCTCAGAGATCCAGGCTGTCGTTTAATGACATATCCTTGATACAAGTCATTTTTACACATTCAAGGAATACGCTGCCTATTCTACACAGGCAGAGATAAGTTTTTACGCTCAAGATGAGACGAAATCAGATGCCACGTCTAAAGCTGTTCTTCGTACAGAACTCGAGACATACCTCTGCAGTTAATATGCGAGATGGGGGAAGATCTCTGCATTTAATGCACGAAATCTGGTTCTATTTTTAATGATCGAGAGAGCTAAAACTAGGGCTAATATGCTCACATCACCATCCTGGCATTTTACGCCAACCAGGTAATTTTCAACTATACGAGCACGTTGTATGCTATCTCCTCGAAATATGCCAACAGGCTATTTTCAATTATAGGAGTATGTCGTATGCTATCTCCTCGAAATACGCCAACTCGGGCTATATTTGCAAAGGTACGTGATAAGGCTATTTGGCCCAGAATACGCTCAAGACCTCAGTCAAGTAAGGATAATTGGCTATCTTTATGTTGGTTACCTATTATGCAGCTATTTGGCTTTTATGCCAACAAGACAACTATTTGTCTTTTACGCCAACAAGACAGCTATTTGGCTTTTACGCCAACAAGACAGCTACTTGGCTTTTACGCCAACAGGACAGCTATTTGGCTTTTACGCCAATAAGATAACTATTTGGCTTTTACGCCAACGAGACAGTTATTTGGCTTTTATGCCAACCATCTCTACGCGAGGGGCAGTTACCTACGTGGCTTGCAAGCCATGATCTTCGATGAGTGATTATACGTGTTACCTCATAATGGGACACACGTCACACGCAGATTCAGGAGATCATTAAGACGTGGGTAGCAGTTATTATTACCGCCGCATAAAAGGTGCAACTCTCTCCACAGTTTAGCTTCTACGCCGACTGGACAGTTATTGTGACCGAGCTCTATAAATAGAGACTTCCGGTCACAAGAGAAGAAGGTCAAAATCAAGGAAGATAATCCAAAAAGGTCGGAAAGGTCAAAGAAAAAAGAGGAGCAGAGAGCACAGACAGAGAGTAGTGATTGACGACTTTGGCAACAAGAATCCAATCCCTCCTGCAATATTTGAAGCTTCTTCTTCTTCTACAATACTTCTTCATCATCGTGTGGTCCAAGGGACAAAGTGATCGACCGTAGATCAGACTCCTATAGTAATTTTTCCCCAGAATTATTTTTATTGTACTTAATATTCTCGTATAGGATTAATTGTACTTTTTTTTTCTTGTTTGTAAACAAAAAAATGGTTTCGTATAAACCTACTCTCAATTTCTTTTGTTTATCATCAAACACAAGATGGCGACTCTGCTGGCGGAGCTATTACTCCTCTCGGTATTATCAACAAGAACTCGTCTGCACCGGTAGTATCTTCACCTTTATCAGAGGGGACAGATGGGATCTCCTCTCTTCCAGTGGATTTATGGGAGGGCATCCTGAAACTTCCATACACATCAAAATCACGATGGAAGGTATTGATGGACGCATAAAAACTGCACGTACGAATGAAGAATGCGCAACTCCGTGGAGAGAGAAGTCGCGGGCACAGCAAAGATTTTACCAGTACAACCCGTGATAAAATACTGCCATCCTCTGGCTCCATCAATAAGTCCACCTTTGGACTTGAAGCTGGTGATAGGATTCTCCACGTACAACTGGTCGTACCCAAATTGCCTAGCGAATCAGCTAGGCAGATAAGGCTCCAAGTAGCAGTGGTCCTCACTTCTGTATAGCAGGTGGAAAGGTCTAATGCAGACCAACCAGTAAAAGGCTTCAGGAGAAAGAATAGTCTTCCCATGGCCCGAATCCTGAATTTTAGTCCCCTGTTGATTGATATGTACTGGGGGGGACGGTACAGAAGAGCTTCCAACCATGGGCAAAATTTAATGCTCGCCGGTAATCTATGACACTAGTCAAATTCCAAAGAGAATTCTTGTAATTCAACAAGAAGTTATTTCCCGAACCGCTGACAGAGCCGGAAGACATCACTCTGGTATTGTGAAGGATTAACCATCCCATCAAATATAGGAATAGAAATTCCACTCTGGGATATCCTTCACGCTGTGTATCGTCTGCAAACAGCCCATCAGTAAAGGCCCTCAGGCCAGCTTGTATTCTGCATACCATGGCAGGAAGCATGCCCAATCTTGCTCCAAATACCAAATGTACTACGGGCCATATGGTGTTGCGATGGATGCGATCCATAGACGCAATGCCAGGCACTACCCATCGGCGTAGCCAGACAAAAAGGAAGCCAGCCAGTTGAGCTTTCCTTGACAGAGGCTTGCGATAATGCCTCATATAACTGAAGGCTTTAGTGCCTACAGGATAACCCCCTATCTCCTCATCGAGAACATAATCTGAAGCCCCTGCGTCTTCAATGAGATCATCGATCGTATTGGCACTAAGCATACTCAGGAGGTTCAAAGGCTTATCGCGGCTATCTACAATCTTGTCCGGCTTAGCATTTCTGGCCTGATGGAAGAAGAGGTAGGATACCCATTTGTTGATATGGGCCAAATCAGAGGGCTCTTTGTAGAAAGTGGTGCAGACAAGATAGTGGCTCATCAGCTCTTGGTACATCTCCACTGCCCGAGGTTTTCTATCCCCCAGCTCCCTGTTTGTGGGAACGTACTCCCTGTTTGTGGCTCATCAGCTCCCTGAATGCTCACAAAGGCTCCTCGGTTCACTCTTTTCTTGTATGAGATCTTCCCTGGCCACCCATGAAGATCTGGAGTCAGAGTCCATACCATCTTCCTTGGATGTGTGGCATGGAAGAATGCCGAGATAGGGTAATCTTTGGGCATCCTTGGCAGATACATGACCGTGCCCTCAGTAGTAAACACCCAATTTTCCTTCTTGGGCTTAGTCTGGGATTGTTTATCGATAACATCCCCGAATAAGAAATCTGGTTTCTTATATTCAGTCCCATCTATGTATGTCAGGGGCTCCCCACTGATCATTCTCATCAGCATTCGTTTTCCTTGGGATAAGATCAGAGTTTCCCTTTGTTGAGGATACTCGGTCCAAGAGATGGGGAATGTCACATGGGACAAGTCCTCCAGATAGTTGAAATTCAACATCCCAGCAGCAGAGCCCATCACTTCAGCCAAAGGAGGGATCTACAAGTCTACTACAAATTGGAAGAAAATAAGTTAGTTTTACGCTAGATGTGTTAACTCCCTCACCCAAAATAGGTATTTTGTGTATATTTTATATTATTATATTTATTATAGATGTTGAATTTATTTAGAGTATTCTCTTAGTTAATTAGAAAATAAATTTTTTAGTATATTTACTTTTATAAATATTTATTTAGAATTATTTTTAGGCTATTTTAGATTATTGGGATTTTTCCATAATTTTTAGTTAATTAAAAACTAGTAACACTAATTTTCTAGGACTTTGAAAAATTTATTTTATGTTCAAACTTAACTAAATATATTCCAAACTTTTATTTTAGGTTTTAAATAATAAAATATATTTTCTAGAATTTTTTGGGAATTTTCTGATTATTTTTAGCATTTATTTTGAGTTAATTATGAAAAACTGAATTAAAAACTAATTTCTGAAAAAAACCCAAAAAGTAATTATTTCTGCCCAGTCAGCAAACAGGGGGTCCACCTGTCAGCCTCCCGCAGCAAACAGTGTGGGGTCCGCCTGTCAGTGACCGCGGGTTGGGTGTGGGTGAAGCCGAGCCGAGCCGAGTCAGAGTTTGACTCGGACTCAGCTGAGCCGAGCCGCGTGGATCCACGACCGTTCGATCTTAGCGGGGAGCCATGGATGGCTGCCACATGGCACTTTTCGAGCCACGGCTGCACTCTCTCTCCTCTATATATATATAATAGTTTAAGTTATTTTCTAGGGTTTTTCTTGAGCCAATTTTTGGAGAATTGTCATCTATGGTTTCTTCATCTTCCAGAAGCCATTGCGCATAGCTCCGGACTCCAAACGAGGCCTAGTTTCTTGTGTTAGAAAGATATTGAGGTTAGATTTCTGATTATATAAAAAAAAATTCGAAATTGTTAGTATTAAATTCTGAAAAATTCGTAGAGCACAGAATGTCCAAAAATAGACGTGTTTCGATGTTTTCGCAATTCCGGGAGAACCCGGAATCAGAATCATGAACCGTTTAAAGTTTTGGAAAGAACATCGACATATATTTTTTTCACGATTTAATTTGAAGTATTTACATACTGTTAACTCTGTAGAACTTCTAGGTTAGAATTTAACCATCGATGCACAATACAAAATTTGTATGTGCTATAATTCCCAAACGAATTTGAATTCGGACGATCTATAAATTCCAATATATTTTTGATGCTAAAATCTACATGAAATCATGCATGAAAGTCGAGTTTGTGTCAGTTGACTTTTTGGTCAACAGATTGCCTCGATTTGCGTGCCATGAGTCTCGAGTTGATAAAATTCAGTTTCTTTGGACAAAATTTAGGAATTAACATAAAATCAGAATAATAAGATTAAAATAGGATTTTAGAGTAATTATTCCAGAATTAAATAAATTAAAATAAATTATCTTTTGACGTGATAAATTTGTAATACATAGGCTATTTGGACTGTGACTTGGACTCTGATTCATACCAGCAACAGGACCCCAGGCAAGTGTATCTTACCAAACTCTACAGTATTGTTATATATTTTCCTTGCTTTATTTATATTGCTGTGCATGCTTAACCTAGGACCGTGTGACTTACTGAGCGTCCGATTAATAGTCGGGTGCCAACACCGTACGCGGCGTTGTGTATTGTCATCTAGAGATGGACATTCGTGACACTTTATATTCTCGTACTTGTCTTATCGTGTACACTATAACCCAGGACACTTGATACTATTCATGGGACAGGATCTTCCTGAGATATTCATAGTGATTCTGTATAGGATACAAGACTTGACAGAGATACTATATTCTTAGATACATTATGACTTGTTGCATTAGCTATGATCCCGCTTGACATGGACATGAGGCGTTATGGTCATGAGAGGCGTGGTTACATTGGGTGGGGAGAGACACACAGGCTACAGGCTGTTTCATATATATATATATCTACTACTATTGTGAGGTCGTAGACTCTCGTAGCAGAGCTAGGCACATTACTTGTTATTACCGCTACCGGCTCCCCGACACAGAGCTTGTAGTGGTTCAGCCTGAGTACTCGTGATGCTCTCAACTTGCATTTCACATAGATGGTTATATAGCTTACCCTATTTCTTTCATTATTGCTGCACTGTATTTATTTTGGCTAATATTTTCTGTACCTTGCTATATCCCCTGAGGACCTGGATATGGATTATGTTCCCAGGATTTGAGGACGAGATCTATCCCGAGGTATACGGGACCCCAGTAGGAGCTGATCCAGGATCTGTACCGCCATCCGAGGACGAGGTGTTAGTCGAAGACTTTTCCTGAGCATCCATATTTCATGCTCAGTATTTATTTATTTCAGTCATTTATATTCTGGTCTGTTGAACCATTGTATCAGATATTTATCGGATTGTTCCCCGAAGCACTTTGTTGAGACTAGCTGATGATTTACATTCCTTATTTATTCTGTGAATCATATTTATATCTTGTGTGGATGAGATTAGTTATGCCATGATTGTCGTAGACTTTGTTTTACAGCTTAAGTATGCCCTGATGGATCCATTAAATTGGGTTTGTCTATCGGTGCGTACTGCTGGCCATTGCCACGTATCTGGTCCCTCGGTATTTTGCGACTGGCGCGTGACAAGATGCTACACTCTTGCAGTATACACCAAAGACTAAACAGTCTGAGCTTTTACGCCAGACTGCAAAAACTTGAGTCTTACGCTGGAACCTATTTCCAGTGCATAAAACTCAAGGTTGGCAGTATACGCCAAAATCAAACAGTCTTAGTCGTTAAACCAGACTGCCAGAATTTGAGTTTTTATGCCAGAATTTACATCCAGTGTGTAAAACTCAAAGTTTGTAGTATACGCCAAATTTTGACAGTCTGAGTTTTAACGCCAGACTGCGAAAATATAAAGTTTTTACGCTGACACATTAGAAATGTGGGCGTATTATTGCGCATACACGTACAACATGTGCAAAAGATTCTCTATTTCTCTCGAAGTCTTTACCTATGATGTCCGGAGCACAGCTCGACGGTGGAGCACTTCGTTCAGATCGGGGCTCGCTCAGCCTAATGGGGGTTGCTCGTGCTTGAGCAGAGGAGCGGGATGAGGAAGCAGTTTTCTTTCTCTTAGCAGTTGAAGCCTATTTCGGTGCCATGGCGAAGCTCAAAGTTCTCAGAAAAGAGACGAAGAGTTCTCAAAGAGACGAGGTGTTTTGAAAAGACAGATGAAGGGTTTTTCTCTCTCAAGACCTTGGGCTATTTATAGAGTTCAGATAACTCTTCGAATCCCTAACCAAATCTGACTTTTAATATTCGGTTATGATTGGGGACCACGTCAGCCTATTATTTGAAAAAGAGACGGACAGTCTGCTGCGTAACAGATCCAGATTCTATGCTCAAAAGCTTTTACGCTCAGAGACTATAAATCTATGATTTTATGCTCAGAGGCTACAAATCTACGGTTTTACGCTCAGAAGCTTTTACGCTCAGAGGCTACAAATCTACGATTCTACGCTCAGAAGCTACAGATGGCCAATTATAAGGATTTACGCAGAAAATGCTCCTTTTTGGCTACAAAACATTCCAAGTGCCTGAAACACACATATGTCAGCATTGGAGATGACTCTTCTTCTTGGGCCATTGGGGGTTCATTCGAAGTATAGCCAGAATCTTTTACATCTAAGTTCAAGTATGGCCTGTTCGACGGACATTTCTCGCCCTATTTCGAGGAATTTTCGGGAAGCCATTCTTGAAGATGATGTCCTGGAAAAAAAAATTCTTCGTATCAGAGAAGTGACAGTTTAGAATTCTATGCGACTTCTCGTCCAAAAATAGCATGTCAATTGGATCTTCAAGACAACTTAATGCTAAAGAGCTTTTTATGCATCTTCCGTTACGCGTAAAAGTCGAGACGTGACCGGATAAGTGTTTATCAGAGTCAGCATAAAATTACTCAGACGTGTCGAAGCTGCACATTATCAGACTTTCTCACATCAAATATGGCAAATCAGCAATGCGTAAAAGAAGACAAGCCTATTAATCATGATTACATATGATGGAAATCCAGTTTACAAAGGATTTTTTATTTTTATGATTACATATGATGGAAATCTTTTTTTTTACAAAGGATTTTTAATCAATATTCAAGATCATGCTGGGAATCTATCATGCCAGATTCTCATTTGATGGAGATCTTTTTCTTCTTCTACGGCACTTCATCGGCTTCTACGGCCGATGAACAAGAAAGTAGTGAATGACGGGAGGATACAAAACTGGGCATGTTTAAATTATTCAAGCCCACCCTCCATACGCCATGGCAGCCATGCCCTAGATTTGTGTTAGGGATTCAGACCCAACACAATACTGAAAGACAGGGCCAAGCTGCCTACCTACGTCCAGCTTCATAATGGGAGAAAATACAGCTAGCAAGTTGTGTGGTCCGATGAGACCCTTCATCTCTCCTGGATGAATCGTCATATGAAATTGCTGATTATCCCGAGCAAAGGAAGCTATGATATCTTTCTATGATCCATCGTTGCAGAGGATATTTGCTCGAAGATGCCTCATTTTATGGCTCCTTACATGCTGGAAGAGCATAATCTTCTTCTTCCTCAAGTCAGCCCGATGAATCTCGGCAACCATCTTTTTGGTGAAGGAAGTGTGGAAAAACAGGTTCACTCGCTTGCCTTTATATAGGCAGAAGAGAACATACCCAAATCCCAACAACTTTCTAAATATCTCCAAAAAATTAGCCTCGCAGAACGAGTCAAAATTGACAGTTTCATGCTTCATTCAAAGTATTTAAAATTACGAGAAATTTGAAAACTTTGAAGGGGGTCTTGTAGAAGTATGAAAATATGCTGGAAAATTATACGCGTAAAACCCTCAACATGCATGAAGCCCGCATAAAATAGAGCTCCAGCGCTGTGTGGCATAAAATATGACTTCAGATCCATTGGCGTACAACAGAGCTTCAACGCTATTCAGCGTAAAACGGAGCTCCAAAACAACCCGTGTAAGGCAGCACTTCCAGGCTGCTTTGGCGTAAAAAGGTTGCTACACCTCCCTCCGACGTAAAATATGTCTGTTTTTAATGCAGCGTGAAGTTGTACGAGGAACTCTTCGTATTCCTCGAATGAACCTGTCAGACAAAACAGTGAATCTGACTCCTAACAAAGAGTACTACACGACGATCGAGAGGACGGCTGTAATGATAATTCTGCACAGAGACCCAGGCAGACATATCCTTGATACAAGTCATTTTTACGCATTCAAGGAATACATTGCCTATTCTACACAGGCAAAGATGAGTTTTTACGCTCAAGATGAGACAAAATCAGACGCCACGTCTAAAGCTGTTCTTCGTACAGAACTCGAGGCATATCTCTGTAGTTAATGCGCGAGATGGGGCAGATCTCTGCATTTAATGCACGAGATTTGGTTCTATTTTTAATGACCGAGAGAACTAAAAATAGGGCTAATACGCTCACATCACCATCCTCGCATTTTACGCCAACCAGGCTATTTTCAACTATAGGAACACGCCGTATGTTATCTCCTCGAAATACGCCAACCAGGCTGTTTTCAATTATAGGAGTAAGCCGTATGCTATCTCCTCGAAATACGCCAACTCAGGCTATATTTGCAAAGGTACGTGATAAGGCTATTTGGCCCAGAATACACTCAAGACCTCAGTCAAGGAAGGATAATTGGCTATCTTTACGCTGGTTACCTATTATGCAACTATTTAGCTTTTACGCCAACAAGACAGCTATTTGGTTTTACGCCAACAAGACAGCTATTTGGCTTTTATGCCAATAAGACAACTATTTGGCTTTTACGCCAACAAGATAGCTATTTAGCTTTTACACCAACAAGACAGCTACTTGGCTTTTACGCCAACAGGACAGCTATTTGGCTTTTACGCCAACAAGATAACTATTTGGCTTTTACGCCAATGAGACAGTTATTTAGCTTTTATGCCAACCATCTCTACGCGAGGAGCAGTTACCTATGTGTCTTGCATATCGTGATCTTCGATGAGCGATTATACGCCTTACCTCATAATGGGACACACGTCACACGCAGATTCAGGAGATCATTCAGACGTGAGTAGCAGTTATTATAACCGTCGCGTAAAAGGTGCAACTCTCTCCATAGTTTGGCTTCTATGCCGACTGGACAGTTACTGTGACCGAGCTCTATAAATAGAGACTTCCGGTCATAGGAGAAGAAGGTCGGAATCAAGAAAGATAATCCAAAAAGGTCGAAAAGGTCAAAGAAAAAAGAGGAGCAGAGAGAACAGACAGAGAGTAGTGATTGACGACTTTGGCAACGAGAATCCAATCCCTCCTGTAATATTTAAAGCTTTTTCTTCTTCTACAGCACTTCTTCATCATCGTTTGGTCCAAGGGACAAAGTGATCGACCGCATACCAGACTTCTATAGCAATTTTTTCTCAGAATTATTTTTATTGTACTTAACATCCTCGTGTAGGATTAATTGTACTTATTTTTCTTGTTTGTAAACAAAGAAAGGGTTTCATATAAACCTACTCTCAATTTCTTTTGTTTATCATCAAACATACATGATACCAGAAAAACAATCTTGGAGATGAAGATCATGATAAGATTACACAAAAATCTATGTTGAGAAGGTGATTGCAAGGTTCGACATTGATCGAGCAAAGCCCAGTTTCTACCCCAATATAGTTGGTGTTCTTAGTCGGCTCCTTGTAGATGTAACCATCTAATTCTGAAAAAAGAATATTTTTGGCATTTCAATAATTGTTTGAGAATTACATTAGTGATAAAATATTTATTATTGTATTTATTGGTTGTGTGCTAGCTAATTAGAATAGCCTATGTGACTAGTTGGTTAGTGGTTAGCCTATTGATTAGACTTAGTACTAGTGAGCCCAAGTGGACCCAACTAGACTTGACATGACCCATTGGTTCAACCAATTAGTTAGTAATTGTTTGACTCATTAAATTAGGAGAATGCGTGGAATATTCCATCCATTAGATTAGAACCTCCTTCATAACGAATCCCCATTTAATTAAATACTCTTCATGACAACCCTTGGGGGCACTTTGCACATTACAACCAACCTAGACCTAGGGAGAAGAGGGCCACCACTATATAGGAGGAGAGGGAGAGAGAGAGAGAGTGAGTCATTTGTACCTTATTTTATTCTAATTAGCCATAATTTGTTCTTCCCCAAATTGAGACCATCCATCCACCAAATCTACCAAATTCACCTCATTTTCATTATCAAAAAAGTTTAGGAGCTTGGTTTGCAAGGAGCACTACTTGGAGAAAAAATTCTAGGAGCTTGTGTCTATTTCGTGTCTAACCGGAGGAGTTACATTGGGAATCTATCTCCCAATAGGTAAATTTTTATTTTCTATCAATTTTATGGTTAATTTATGATATTAGACCCTTAGGAACCCTTTCATGGCTAAGAACTACCTATAGGAAGAAGAATTATGTCCTAATAGGCTTTTTTTTGAAAGTTACATTGACTTTTATAGCCAAATTGGAAGAAATTAGAGTTTGTGCCATTAGGTGTTTGATAAAATATCTCTTTAGTAATTTTAGGGTATGATGCATGATTTGTAAGGGTGTACGTGTCCACAATTGGATACGGGAGTCCGTATCATGATACTCCATGATAAGGGGGTGAGATTTGGATATTTTTAGATATTAGGTATCCTAATGTGTTATTCTCTAATGCTTGCATTATAATTACCTATTTAGATATTATATTTCATAATTAATATTATATTACATGTATTCTAGATTATGTCACACTCCGATCTTTTGCAGGATATCATCCGTCCCCGCTAGGCACGAATCACCGCGTCAGCGCTCCCGTAGGATGATCGTTCCCATCTGGACGTGATACCACACGAGCACAAGCTGCACCCGGACAAGGCCACGATCCGAACATGCGTTAAATTGTCTAAGCCACAGAGTTGCATAGATAGTCTGAATGCAGCGGAATAAGAAACCGTAAAGACGATAGATAACAAGTTCACAGAGTCGTCAAAGCGGAAGCATTCAATAACACAAGTTCTGATAGTAAAATAAGCACTTTATTGATATTGAATAGGTATTACAAGTGGCGCTGGGCCGAGATTACAAGTCGCCCAAGCCCTCTCTCTCTCTCTCTCTCTCTCTCTCTCTCTCTCTCAAAACAATAAAAGTGTGACAAGTGGCTATAATTGTAGAATAATACATAGGCAATGTTCTAACATTATGTCTTGTATATGCGCTTCAGCTCCGGATCCAACTCTCCAATGCTCAAGAGCGAACTCCATGCCTTAACTAGCAAGAAGGGGTTTTCTTACCAAACGAGGTTCTCCCGTACCCTGCAAGCAATCTGGTGGGTTATCTGTACATAAATGCACTGCTGGGGAGGCATCTCGCCAGCTCGACAAATCCAAACACGTTATATAGTTTCTGTGCACCAACTATTAAGTTATCTTTCTAGTATTGCCGTAGGATCATTTTTTATGGCATAATGTAAATCCTAACTCGTGTGGCAGTGCACCATGCGATATAACAGCACTGTGAGACTTACTAACTTACCATTTATCCTTCCCTGTCCAATGATAAAATCAAGTTAAACCAAGCACGAATATATATATTATAAAATCCAAGAAAATCACATAAGCAAACACAAATATCACGGGCGGGGTTCTTACCCGGGTGTACGAGTTACACGGATACTCAGGGTTTGTTATACTCAGGTAGGTTATAATAGATTGCTCAGGTGTTCAAATATATACAGATGTCTTATACTCATATCCTATCAGGTGATTCTGATTTCCAGATGCAATACAATAACTCACACACGAATTGCTGCTAAGTGAGGATGATTTATCTATATAAACAAGAGTCGCTGGCATAGCCATAAAGGACGAGTTATAGTCTTGAATGAGGATGGTATACAACGAAGCATGTGAGGCTATAAGCCATCCCGTCTAGCACGTGAGACTATTAGCCTTAGAGCGAGAATGGCATGGCGTGAGCGGAGATGCTATCCTGCTCGCACATGAAAAGGCTGCTGCGCGAGTTCCATCCGAATCGGATCGGCCCCAGTACCCCAGAGGCCGTCCGTGGAATGAGATTCGTAAATCTCCCTTGTTCAATAAGTTATCCGCGATATGCAAGTCTTTGGTCTTCCAGATTCACAATATGACATGATAATTCTTGATTCTTATTCTGAACGAGTATTGCTCTACGAGCTGTGATTCTTGCTTTACTTGACATGATTCTCGTTCAGAGTTCAACTTCACTTGATATATTCCCCTAGTTTGGGAACTGCCTTGGCGACCTAACAGTCCTAAATACCTGCAGGTTCATATTGTACAGAAGGACTATTTGATAGTCTTCTGGCTAACTAGATGCATGCACGATATGGATAGTGTTACTGGATCGTGGCATAAAATTATGTGACAAGCATTTAAACGAGGCAAACAAGTACAAGTTATAATCTAAGCAGGCAAGTATGCTTTTATTGGAAGCATAAGCATAAGAAAACATATTGTAGAGTCTACCTTAGAACATAAGCCTTTACGTTAGCACGGGTCTAAGGGGTAGTTCGAGGAGTTAAACCGTACAGGGGCATATCGGGCGACTTGATCCATAAAGAAAGCAGTGTAAACAAGTGAAGCAGTGCACTACGAAGAGTATATAATGATCGACTCGAAGTATTAGCGGAGTCTACTTGCTCGAAGCTAAGGTAGCATGCGAGGGTCCAACTATAAGCCAAGTTTTAGTTCCATGTTCTAACACAAGCAATACAAGATGAGATTATTCCCTTAGCTAGGTGCGTTGTATTCTTTATTAGCATGCAAGGGGTGATTCACCTAGCGACTAGCATGTATTATCCATATTTTAAGTGTGCAGGCTAAGCAAAGACAAGTTCATCGTAGACACCCACCTTAGCGATGATTTGCCTCGATCGAGCGATACTTCGAGCGAGCCTTTGAAAGTCTAAGTCTGAAATCTTGAAGGGCCAAATTTGAAATCCTTTGCTCAAGCAAGTCTTCTCGCTGAGCAAAGCAGGTCGGGTCGTTGCACTTGCTCTGTTTGAATTGGCTCTCTGCTTGAGCGGAATGGGTCATTACAGATTATATGGGAGATTTTGGTATCATGGTGACGGTGTATCCTAGTGTATCTTAGTGTGATACATTGATACACACTATGTGTTAATTTATTGCCTATAATAGTGTGTGTTGTGCTCAGTTTAGAGAAGTGTGGTGTGTTAATAAAGTGTTAGTGTGGGTGTTTAGTTTGGTCACGAGGGAGTAAATAGAGTGTTGTGACTGTATGTGTAGCAAGAGGGATTGTACACTGGGTGCAATATGAGTTATAAAGTGCATTGAGAAGGGGGATCAGGACTGTGACTGTGGTAGTGTGTGGGTGTATCATGCTTGTGGGGGAGGATGTGGTTTCTGTGCTAGAACATAATGTGCAGATGTGTATTGCACTTATAATACAATAAACTTGGGTATGAGGGGTATCATTAGGAGCCTGGGTATTGCATTACAGTTGCAGTGGGTGAGGGTGAGATGGTTTGGTGCAGGCATTTTACACATTGGATTGCAGATATGCCCTATTGCCAGAGGATTTGCAGTAGCATCTGCAGGTTAGCTGATGTGAGGGGAAAACTCGTAGGTTCAGATGTTGTAGTACAACCTTTGCAGCTATGTGCAGGACTTAGTATAAGGGTTTTTAGTGTGTTGTGTATCGAGTTTAGGAGTTAGGGTATCCTGGAATACTGTATTAGACAGGTAGTATAAGGGAAGGATAAGGACTGATACTGCAGTACAGTAGGTAGATGTATGTGTTGGTGGTGTTGTATGCTCGAGTAATTAGGATGCATCTCTGAAAGAGCCTTGGTATATATATATTGGTATCAACCTTACTTTGATATCCTATGGGCATCAGTGTATCAGAGGAGCTAGAGGGTCGAGTTGTGGTACTTTTATTAGTGATTCATGTAGTGTTGAGTTCAGAGATGGTGTAAAACTTACCTGTCATAAAGAATCATATTATCATGTGCTTTAGGGTGTGTTTGAGGGTAGATTATTAGGGAGTGTTTGGCTTTATGTAGTGTAGGGGTATAAGTGATTCATAGGATTAAGTGATAAGAGGGCACCCTTGTATATGTGCACTACATATCAGTAAGTATTTTGGTGTCGCAGTGTGAGCCTAGGAGTGTATCCATGTGTCACACCCCAGTTCCAAAATACATAGGACTAGGAATACGTAAGCATATCAGCCGTATGTATATGGCAACTCCAATATATGGATACCATAATACACACGTACGTTGTAATATGAATATTAACTCATATGTGGTATATATATTATCACAAGTCACAGGGCATAACTAGATCTCATCCACAGAATCAAATAACCAATCAACTATATAACTGAATCAAGTATAAAGTGCTTGATAAGAACAAGTAGTTGGGTGGAACCAAATCCACTACCAAGCTAGAATATAAGAGAAATCACATAAGTACATATAATGAACAATGAGACTCGAAGAGAAGACCTCCTCGAAAGAGATAAGTAACAAGTCCTGATCCGTACTCCTGTGAATAGTCAAGATCGTCTACACCTGGAAAGGGACCAAGTCCTCAGAGGGACGTAACAAGATACATAGAAGCATGTCAATTGAATACAGTAAACGTGCATAATAGACAAAAAATATATAAGTACGCTGTACAAGACAATCTATATGAATATGCATAATGAGGACAACTTTTTGACGTATGGGCAGGGGTAGGCCACTCTATCTAATCTCACAACTCACACACACGTCTAGAACATCATCAGCCGTCACACCGCGAGGGTAGCGACCATCGGACACAACTACCATAGTGCGTACTAGTTACTACGGTTTACCAGAGTGGTTATGGTCCATATGTCTACTGATTGTCCTTCCCTCCCATGATACTATGTGTCAAGTGTGTGTCAACATATATATAGTATATTATTATAACTGAAAGAAAACATGTCACGTCCCAATCCCAAAATATGTAGGACTAGGAATACGTAACACGCCCAGCCGTATGTATACGAACTCCAATATATGGAAACCATATACACACGTACGATGTTCATGAATATTCAATCCACCAGTGGTAGTATACTGTCACAACAAGTCATACACAATCTATATCTCATCCACATCACAAATAATAAGTAGGAATAAAGAGCTGAATAATATCTGAATATCAAAGATGCGTATCAAGTCTGATAGTCGAATAAAAATAAATTCACTACAAAACGACTATACTGAAGTAGCAACAAGGATCTCTAAGCAGTGGTAATAAAATCACAGATAATCCGAAGGTAAGACCTCCTCAGTCTGATAAGTAGTGTCGGGTCTAGGTCCGTACTCCTCCGGATACACCTGCTCGTCCATATCTGGAAAGGGACCAGGTCCTCAGAGGGACGTAGTAAGATACATATAAACATGCCAATAAAGTACTGAAATATAAACATATAATGGGTCGCCTAACCGTCTAAGTGAATGCAGTTTGAGAACAACTTTCCACCAAGTGGACTATCTGGCCATATAGTGGGATTGGCATGATTCTCTCGGAGAATCAGGGGCCTACAAAGCATGTCATCTTTTGAACGACAGAGGCCGCCAAGTACTATAGGGGTCATCACGACCGCGTATCTCCGGTGGAGCGTACGGGTTACATAAAAAAAAAGTGCAAAGGAGCCCAAATGTCTTACTTGTTGTTCTCCCCATCCCATTCTCTAAGCATGCCCGAGCGTTACATCGAACATCTCAAAAAAAATCAAAGTTTTAGTAAAAAATAAAATTTAATAATAATTATTACTAAAAGACTAGAAAATATTTTATATATTTAACTATAACTCTATGTATTATTTTATTTGTTCCGTATTGTTACCTTAAACACAATGCTATTTAGATTAAGATGATGAATGTTGTGAATCTATTAAAATCATAGTTTTCAATATCGACCGATACCGATCCGATTTGACATGTCCAAATCTGATATCGACCGATACCATTGATACCGATACTGATCGATACTGACATTGTGAGTCTCTTTTATAGTCAATTCGACAAAGAGATTTGAATGAAAAAGACCAACCAACAATGGTGTAAAGCACATCAACATTGTAAAAGCATATTAAAAAAAAAACTTATCTATCGCTGGTAATCCAATCGACTGCTATTTCATTCAATTCCAAAATTAGCAAGAATCAACATATAAAATACTTAAAATTATGCCTAAAAGTATAAAATATTTTTCCTAAAAGTTCAATAATTTATTAATAATCATTGGCTTTTCGATTAAAAAAAATCTGATACTCCGATCCGAAACCACCGATACTGTCGATACCGCATATATCGATACTCATCGGAACGATCCGATTCCGATATTGCAAATCTTGATAAATATATAACTTCAATAAATGGAATGGTTACAATGTGCCGATAAGAATCTTTTTTTTAATCTATATGTAGTATATAGATCATATTTTCCTCTATTTTTCTGTAGTTATTTTTTCTCTCTCTGGATAGGCCGGAAAGAGAGTCCCATGTCAGTATCGTCGGTATTGGTAGCGATCGATATTGAACTGGAACATGCCAAAACTAATACGATACGATACGGCTGATACTGAAATTGTAAACCTTGGTATAAATCTGAATGTATCTTGATGTAGAAGATTCAATTGTACAGGTAATTGATCCCAAGATGAGCCACGGAGTAGTAGATTTTCCTTCAGGATGATACTCCACATCTAAATTCTAAACAGAAAGTAACAGTTTTCCACAGTACAAATTTTCAGAAGAGGGACTCTACTCAAAACCCAATCCAATACTAAAATCAAAGTAGTGACACAGTCGACATCAAATTCGTATCGACAGCAACTTGTAGCATAAAGCAATAGTCATTGCGAAAGCAAGATATTTGGCTACTACTATTTTATTAAATTTCAAAACTAATAAATATAGAAATTACTTAAAACTATGTCTAAATGCATAAAATATTTTTTTTCTAAAATTTTAATAATTATTTTTTTATACCAAAAAAATCCGATACTCCGATCCGAAACCGTCAATAGTGTCGGTACCGCCAATCCCGATACTCATAGAAAGGATCTGTTACCGATACTGCTTGTTGTAATCAGTAACACTCGTGAACTTTGTGTGCTGCTACAGAGCTTTCACAGTGAAGTCCATCAAATCCACGTCAGGATATCTGGCTACAGGAAAGCGCACGGTCACTGCAAAAGTGTCCTGCCAGTGTCGTGTCGTACCTGTATCAGACACTGTCCGGACACTCCAAAATCCACTAATACACCCCAAAATAGGTGTTGCGTCTGCATCGATCACTGCGTCCTTCCCTTGTCTGTGTCCTATCCGTGCCGATGCAAAATAGCTAGACAATCACAATATAAGGACAAAATCATACCAAACAACTCCGAGGAATAAAATTTGTTCAACTGTCCCAATACTCTGCATGAACTTATGAAGAAGAAGAAGAAGCAGCAGCACAAGAAAGTTCGAACAAAAATGGAACTGGTCTCCATACAGATCAATCAAGTACTACTTACTGATCGAAGCTAGCTCATCATCCTCATCATCATCCTTATATCTATACAAATCAAAACAAAAACTTCTCATCCAAGCTAGCTCCGGGGGAACACGACCATATCATCAAGGGCTGATCAATATAGTGGGCTGGGCCCACTCTCAAAAAAAAATATTCCATATATATATATATATTTTTTTTTTCTTTTATATAAGTCTAGTCTGGACTGGACTTTAGTTTACTCTAACCTACTCGAGTCCATCAAAATTTGAATTTCCAGTTCCGCTCTTGCATATCATCAACATATGACACAAGAATTCGGGAACTCCTCGGCGTTGACGGCGTAGTAGTGCGAGGTCATGTAAGGGTTGTAGGCGCGGTACGCATTGACGAGCTCCGCGATCGGGTCGTCCTTCTTCTTGTCGTCGTCTTTCTTGGCATCGTCCTTCTTCTTCTCGGGTTCCTTGGCAGGCCCGACCCACAGTATCTCCGCGCTCCAGAACTTGCGCAGCTTCTCGGCCACGTCGACGGGGTCGATCAGCCCGACCACGGTCAGCTTCCCCTCCTTCATGTCCATGGCGATCAAGTCGACGTCTGCATGCACAAGTAACAACTGCATCTTAGGTTCTATATACGTACAATATGCATGCAATTAATAGATTGACATTTTAGGAAAATAAAAATACATACAGTGAATTTTGGAGACGGTTTTTAGTGCCTTTTGCTTGTCTTTGTCGTCATGCAAGTCGAGCTTCAGCACAACCTTCTGCGATTAGTTCACAAAATCAAAATCAATGGAAAACAAAGGTTAATTTAATTAGCAATATTGTGAATAAAAGCAGAACTATATTTGGAAATATTACTGTTGGAGCAAAGAAAACTAGATGAGCAACGAGAGCCAATATTGGATTGATGTTCTCGAAGGAAGAAAGGATTTGGAGTTGGACCAAGAAAAAAAAGTAAGTCACCCATCAGCTGGGTTTAAGCGAAGATTAATCCATTAAGGAAAAATTTTGGTTATGTGAGACTTATTACAGTAGTGAAGCAACAAGAATCAAAATTGAAACGTTCACCGTAAGAAAAGTAGGAATTTGGACTAGACCAAGGAGTAAAAAGTAATTAACCATACTTTTTTTTGTACAACCAAACAAATCATTAACGAATGAAGACTACTAACCTTAGGCATATTTTGAGACTGCTAATGAGAGAGAGAGAGAGAGAATTGTTATGAAGAAAGGAATGAGAGAAGAAAGGATTAGAGGGAGGTTTATAAAGAGCAAGAGAAGTCATAGAGTATTCTCAAGTCAATGAAAGAATTAGCCAAGGAAGGAACAAGAGGATGGATGGGGTCCTTTGGATTTGATTTGTTTTGATTCGATTCACGTGAACGCTAAGATAAGATAACCCAATAGACCCGGCGGCCAGACTTAACTACAGGGGTGCAACTGGGGTGGACTAAACCTGAGTTCGATTGGCTAAACACGTTAATGAGTTGTATTATGGTTGAAGATACTCGGATTTGGGCTCGAATTCGAATTAAAATATTTAAATCCGATCAAGAACCGGGTTGGTCTCGGATTCACGTGTCAGATATATATATATATATATATATATATATATATATATATATATATATATATATATATATATATAGCGTGCAAAGTAGCCCAAATGTCTAGTAACTGTCTTTTTCTCCCAATGCGGTCAACGAGTGCTCGCTGAACCTGAACCTCTATCTAACAGTCTCGTCATACTGAAGTAACTATCAACAATCATGACCCTAAAGTTATCCCAGATTCTGGTCATGCTGACAGTATCAGGATACAGAAAGTCTGACACGATAACGGTGTCTGAATGTGTCCTAGGGTTCCGATGTAACCAAGTAGGTACATCAAGGTGTCGCGAACATCTATCAATCGATACTAGACGTTACCAACGAACGTCTGCACCCGGATATGACCCGGATGCTAAGTAACGATTCTGATCCAAAGCGCACACAACGCATATATAAAATAAATAGTAAATATGGAACTAAGATACAGGATGGCAAGTTACACTTGCCTGGATTTGGATGCTGAAGGCGAGGCTCCGGTCCAACGTCCAAGTCCACGGATCCCGAAGTACCTAGAGACGATATATAAAATTAATTAATAATCTAGCTCGATACTATTCTAAAATAAGAGGTGACAACACGTCTAGCATAGGCTTCTGTCTTAGTTACATAGCTCACATAAATACTAACTAGAGGGTTGACCCAAGTTGACTAGGGTTACGTTGCATCAAATACGATCAACAATCAGTATAACGTCCTCAAACAAAATTTCCAACCCCTAATATTCATCACAGTGATTTCAGTCATTCAAGTTATGCTCATCCTCAACCATACCATCCTTGTATTCATAGACGTTATTTTATACACCCAATTTATTTATCCTTAAATAATTAGTTGGCTAGGTTCAGTGGTTCGGCTTGTCCTTTGGTACATATTGCCTAAGGGTTGAGATGTTTTAAGCCTACAGACTTTTTCCTCCTATTTTTCAGGAGAAAGTAAAAATATTTATCTTTTTCGAAAAAAAATATGTATATATTTATATATCCTTACATGTATTCAAAGGGCAATGCAAAACTAAAAATAGTTGCATGGATTTCATTAATAAGCTAGCTAGCGTTAGCAGGAGGCTCAGCATTGAAAGATAACTCTTCTATTTTAAAATCACAGAAGCACGGATACTAAATGTCAACTGGACGTGAACATAGAAAATGTCCTTTTGCAAAGCAAGTGATAGGTGATTGTGGCTAATATATAGTTCACTAGAGTTAACTTAATTAACCATCGTATATAGTTCACTTGTTTGTTAAATAGTACTGTACTACTCGAAGAAAACTTTTTTTATCACATCAATTATATGGCCACGGACACTGATTAATTTTCATACGGCCTGCGCATGAACTTCAATCTTTCTTGATGTTTGAAGTTAAGATTGTGCAGGTAATTGATTCCAAGATGAGCCCATGCACTACTAGATTGTGCATGTAATCTTCCACAACCAAACCACAGAGTTAAGTTCTTCCATTAACGGCTAGGCGGACGGTCTCGGGGCCAAACCGTAAAAAAGGTGTGAAACAGTAGACCCAAATGGCATGCATTGCAACGTGTACAAAGTGACATATCCCAGGTCCGGTAGGGCCGGAACATTCTCGTCTGGACGTGATATCGCGCGAACCTGATTTACATCTGCATAAGGCCAGGTCTGAATAGCGGAAACATTGAATAAACGCAAGTATGGAATGAAATCAAAACTCTCTATTGATATTGAACATAATGTTACAGGCGGCGCTAGACCGAGATTACAAGGCATTCATGTCCTCTCTCTTGAAATAATAAAATGTGCCAAGCGGATAAAACCTTTGGGATGATACATAGGCGATGTTCCAATACATTACATCCTTTATACAAGTGCTTCAGCTCCTGCCGTAACGCTCCAAGGCTTCAGAGTTAGCTTTACGTCTTAATGCGCACGAGGGAATACTCCGCATCAAACAAGGTTCTCATGTTCCCTGCAAGCAATCTGGTGGGTTATCAATACATGAATGCACTGGTGGGGAGGCTTCTCGTCTGCTCAACAAATCCAAATACGTTCGCTTAGTTATGTGCACTCTATTGCTTGTTGTCTTTCTAGTCTTGTCTTAGGATCAGTTTCATGGCATATGAATATAAAACATATATAGTGTTGCAGTGCGTTGTGCGATATAAGAGTGACACGACAAAACTTGCCAACTTACCATTTGTCTTTTCCAGTCCACGATAAATAAATTTAACCAAGTGCACAAATATATATAACAAAATCAAATAATCGAATACGAAATCAAATAATCGAATAGGAAAAACTAGTGTGACACGCGTAGTTCTGCCTCAGGTGAACGAAGTATTCATATTACTCAAATGCATTATGTACACGTTACTCAGATGTGTTACATTCAAGTTACATTTAGGTTACTCAAATGTATACAGATTACTTAAATTCAGCTTGTTCAGAATTACTGGTTTTAATGCAAAGACTCGCACGCAGATTGCCGCAATCGAGTCAACTTAATCTATATAAAATGGGTCGATGGCATCACAAGTCATTATTTATGGCGGTAGACGAGGCCTTCGACGGTAGGTATAAGTGTCCCTGAAGCGTCGAACTACGGCATATCTCGTGATCATCCTACCAGTAGCTCTCGTGCCAGCCTGGAGGGCCCGCGATACCCAGTTCCTCCCAGGCCGAACGGTACCAATGCCTTGGTACTACTGTTCGTTCAAGGAACAAAACCTTGTGCACAAGTTATCCACGACCATGAAATCCTTTTTTTATTATTATTAACGAGCTCCCCGAACCATTCTCTCTTCTTATTCATAACGGACTCCTCGAGCCATAACGGATTATCGACTAGGTTGTCGGTGCTCCATGCAGCACGGGTAGCGAGCCCTGCTACACGTCCTTAACATACCCGTCTATAATCTTACTTTATTTTTTGTCTCTTTTTCTTCCTTTCTTTAATTCTTTTCTTTTATTCTTTTATATTACGCAGTTTTTGGTACGGGATCCGCCTTGGCAACCTTATGGTCCCGAAGCTTTTTCATATTTTTATTACTTAGCTCGAAACGACTATTTTGATAGTCTTCCTGCCTCAATAGAGTGAATCATATTCATATTGTACATCCAGACCGTGGCATAAACTAAGTGAAAGATATTGCATCGGTGTACAAGTTAAACATTATAAGAGCAAGCAAGATAGTCTACTCAGCACATAATCTACCGTCTAATGATGTAGTACGAGAATCTAGTATTGTTCCATTGTTTTATTCCATGATCTATGCAGACTTATAAAGAGTGAAATTATTTCCTTAGCTAGGTGTGTCTGAATCTTTTTTGTTAGCATGCAATGGTTATCTTCTAGCGATCTAGCAGGTATCATCCATATTTAAAGTGCGAAGGCCAAGCAAAGACAGGTTCACCGAAGCCACCCACCTTAGAGATATATCGCATCGGCCGAGCCAGACTTCGAACGCGCATTGAAAAGTCTAAGTTTGAACTTCTTCTGAAAGGCCAAGTCTGAATGCCTTTGCATCAAGCGAGTCATCTTGCCGAGCAAGGCGGACGGATTGTTGCACTTGCGCCGTTTGAATCGGCTCCGGGCTTAGCGGAGCAGGTCATTACACAAAGTTCTGAGCGTATCGTCGGACATCGTAAAAAAAAAAATTCTCAGAACAAGTATATTTAAGTAGTAAACTCCAGGGCAGGCCCTAGCTCAGTGCACAGACCGGGCTACCACTCAGGGCCCCAAAACTAAAGCGACACCAACATGGCTATGTCTAAAATAGAACTAGTATATACCATGGACCACTTTTACCACAAAAAAGTTTTAGTATAGTGGTTAACATGTTCAACTCATACACTAGAGATCCTTAGTCCAATTCTTGATGGTTACAATCCATTTTGCCAAGTAATGTATGGGCCAATGGATGGTCACCCATGTGCAGTCCAAATAGCATTGTCCTTTAGAAAATCAACCCTTGGCTTCCTTCCTGGGTCACACGGAAAGCATATTCAAGCTTCTAAAATATCTGGCAGCAACCGACTCCTCTTCTTGCTTAACATCCTTGAACATGCACTAAAACAAGATTTCGATGCTACCATGGACACCGATACCATTAGAATATCGTGTGCTATAGAAGAAACTACATGATATATTTTTCGTGTCTCTTCCATAATTCTAAAATTGAATAATAAGCTGAAGAGTCATCTTCATCTTTTTCATAAGAATTTAAATATAAGGACAATTCTTGCGTAGGATGGAAAGATTATTTTTGTTTCTTCCTTTGCAGTACATCTTTAGCATATGATAATTTAGATTTAAAACCAGAGCTACTACCTTGAACGGTTGTACCAGGTCGGGTGGATACAACTCTTCATATAAAATAATTAAACTATCTAAAACATCATTAATTTCTACTTTCAAACTACCTACGTCAATTCTTATTTTATCTTCAAAATCGTCTAATAAAATATATACACCATTTAATTTAATCCTAGGATCAAAAATCGAAGCCAAACAATATAGAAGTGGTATATTACCCCAATATTTTTTAAATTTGCCTTCCATTTTGACAACAATATAATCAAAACCAGAAATATTTCTATATTTATAAAATAAATTAGACATGTTAAAAAAATTTATTAAAGCTAAAGGAGAAGTTGGATAATAAACTCCAGATAGAATACATGTTGCATTGTAAAATAATTCAAAAAAAATCAAAAATAGAAGTAGTAATTAACCAATCATTCTCAGTTACTTGATAATCAAAACTAGGATTAGCATTACAATAATGTGTAATAACATCTTTAAACTTAATGGAAGATTGCAATATTAAATAAGTAGAATTTTATTTATGTAGTGCATCTTTAACAAATCGTCTAAAAGTAACACCATATTGTGTACATAAAATTTTAAAAGCTTGTTGTCTACTTGCAGAAGAGCTATGTAAACATGATTTAAGATTTTTTAAATTTAGTTGAAAGAATTCAAGACATTCTTGTACAATCAAATTAATAATATGACAAGCACATCTAACATAAAAAAGTCTACCTTCTAACATAGGCGTAAATTGTGTTTTCAAAACACTAATAGAAGAAGTGTTATTACTAACATTATCAAAAGAAATCAAAAATATTTATTGTGAGTATCATATTCACGTACAAATTGTATTATAGCGCTAATGATTACAGCGCCGGTATGTGGAGAGAGAGAGAGAGAGAAAGCAAAGAAAAATCTCAAATCAGAAAAAACAAACTATTCTATTATATTAAAGTTACTTGTAACATCTACTAGAAGTCTCCAAAAAAAATTGCAAGAAAATGTGTTGAGAGGGAAGAAGTTGGACTCCAGTAATTGCTTTGCTTCTAAACTTTGTAATTGCCTTGCTTCTGAACTTTGTAAGAGAGGAAAAAAATTTATAGAAGGAAAAAAATTGTGTTTATTTTTCATGAATTATAGACTATTTATAAAAATTATTTGGGGCCAAACGACCTTAAATATTCCCCAAAAAAGAGTTGTTATAATAGATATTTTGGTTATTTTTAGCAAAATGACCAAAATATCCCTAAAACGGACAAAAAACTTCCACTAAAACGGAAATATTTTGGTCAAAATGCTCCCCAACGCCTATTTTTTTAAAAAATTAAACCGGGCCTGAACCGGATTTGACTCAGCTCAAACGGAGGATTGACCGGGTCAGATCCTCCAACCCAGCCCGGACCAGAGGAGGCAGTGGGCCGGAGCAGGCCGTTCCGTTGACCGAGTCCGGACCTGTTCGGACCGGATTTGATCAGGTCAGGCCTGTGACGGGTTCCGGACCGTCTTGCACTTTTACACACCTTGATATATATATATATATATATTTATATATATATATATATATATATATATATGAGATATAACCTATAGTGCTTTTTTTTTTACATGAGTCATGCACATGTGGACCAATAGGAATAGACTTTCACATCTCATGTGCACCTATGTGCACTAGAACACTCTATTCATATTGATCCACATATGTATGACTCATGTAGAAAAATAAGTACTATGACTCATATCTCGTTTACCTATATATATATATATATATATATATATATATATATATATATATATATATATATATATATATATATATATATATATATATATCATTCACAATGGCATGCGTGAAACATACGTTAATTTATACACAAAAATGGTTAGAAAATCAGGAATAAGGAGGATTTTAGATTTGATTAAGTTACCAGGAGATGTCCTTGAGCTTATAACGCTCATAGGTAAGCCATAGGCTTAGAATTGATACGGATAAAACCTTATTTAGCCTAGAATACAGTTTTAGAATATTTTAGATTGTATTGGAATTTAACATGTAATTATTACCTAAGGAAACGACTTATCAACCGACTTCTAATAGCTCTTAGGTCATGTTTGGTTTGCAGAATCTAGTCCTAAGAAAGGAAAGTGATTAATTTTTTGTGTTTAGATGCCAAATAAAATGATCAAAAATTTTTTTTTATTTCAAAGATAAAGAAAAATATGGAAGAAAATATATTTTTTAACTCATCCTATGGATTCACTTTTCCATCCCAATTATTAACTTTTTCTCCCAATTTTTTGGACCTTTCCAAACAACAAAAAAAATTTAATAGAAATTACAATTTTTCGAAGGAAAGAAAAATACAAAAATGATTTCTTTTTCTTTCCTTTTCGTGGAATTTTTAGAAAATTTTATTTAGTAGGTTGATTTTTTTGAATGGAATTCGTTATTTTGGCTGAAAATTTTATATCTCTATTCTTATCCAAGAATTACAGGCAACAATCATCGAAGCAAATATTGGAATATTTTTAATTAAGTCTCATAGCTTGGACATGTATTACCTATCCTGACTTATCATTTCTGATAGCAGGACACTATAGAAGCATGAAAATACGCTGGAAAATTATACGCGTAAAATCCTCAACATGCATGAAGCCCGCGTAAAACAGAGCTCCAAGGCTGTATGGCGTAAAATATGACTTCAGAGCCATTGGCGTACAACAGAGCTTCAACGTTATTCAGCGTAAAACAGAGCTCCAAAATAACCAGCGTAAGGCAGCACTTCCAGGCTGCTTTGGCGTAAAAAGGTTGCTACACCTTCCTCCGGCATAAAATATGTCTGCTTTTAATGCAGCATAAAGTTGTACGAGGAACTCTTCGTATTCCTCGAATGAACCTGTCAGACAAAACAGTGAACCTGACTCCTAACAAAGAATACTGCACGACAATCGAGAGGACAACTATAATGATGATTCTGTACAGAGACCCAGGCTGTCGTTTAGTGACATATCCTTGATACAAGTCATTTTTACACATTCAAGGAATATGCTGCCTATTCTACACAGGCAGAGATAAGTTTTTATGCTCAAGATGAGACAAAATCAGATGCCACGTCTAAAGCTGTTCTTCGTACAGAACTCGAGATATACCTCTGCAGTTAATATGCGAGATGGGGGAAGATCTCTGCATTTAATACACAAGATCTGGTTCTACTTTTAATGACCGAGAGAGCTAAAACTAGGGCTAATACGCTCACATCACCATCCTGGCATTTTATGCCAACCAGGTTATTTTTAACTATACGAGCACGTTGTATGCTATCTTCTCGAAATATGCCAACAGGCTATTTTCAATTATAGGAGTATGCCGTATGCTATCTCCTCGAAATACGTCAACTCGGGCTATATTTGCAAAGGTACGTGATAAGGCTATTTGGCCCAGAATACGCTCAAGACCTCAGTCAAGGAAGGATAATTGGCTATCTTTATGTTGGTTACCTATTATGCAGCTATTTGGCTTTTATGCCAACAAGACAACTATTTGTCTTTTACGCCAACAAGACAGCTATTTAGCTTTTACGCCAACAAGACAGCTATTTGGCTTTTACGCCAACAAGACAGCTACTTGGCTTTTACGCCAACAGGACAGCTATTTGGCTTTTACGCCAATAAGATAACTATTTGGCTTTTACGCCAACGAGACAGTTATTTGGCTTTTATGCCAACCATATCTACGTGAGGGGCAGTTACCTACGTGGCTTGCAAGCCGTGATCTTCGATGAGCGATTATACGTGTTACCTCATAATGGGACATGCGTCACACGCGGATTCAGGAGATCATTAAGACGTGGGTAGCAGTTATTATAACCGCCGCATAAAAGATGCAACTCTCTCCACAGTTTAGCTTCTACGTCGACTGGACAGTTACTGTGACCGAGCTCTATAAATAGAGACTTTCGATCACAGGAGAAGAAGGTCGAAATCAAGGAAGATAATCCAAAAAGGTCGGAAAGGTCAAAGAAAAAAGAGGAGCAGAGAGCACAGACAGAGAGTAGTGATTGATGACTTTGGCAACGAGAATCCAATCCCTCCTGCAATATTTGAAGCTTCTTCTTCTACAATACTTCTTCATCATCGTGTGGTCCAAGGGACAAAGTGATCGACCGCAGATCAGACTCCTATAGTAATTTTTCCCCAGAATTATTTTTATTGTACTTAACATTCTCGTATAGGATTAATTGTACTTTTTTTTCTTGTTTGTAAACAAAAAAATGGTTTCGTATAAACCTACTCTCAATTTCTTTTGTTTATCATCAAACACAAGATGGCGACTCTGCTAGCGGAGCTATTACTCCTCTCGGTATTATCAACAAGAACTCGTCTGCACCGGTAGTGTCTTCACCTTCATCAGAGGGGACAGATGGGATCTTCTCTCTTCCAGTGGACTTATGGGAGGGCATCCTGAAACTTCCATACACATCAAAATCACGATGGAAGGTATTGATGGACGCATAAAAACTGCACGTACGAATGAAGAATGCACAACTCTGTGGAGAGAGAAGTCGCGGGCACAGCAAAGATTTTACCAGTACAACCCGTGATAAAATACTGCCATCCTCTGGCTCCATCAATAAGTCCACCTTTGGACTTGAAGCTGGTGATAGGATTCTCCACGTACAACTGGTCGTACCCAAATTGCCTAGCGAACCGGCTAGGCAGATAAGGCTCCAAGTAGCAGTGGTCCTCACTTCTGTATAGCAGGTGGGAAGGTCTAATGCAGACCAACCAGTAAAAGGCTTCAGGAGAAAGAATAGTCTTCCCATGGCCCGAATCCTGAATTTTAGTCCCCTGTTGATTGATATGTACAGGGGGGACGGTACAGAAGAGCTTCCAACCATGGGAAAAATTTAATGCTCGCCGGCAATCTATGACGCTAGTCAAATTCCAAAGGGAATTCTTGTAATTCTTGTAATTCAGGCCAGCTTGTATTCTGCATAGCATGGTAGGAAGCATGCCCAATCTTGCTCCAAATACCAAATGCACTACGGGCCATATGGTGTTGTGATGGATGCGATCCACAGACGCAATGCCAGGCACTACCCATCGGCGTAGCCAGACAAAGAGGAAGCCAGCCAGTTGAGCTTCCCTTGACAGAGGCTTGCGACAATGTCTCATATAACTGAAGGCTTTAGTGCCTACAGGATAACCCCCTATCTCCTCATCGAGAACATAATCTGAAGCCCCTGCGTCTTTAATGAGATCATCGACCGTATTGGCACTAAGCATACTCAGGAGGTTCAAAGGCTTATCGCGGCTATCTACAATCTTGTCCGGCTTAGCATTTCTGGCCTGATGGAAGAAGAGGTAGGATACCCATTTGTTGATATAGGCCAAATCAGAGGGCTCTTTGTAGAAAGTGGTGCAGACAAGATAGTGGCTCATCAGCTCTTGGTACATCGCCACTGCCCGAGGGTTTGTATCCCCCAGCTCCCTGTTTGTGGGAACGTACTCCCTGTTTGTGGCTCATCAGCTCCCTGACTGCTCACAAAGACTCCTCGGTTCACTCTTTTCTTGTATGAGATCTTCCCTGGCCACCCATGAAGATCTGGAGTCAGAGTCCATACCATCTTTCTGGGATGTGTGGCATAGAAGAATGTCGAGATAGGGTAATCTTTGGGCATCCTTGGCAGATACATGACCGTGCCCTCAGCAGTAAACACCCAATTTTCCTTCTTGGGCTTAGTCTGGGATTGTTTATCGATAACATCCCCGAATAAGAAATCTGGTTTCTTATATTCAGTCCCATCTATGTATGTTAGGGGCTCCCCACTGATCATACTCATCAGCATTCGTTTTCCTTGGGATGAGATCAGAGTTCCCCTTTCTTGAGGATACTCGGTCCAAGAGATGGGGAATGTCACATGGGACAAGTCCTCCAGATAGTTAAAATTCAGCATCCCAGCAGCAGAGCCCATCACTTCAGCCAAAGGAGGGATCTACAAGTCCACTACAAATTGCAAGAAAATAAGTTAGTTTTACGCTAGATGTGTTAACTCCCTCACCCAAAATAGATATTTTGTGTATATTTTATATTATTATATTTATTATAGATGTTAAATTTATTTAGAGTATTCTCTTAGTTAATTAGAAAATAAATTTTTTTAGTATATTTACTTATATAAATATTTATTTAGAATTAATTTTAGGCTATTTTAGATTATTGGGATTTTTCCATAATTTTTAGTTAATTAAAAACTAGTAACACTAATTTTCTTGGACTTTGAAAAATTTATTTTATGTTCAAACTTAATTAAAAATATCTCAAACTTTTATTTTAGGTTCTAAATAATAAAATATATTTTCTAGAATTTTTTGGAAATTTTTTGATTATTTTTAGCATTTATATTGAGTTAATTATGAAAAACTGAATTAAAAACTAATTTCTGAAAAAGAAAATCCAAAAGTAATTATTTCTGCCCAGTCAGCAAACAGAGGGTCCACCTGTCAGCCTCCCGCAGCGAACAGTGCAGGGCCCGCCTGTCAGTGACCGCGGGTTGGGTGTGGATGAAGCCGAGCCGAGTCAGAGTTCGACTCGGACTCAGCTGAGCCAAGCCGCGTGGATCCACGACCGTTCGATCTTAGCGGGGAGCCGTGGATGGCTGCCACGTGGTGCTTTCTGAGCCGCGGCTGCACTCTCTCTCCTCTATATATATATATTAGTTTAAGTTATTTTCTATGGTTTTTCTTGAGCCAATTTTTGGAGAATTGTCATCTAGGGTTTCTTCATCTTCCAGAAGCCATTGCGCATAGCTCCGGACTCCAAACGAGGCCTATTTTCTTGCGTTAGAAAGATATTGAGGTTAGATTTTTTATTATATAAATTGTTTTTCGAAATTGTTAGTATTAAATTCTGGAAAATTCGTAGAGCACAGCATATCCAAAAATAGACGTGTTTCGATATTTTCGCAATTCCGGGAGAACCCGGAATCAGAATCATGAACCGTTTAAAGTTTCGGAAAGAACATCGACATATATTTTTTCCAGAATTTAATTCAAAGTATTTACATACTGTTACCTCTATAGAACTTTTAGGTTAGTATTTAACCATCGATGCACAATACAAAATTTGTATGTGCT
Organism: Iris macrosiphon; assembly: GCA_036927795.1. NCBI lineage: Eukaryota > Viridiplantae > Streptophyta > Magnoliopsida > Asparagales > Iridaceae > Iris > Iris macrosiphon. The sequence goes on along the minus strand of JAYESA010000004.1, from coordinate 284,054,397 downwards.
ATAATTCTCAAACGAATTTGAATTCGGATGAGCCGTAAATTCTAGTATGTTTTTTATGCTGAAATCTACAGAAAATCATGCATGAAAGTCGAGTTTGTGTTGGTTGACTTTTTGGTCAACAGATCGCCTCGATTTGTGTGACATGAGTCTCGAGTTGATAAAATTCAGTTTCTTTGGACAAAATTTAGGAATTAACATAAAAATCAGAATAATAAGATTAAAATAGAATTTTAGAGTAATTATTTCAGAATTAAATAAATTAAAATAAATTATCTTTTGACGTGATAAATTTGTAATACATAGGCTATTTGGACTGTGACTTGGACTCTGATTCATACCAGCAACAGGACCCCAGGCAAGTGTACCTTACCAAACTCTGCAGTATTGTTATATATTTTCCTTGCTTTATTTATATTGCTGTGCATGCTTAACCTAGAACCGTGTGACTTACTTAGCGTCCAATTAATAGTCGGGTGCCAACACCGTACGCGGCGTTGTGTATTGTCATCTAGAGATGGACATTCGTGACACTTTATATTCTCGTACTTGTCTTATCGAGTACACTATGACCCAGGACACTTGACACTATTCATGGGATAGGATCTTCCTGAGATATTCATAGTAATTCTGTATAGGATACAGGACTTGACAGAGATACTATATTATTAGATACATTATGACTTGTTGCATTAGCTATGATCCCGCTTGACATGGACATGAGACGTTATGGTCATGAGAGGCATGGTTACATTGGGTAGGAAGAGACACACAGGCTACAGGCTGTTTCATATATATATATATATCTACTACTATTGTGAGGTCGTAGACTCTCGTAACAGAGCTAGGCACATTACGTGTTATTACCGCTACCGACTCCCCGACACAGAGCTTGTAGTGGCTCAGCCTGAGTACTCGTGATGCTCTCAACTTGCATTTCACATAGATGGTTATATAGCTTATCCTATTTCTTTCATTATTGCTGCACTGTATTTATTTTGGCTTATATTTTCTGTACCTTGCTATATTCCTGGAGGACCTGGATATGGATTATGTCCCCAGGATTTGAGGACGAGATCTATCCTGAGGTATACGGGACCACAGCAGGAGCTGATCCAGGATCTGTACCGCCATCCGAGGATGAGGTGTTAGCCGAAGACTTTTCCTGAGCATCCATGTTTCATGCTCAGTATTTATTTATTTCAGTCATTTATATTCTGGTCTGTTGAACCATTGTATCAGATATTTATCGGATTGTTCCCCGAAGCATTTTGTTGAGACTAGCTGATGATTTACATTCCTTATTTATTCTGTGGATCATATTTTATATCTTATATGGATGAGATTAGTTATGCCTTGATTATCGTAGACTTTGTTTTATAGCTTAAGTATGCCCTGGTGGATCCATTAAATTGGGTTTGTCCATCGGTGCGTACTGCTGGCCATTGCCACGTATCTGGTCCCTCAGTATTTTGGGACTGGGGCGTGACATGGTTTTTGTGGTGGCCCATGCAGGTCTACGACTAAATTATTCGGTTTCAACTTAGGAACCGAGCAAGCCTGCACCTAGGATTAGAGTATAGGATCTCATCCATAACTGACTATGACTCATCCTCCTTCCAATCCATTTCGTTGAATAATTGCATCATGCTTGATTCATGTGCCTTCTCATTAGTTCCTTAAGTATAGCCTTCTCCTAGAATATAGAAGTCCCTGTTGATAGAATGATAAGTAGGGTAATATTCCTATTAAGAGTACAGCTAGAGTATTGACACCCCACTAAGTCTAGAATATCTAGTGGACTCTAGAATTCCTTATCTCTAGAATTGGTTTACCATTACCCCCTGATGAATTATGAAAACTTGAGAGTAGTATAGACACTACTAGAGTTAGTTAGAACTTTTACCATAATGTTTGACCTTAGTATTGAGGAACCAATAGGAAACCAAAATTTAATATTAGGACTGAACCTAACCTTCACAGTTAGAGAAATATTGGAGAACTACAAATTTAGGTTCTTGTCTTGAGATAAGCAGACAGTACCTTAGAAAGCCAAGAGCAATATATAGAATATTTTTCTAATCATACCTCAAACCTAGCAACTAGCATACCACTTTCCCTTAGAAAATTATGATGCTATCTAGAGCCCCTATTCTAAATTCATATATTGCTCCTCTGCGACCATAGCGCTCGTTAGAGTGCGACGACTGATTACATTTCTTCTCTTCATCTTTCAACTCGTGTATAGACCAAGTAATTTTATTCTATGCTAGGATATATATATATATATATATATATATATATATATATATATATATAGCTTGCTAGGATTAAAGCTGTAGTCTTGAATTTAAAAATTTTATGATTGGTAGTTAGAGTTCGATAAGTTTGAGTTAATCTTGTAGATTGTGACCCGATAATTACCCCTTAGTGTTAAATCACGTAAATTGTATCCCCACCTCAATACAAGTTATATTCCCTTTCCCTTGAGACTAATAACTTTTCCATTCTCGCTATTGACACATGTTCTATGAGCACTATGATTAAGACTTAAAGTGACCCTTACCTATATAATACAATAGGAGACCCTAATAAGTACCAAAATCTTTCCTCATATACCCTAATAAGAGTTTCTATTCTATTTTACATGTACAAGGTTATTTGCAGGATCCTCTTAAGACTGTCACAGTAGTAGTTTAATTCTTATAAGTTGGGTAGTATGCTTCACAATCTAGTACCACATAGTCCACTTGACCCATCGAGATAGTATAATTGAATAACATTAATTGTATGCTAGCATAAGACGACAGTGTTTATTCAGACAATAGAATTTAGAGGTCCTTGCCCTGTTTGGTCGACTAGCAACTTAGACAAGGAAGTTATATGATAACTGTAGAGATTGTATAGTCTTAACTTCTTGTGGACTCGAAATATGCTGTGACTTCTTTCATCATGATCTAGCGCATTTATATTTCACAACTACCTTGACTTATGCTGCTATTTTATAGCCTAGTTTTGCAAGCTTATTCTTTATCGAGCTTGTTCATGACAAACGTATTATTGGGGAGGCCCACAATAATACATTTCAGAATCAGTGTATTAAGGTCTAGTTAACCTTAGTGTGCTTGATTCGCCCTTCGTAACGCTACTTTACGTGGATTGAGATATGTAGTGATTAGTAGACGAATATACTTGCTCTAGACATGTCTGACATATCGTATCAGTTACATAACTGTGCTAATATAAGCAGTCGAACAAAGGATTACCAAAATAGGATTTTAATCCACAACAGCTTTGACAATTCTCATTTGACTTCTTTAAACGCCTTGATCCCGATACTTCTATTCTATTACGCTGCCCTTGAACTCTTTATTATTGGCCACCGTTTTCCCTTATTTTGGAAAGACAAAATCTCGTGCTTGGTAAAGTTTGATACGCAGAGAGTACTGGATATACCCCATAGGCCGATCACATATTTGAGGATTATTCTTCCATAATTAAGGACATATCATCTATGATATAATCGGCATTGAAGTTTTGAGGATTGAATTACATGAGTAAATAAATTAAGGAATATTTCCTTAAAGTATATAGCCTTATGTGATAGATGGATAAATTCCAAGTTGGGTAGCAGTGCATTGTCAACTCGAGGAAAATTTCTTTTAGATTATGATCGAGTAAGATTAGATTGGGAGAGGTTTAAGCCATTTTAAATTTTGAGAATTTTAGAAGAATGACTAAGATGATGAGGATCAATGAATTTTAAAATCTTGATATTGAGGACCCCATATTTATACCTTAGGTACATGATTTAAATTTTGAATAATGAAAGTAAAATCATCAATTAGAATTTAGAGGATAAAAATATAGAATTTCAGACTTGAACATTGGTGGACTGCATTTAAATTATTTTTTAATTTGATAATTTAAATTAAGAATTAAAATTTGATGGTTGGACTACCTATTTGAAATATTGAGGATGTGAATGAAATTTAAAAAGTTGAAGAATACAAAAATTTATAAGTGAAAATAGGAATAATATTGGACTCGAATTACTTCTAGAGGAGATTATGATAATTGGAGATCGTTAGGTAAAATTTGATATGGGTTATTTAAATCTTGAAGATATTATATGGATTCAATTTAAATTTGGATATTGATGATTTGAAAAAGTGAGAAGAGATTACAATAGGTTGAATTTTGATTTAAATAATGATTATCTTAATTTTGAAATGATCGCGATAGATTTGAATAGATTTTGTTATTTAAATTTTTGAAAGAGATTGCGATTGACGTACTTTATGTACGAATGTGAAGGATTTAACAAATTATGTCTTATTTTAATTTCGAGGATAAAATTATTTTAAGTTGGGTAGATTGTAAACTCCCTCACCCAAAATAGGTATTTTGTGTATATTTTATATTATTATATTTATTATAGATGTTAAATTTATTTAGAGTATTATCTTAGTTAATTAAAAAATAAATTTTTTTAGTATATTTACTTATATAAATATTTATTTAGAATTATTTTTAGGCTATTTTAGAATATTGGGATTTTTTCATAATTTTTAGTTAATTAAAAACTAGTAACACTAATTTTCTAGGACTTTAAAGAATTTATCTTATATTCAAACTTAATTAAAAATATCCCAAACTTTTATTTTAGGTTCTAAATAATAAAATATATTTTATAGAATTTTTTGGGAATTTTTTGATTATTTTTAGCATTTATTTTGAATTAATTATGAAAAACTGAATTAAAAACTAATTTCTGAAAAAAACCCAAAAAGTAATTATTTCTGTCCAGTCAGCAAACAGGGGGCCCACCTGTCAGCCTCCCGCAGCGGACAGTGCGGGGCCCGCCTGTCAGTGACCGCGGGTTGGGTGTGGGTGAAGCCGAGCCGACCTCGAGCCGAGCCGAGTCAGAGTTCGACTCGGACTCAGCTGAGCCGAGCCGCGTGGATCCACGACCGTTCGATCTTAGCGGGGAGCTGCGAATAGCTGCCACGTGGTGCTTTCTGAGCCGCGGCTGCACTCTCTCTCCTCTATATATATATAATAGTTTAAGTTATTTTCTAAGGTTTTTCTTGAGCCGATTTTTGGAGAATTGCCATCTAGGGTTCCTTCATCTTCCAGAAGCCATTGCGCATAGCTCCAGATTTCAAACGAGGCCTAGTTTCTTGCGTTAGAAAGATATTGAGGTTAGCTTTCTGATTATATAAAAAAAAATTCAAAATTATTAGTATTAAATTCTGAAAAATTCGTAGAGCACAGCATGTCCAAAAATAGACGTGTTTCGATGTTTTCACAATTTCGGGAGAACCCGGAATCAGAATCATGAACCGTTTAAAGTTTCAAAAAGCTAATATCGAGATCATCGACATATATTTTCTCAGAATTCAATTCGAAGTATTTACATACTGTTAACTCTGTAGAACTTCTAGGTTAGAATTTAACCATCGGTGCACAATACAAAATTTGTATGTGCCATAATTCGCAAACGAATTTGAATTCGGATAATCTGTAAATTCCAGTATATTTTTGATGCTGAAATCTACAGGAAATCATGCATAAAAGTCGAGTTTGTGTCGGTTGACTTTTTGGTCAACCGATCGCCTCGATTTGCGTGCCATGAGTCTCGAGTTGATAAAATTCAGTTTCTTTGGACAAAATTTAGGAATTAACATAAAAATCAGAATAATAAAATTAAAATAGGATTTTAGAGTAATTATTTCAGAATTAAATAAATTAAAATAAATTATCTTTTGACGTGATAAATTTGTAATACATAGGCTATTTGGACTGTGACTTGGACTCTGATTCATACCAGCAACAGGACCACAGGCAAGTGTACCTTGCCAAACTCTGCAGTATTGTTATATATTTTTCTTGCTTCATTTATATTGCTGTGCATGCTTAACCTAGGACCGTGTGACTTACTTAGCGTCCGATTAATAGTCGGGTGCCAACACCGTACGCGACGTTGTGTATTGTCATCTAGAGATGGACATTCGTAACACTTTATATTCTCGTACTTGTCTTATCGAGTACACTATGACCCAGGATACTTGACACTATTTATGAGACAGGATCTTCCTGAGATATTCATGGTGATTCTGTATAGGATACAGGACTTGACAGAGATACTATATTCTTAGATACATTATGACTTGTTGCATTAGCTATGATCCCGCTTGACATGGACATGAGACGTTATGGTCATGAGAGGCGTGGTTATATTGGGTAGGGAGAGACACACAGGCTACAGGCTGTTTCATATATATATCTACTACTATTGTGAGGTCATAGACTCTCGTAGCAGAGCTAGGCACATTACGTGTTATTACCGCTACCCGGCTCCCCGACACAGAGCTTGTAGTGGCTCAGCCTGAGTACTCGTGATGCTCTCAACTTGTATTTCACATAGATGGTTATATAGCTTACCCTATTTCTTTTATTATTGCTGTACTGCATTTATTTTGGCTTGTATTTTCTGTACCTTGCTATGTCCCCTGAGGACCTGGATATGGATTATGTCCCCAGGATTTGAGGATGAGATCTATCCCGAGGTATACAGGACAGCAGTAGGAGCTGATCCAGGATCTGTACCGCCATCCGAGGACGAGGTGTTAGCCGAAGACTTTTCCTGAGCATCCATGTTTCATGCTCAGTATTTATTTATTTCAGTCATTTATATTCTGGTCTGTTGAACCATTGTATCAGATATTTATCGGGTTGTTCCCCGAAGCACTTTGTTGAGACTAGCTGATGATTTACATTCCTTATTTATTCTGTGGATCATATTTATATCTTGTATGGATGAGATTAGTTATGCCTTGATTGTCGCAGACTTTGTTGTATAGCTTAAGTATGCCCTGATGGATCCATTAAATTGGGTTTGTCCATCGGTGCGTACTGCTGGCCATTGCCACGTATCTGGTCCCTCGGTATTTTGGAACTGGGGCGTGACAAGATGCTACACTCTTGCAGTATACGCCAAAGACTAAACAGTCTGAGCTTTTACGCCAGACTGCAAAAACTTGAGTCTTACGCTGGAACCTATTTCCAGTGCGTAAAACTCAAGGTTGGCAGTATACGCCAAAATCAAACAGTCTTAGTCTTTAAACCAGACTGCCAGAATTTGAGTTTTTATACCGAAATTTATATCCAGTGTGTAAAACTCAAAGTTTGTAGTATACGCCAAATTTTGACAGTCTGAGTTTTTACGCCAGACTGCAAAAATATAAAGTTTTTATGCTGACACATTAGAAATGTGGGCGTATTGTTGCGCATACACGTACAACATGTGCGAAAGATTCTCTATTTCTCTCGAAGTCTTTACCTGTGATGTCCGGAGCACAGCTCGACGGTGGAGCACTTCGTTCAGATTGGGGCTCGCTCAGCCTAATGGGGGTTGCTCGTGCTTGAGCAGAGGAGCGGGATGAGGAAGCAGTTTTCTTTCTCTTAGCAGTTGAAGCCTATTTCGGTGCCATGGCGAAGCTCAAAGTTCTCAGAAAAGAGACGAAGAGTTCTCAAAGAGACGAGGGGTTTTGAAAAGACAGATGAAGGATTTTTCTCTCTCAAGACCTTGGGCTATTTATAGAGTTCAGATAACTCTTCGAATCCCTAACCAAATCTGACTTTTAATATTCGGTTATGATTGGGGACCACGTCAGCCTATTATTTGAAAAAGAGACGGACAGTCATGTTGCGTAACAGATCCAGATTCTATGCTCAGAAGCTTTTACGCTCAGAGACTATAAATCTATGGTTTTACGCTCAGAGGCTACAAATCTACGATTTTACGCTCAGAAGCTTTTACGCTCAGAGGCTACAAATCTACGATTCTACGCTCAGAAGCTACAGATGGCCAATTATAAGGGTTTACGCAGAAAATGCTCCTTTTTGGCTACAAAACATTCCAAGTGCCTGAAACACACAGATGTCAGCATTGGAGATGACTCTTCTTCTTAGGCCATTGGGAGTTCGTTCGAAGTATAGCCAGAATCTTTTACATCTAAGTTCAAGTATGGCCTGTTCGACGGACATTTCTCGCCCTATTTCGAGGAATTTTTGGGAAGCCATTCTTAAAGATGATGTCCTGGAAAAAAAAATTCGTATCAGAGAAGTGACAGTTTAGAATTCTATGTGACTTCTCGTCCAAAAATAGCATGTCAGTTGGATCTTCAAGACAACTTAATGCTAAAGAGCTTTTTACGCATCTTCCGTTACGCGTAAAAGTCGAGACGTGACCGAATAAGTGTTTATCAGAGTCAGCATAAAATTACTCAGACGTGTCGAAGCTGCACATTATCAGACTTTCTCACAGCAAATATGGCAAATCAGTAATGCGTAAAAGAAGACAAGCCTATTAATCATGATTAGATATGATGGAAATCCAATTTACAAAGGATTTTTTATTTTTATGATTACATATGATGGAAATCCTTTTTTTTACAAAAGATTTTTAATCAATATTCAAGATCATGCTGGGAATCTATCATGCCAGATTCTCATTTGATGGAGATCTTTTTCTTCTTCTACGGTACTTCATCGGCTTCTGCGGCCGATGAACAAGAAAGTAGTGAATGGCGGGAGGATACAAAACTGGGCATGTTTAAATTATTCAAGCCCACCCTCCATACGCCATGGCAGCCATGTCCTAGATTTGTGTTAGGGATTCAGACCCAACACAATACTGAAAGACAGGGCCAAGCTGTCTACCTACATCCAGCTTCATAATAGGAGAAAATACAGCTAGCAAGTTGTGTGGTCCGATGAGACCCTTCATCTCTCCTGGATGAATCGTCATATGAAATTGCTGATTATCCCGAGCAAAGGAAGCTATGATATCTTTCTATGATCCATCGTTGCAGAGGATATTTGCTCAAAGATGCCTTATTTTACGGCTCATTACATGCTGGAAGAGCATAATCTTCTTCTTCCTCAAGTCAGCCCGATGAATCTCGGCAACCATCTTTTTGGTGAAGGAAGTATGGAAAAATAGGTTCACTCGCTTGCCTTTATATAGGCAAAAGAGAACATACCCAAATCCCAACAACTTCCTAAATATCTCCAAAAAATTAGCCTCGCAGAACGAGTCAAAATTGACAGTTTCATGCTTCATTCAAAGTATTTCAAATTACGAGAAATTTGAAAACTTTGAAGGGGGTCTTGTAGAAGTATAAAAATATGCTGGGAAATTATATGCGTAAAACCCTCAACATGCATGAAGCCCACGTAAAATAGAGCTCCAGCGCTGTGTGGCATAAAATATGACTTCAGATCCATTGGCGTACAACAGAGCTTCAACGCTATTCAGCGTAAAACAGAGCTTTGGCGTAAAAAGGTTGCTACACCTCCCTCCGACGTAAAATATGTCTGTTTTTAATGCAGCGTAAAGTTGTACGAGGAACTCTTCGTATTCCTCGAATGAACCTGTCAGACAAAACAGTGAATCTGACTCCTAATAAAGAGTACTACACGACGATCGAAAGGACGGCTGTAATGATAATTTTGCACAGAGACCCAGGCAGACATATCCTTGATACAAGTCATTTTTATGCATTCAAGGAATACATTGCCTATTCTACACAGGCAAAGATGAGTTTTTATGCTCAAGATGAGACAAAATCAGACGCCACGTCTAAAGCTGTTCTTCGTACAGAACTCGAGGCATATCTCTGTAGTTAATGAGCGAGATGGGGCAGATCTCTGCATTTAATGTACGAGATTTAGTTCTATTTTTAATGACCGAGAGAACTAAAACTAGGGCTAATACGCTCACATCACCATCCTGGCATTTTACGCCAACCAGGCTATTTTTAACTATAGGAACACGCCGTATGTTATCTCCTCGAAATACGCCAACCAGGCTGTTTTTAATTATAGGAGTAAGACGTATGCTATCTCCTCGAAATACGCCAACTCAGGCTATATTTGCAAAGGTACGTGATAAGGCTATTTGGCCCAGAATACACTCAAGACCTCAGTCAAGGAAGGATAATTGGCTATCTTTACGCTGGTTACCTATTATGCAGCTATTTGGCTTTTACGTCAACAAGACAGATATTTGGTTTTACGCCAACAAGACAGCTATTTGGCTTTTATGCCAATAAGACAACTATTTGGCTTTTACGCCAATAAGATAGCTATTTGGCTTTTACACCAACAAGACAGCTACTTGGCTTTTACGCCAACAGGACAGCTATTTGGTTTTTACGCCAACAAGATAACTATTTGGCTTTTACGCCAATGAGACAGTTATTTAGCTTTTATGCCAACCATCTCTACGCGAGGGGCAGTTACCTACGTGTCTTACATATCGTGATCTTCGATGAGCGATTATACGCCTTACCTTATAATGGGACACACGTCACACGCAGATTCAGGAGATCATTCAGACGTGGGTAGCAGTTATTATAACCGCCCGTAAAATGTGCAACTCTCTCCACAGTTTGGCTTCTATGCCGACTGGACAGTTACTGTGACCGAGCTCTATAAATAGAGACTTCCGGTTATAGGAGAAGAAGGTCGGAATCAAGAAAGATAATCCAAAAAGGTCGAAAAGGTCAAAGAAAAAAGAGGAGCAGAGAGCACAGACAGAGAGTAGTGATTGACGACTTTGGCAACGAGAATCCAATCCCTCCTGTAATATTTGAAGCTTCTTCTTCTTCTACAGCACTTCTTCATCATCGTTTGGTCCAAGGGACAAAATGATCGACCGCAGATCAGACTTCTATAGCAATTTTTTCTCAGAATCATTTTTATTGTACTTAACATCCTCGTATAGGATTAATTGTACTTCTTTTTCTTGTTTGTAAACAAAGAAAGGGTTTCGTATAAACCTACTCTCAATTTCTTTTGTTTATCATCAAACATACATGATATCAAAAAAACAATCTTGGAGATGAAGATCATGATAAGATTACACAAAAATCTATGTTGAGAAGGTGATTGCAAGGTTCGACATTGATCGAGCAAAGCCCAGTTTCTACCCCAATATAGTTGGTGTTCTTAGTCGGCTCCTTGTAGATGTAACCATCTAATTCTGAAAAAAGAATATTTTTGGCATTTCAATAATTGTTTGAGAATTACATTAGTGATAAAATATTTATTATTGTATTTATTGGTTGTGTGCTAGCTAATTAGAATAGCCTATGTGACTAGTTGGTTAGTGGTTAGCCTATTGATTAGACTTAGTACTAGTGAGCCCAAGTGGACCCAACTAGACTTGACATGACCCATTGGTTCAACCAATTAGTTAGTAATTGTTTGACTCATTAAATTAGGAGAATACGTGGAGGGCCACCACTATATAGGAGGAGAGGGAGAGAGAGAGAGAGAGAGAGTCATTTGTACCTCATTTCATTCTAATTAGCCATAATTTGTTCTTCCCCAAATTGAGACCATCCATCCACCAAATCTACCAAATTCACCTCATTTTCATTATCAAGAAAGTTTAGGAGCTTGGTTTGCAAGGAGCACTACTTGAAGAAAAAATTCTAGGAGCTTGTGTCTATTTCTTGTCTAGCCGGAGGAGTTACATTGGGAATCTATCTCCCAATAGGTAAATTTTTATTTTCTATCAATTTTATGATTAATTTATGATATTAGACCCTTAGGAACCCTTTCATAGCTAAGAACTACCTATAGGAAGAAGAATTATGTCCTAATAGGTTTTCTTTTGAAAGTTATATTGACTTTTATAGCCAAATTGGAAGAAATTAGAGTTTGTGCCATTAGGTGTTTAATAAAATATCTCTTTAGTAATTTTAGGGTATGATGCATGATTTGTAAGGGTGTACGTGTCCACAATTGGATACGGGAGTCTGTATCATGATACTCCATGATAAGGGGGTGAGATTTGGATATTTTTAGATATTAGGTATCCTAATGTGTTATTCTCTAATGCTTGCATTATAATTACCTATTTAGATATTATATTTCATAATTAATATTATATTACATGTATTCTAGATTATGTCACACTCCGATCTCCCGCAGGATATCATCCGTCCCCGCTAGGCACGAATCACCGCGTCAGCGCTCCCGTAGGATGATCGTTCCCATCTGGACGTGATACAGCACGAGCACAAGCTGCGCCAGGACAAGGCCACGATCCGAACATGCGTTAAATTGTCTAAGCCACAGAGTTGCATAGATAGTCCGAATGCAGCAGAATAAGAAACCGTACAGACGATAGATAACAAGTTCACAGAGTCGTCAAAGCGGAAGCATTCAATAACACAAGTTCTGATAGTAAAATAAGTACTTTATTGATATTGAATAGGTATTACAAGTGGCGCTAGGCCGAGATTACAAGTCGCTCAAGCCCTCTCTCTCTCTCTCTCTCTCTCTCTCTCTCTCTCTCTCTCAAAATAATAAAAGCGTGACAAGTGGCTATAATTGTAGAATAATACATAGGCAATATTCTAAAATTATGTCTTGTATATGCGCTTCAGCTCCGGATCCAACTCTCCAAGGCTCAAGAGCGAACTCCATGCCTTAGCTAGCAAGAAGGGGTTTTCTTACCAAACGAGGTTCTCCCGTACCCTGCAAGCAATCTGGTGGGTTATCTGTACATAAATGCACTGGTGGGGAGGTATCTCGCCAGCTCGACAAATCCAAACACGTTATATAGGTTCTGTGCACCAACTATTAAGTTATCTTTCTAGTATTGCTGTAGGATCATTTTTTATGGCATAATGTAAATCCTAACTCATGTGGCAGTGCACCATGCGATATAAGAGCACTGTGAGACTTACTAACTTACCATTTATCCTTCCCTGTCCAATGATAAAATCAAGTTAAACCAAGCACGAATATATATATTATAAAATTCAAGAAAATTACATAAGCAAACACAAATATCATGTGTTAATTTATTGCCTATAATAGTGTGTGTTGTGCTCAGTTTAGAGAAGTGTGGTGTGTTAATAAAGTGTTAGTGTGGGTGTTTAGTTTGGTCACGAGGGAGTAAATAGAGTGTTGTGACTGTATGTGTAGCAAGAGGGATTGTACACTGGGTGCAATATGAGTTATGAAGTGCATTGAGAAGGGGGATCAGGACTGTGACTGTGGTAGTGTGTGGATGTATCATGCTTGTGGGGGAGGATGTGGTTTCTGTGCTAGAACATAATGTGCAGATGTGTATTGCACTTATAATACAATAAACTTGGGTATGAGGGGTATCATTAGGAGCCTGGGTATTGCATTACAGTTGCAGTGGGTGAGGGTGAGATGGTTTGGTGCAGGCATTTTACACATTGGATTACAGATATGCCCTATTGCCAGAGGATTTGCAGTAGCATCTGCAGGTTAGCTTATGTGAGGGGGAAACTCGTAGGTTCAGATGTTGTAGTACAACCTTTGCAGCTATGTGCAGGACTTAGTATAAGGGTTTTTAGTGTGTTGTGTATCGAGTTTAGGAGTTAGGGTATCCTGGAATACTGTATTAGACAGGTAGTATGAGGGAAGGATAAGGACTGATACTGCAGTACAGTAGGTAGATGTGTGTGTTGGTGGTGTTGTGTGCTCGAGTAATTAGGATGCATCTCTGAAAGAGCCTTGGTATATATATATAGGTATCAACCTTACTTTGATATCCTATGGGCATCAGTGTATCAGAGGAGCTAGAGGGTCGAGTTGTGGTACTTTTATTAGTGATTCATGTAGTGTTGAGTTCAGAGATGGTGTGAAACTTACCTGTCATAAAGAATCATATTATCATGTGCTTTAGGGTGTGTTTGAGGGTAGATTATTAGGGAGTGTTTGGCTTTATGTAGTGTAGGGGTATAAGTGATTCATAGGGTAAAGTGATAAGAGGGCACCCTTTTATATGTGCACTACATATCAGTAAGTATTTTGGTGTCGCAGTGTGAGCCTAGGAGTGTATCCATGTGTCACGCCCCAGTCCCAAAATACATAGGACTAGGAATACGTAAGCATATCAGCCGTATGTATATGGCAACTCCAATATATGGATACCATAATATACACGTACGTTGTAATATGAATGTTAACTCATATGTGGTATATATATTATCACAAGTCACAGGGCATAACTAGATCTCATCCACAGAATCAAATAACCAATCAACTATATAACTGAATCAAGTATAAAGTGCTTGATAAGAACAAGTAGTTGGGTGGAACCAAATCCACTACCAAGCTAGAATATAAGAGAAATCACATAAGTACATATAATGAACAATGAGACTCGAAGAGAAGACCTCCTCGAAAGAGATAAGTAACAAGTCCTGATCCGTACTCCTGTGAATAGTCAAGATCGTCTACACCTGGAAAGGGACCAGGTCCTCAGAGGGACGTAACAAGATACATAGAAGCATGTCAATTGAATACAGTAAACGTGCATAATAGACAAAAAATATATAAGTACGCTGTACAAGACAATCTATATGAATATGCATAATGAGGACAACTTTTTGACGTATGGGCAGGGGTAGGCCACTCTATCTAATCTCACAACTCACACACACGTCTAGAAAATCATCAGCCGTCATACCGCGAGGGTAGCGACCATCGGACATAACTACCATAATGCGTACTAGTTACTACGGTTTACCAGAGTGGTTATGGTCCATATGTCTACTGATTGTCCTTCCCTCCCATGATACTATGTGTCAAGTGTGTGTCAACATATATATAGTATATTATTATAACTGAAAGAAAATATGTCACGTCCCAATCCCAAAATACGTAGGACTAGGAATACGTAACACGCCCAGCCGTATGTATACGAACTCCAATATATGGAAACCATATACACACGTACGATGTTCATGAATATTCAATCCACCAGTGGTAATATACTGTCACAACAAGTCATACACAATCTATATCTCATCCACATCACAAATAATAAGTAGAAATAAAGAGCTGAATAATATCTGAATATCAAAGATGCGTATCAAGTCTGATAGTCGGATGGAAACAAATTCACTATAAAACGACTATACTGAAGTAGCAACAAGGATCTCTAAGCAGTGGTAATAAAATCACAGATAATCCAAAGGTAAGACCTCCTCAGTCTGATAAGTAGTGTCAGGTCCAGGTCCGTACTCCTCCGGATACACCTGCTCGTCCATATCTGGAAAGGGACCAGGTCCTCAGAGGGACGTAGCAAGATACATATAAACATGCCAATAAAGTACTAAAATATAAACATCCAATGGATCGCCTAACCGTCTAAGTGAATGCAGTTTGAGAACAACTTTCCACCAAGTGGACTATCTGGCCATATAGTGGGATTGGCATGATTCTCTCGGAGAATCAGGGACCTACAAAGCATGTCGTCTTTTGAACGACAGAGGCCGCCAAGTAGTATAGGGGTCATCACGACCGCGTATCTCCGGTGGAGCGTACGGGTTACATAAAAAAAAAGTGCAAAGGAGCCCAAATGTCTTACTTGTTGTTCTCCCCATCCCATGCTCTAAGCATGCCCGAGCGTTACATCGAACATCTCAAAAAAAATCAAAGTTTCAGTGAAAAATAAAATTTAATAATAATTATTACTAAAAGACTAGAAAATATTTTATATATTTAAATATAACTCTATGTATTATTTTATTTGTTCCGTATTGTTACCTTAAACACAATGCTATTTAGATTAAGATGATGAATGTTGTGAATCTATTAAAATCATAGTTTTCAATATCGACCGATACCGATCCGATTTGACATGTCCAAATCTGATATCGACCGATACCATTGATATCGATACTGATCGATACTGACATTGTGAGTCTCTTTTATAGTCAATTCGACCAAGAGATTTGAATGAAAAAGACCAACCAACAATGGTGTAAAGCACATCAACATTGTAAAAGCATATTAAAAAAAAAAAACTTATCTATCGTTGGTAATCCAATCGACTGCTATTTCATTCAATTCCAAAATTAGCAAGAATCAACATAGAAAATACTTAAAATTATGCCTAAAAGTATAAAATATTTTTCCTAAAAGTTTAATAATTTATTAATAATCATTGGCTTTTCGATTAAAAAAAATCTGATACTCCGATCCGAAACCACCGATACTGTCGATACCGCATATATCGATACTCATCGGAACGATCCGATTCCGATATTGCAAATCTTGATAAATATATAACTTCAATAAATGGAATGGTTACAATGTGCCGATAAGAATCTTTTTTTTAATCTATATGTAGTATGTAGATCATATTTTCCTCTATTTTTCTGTAGTTATTTTTTCTCTCTCTGGATAGGCCGGAAAGAGAGTCCCATGCCAGTATCGTCGGTATTGGTAGCGATCGATATTGAACTGGAACATGCCAAAACTAATACGATACGATACGATACGATACGGCTGATACTGAAATTGTAAACCTTGGTATAAATCTGAATGTATCTTGATGTAGAAGATTCAATTGTACAGGTAATTGATCCCAAGATGAGCCACGGAGTAGTAGATTTTCCTTCAGGATGATACTCCACATCTAAATTCTAAACAGAAAGTAACAGTTTTCCACAGTACAAATTTTCAGAAGAGGGACTCAACTCAAAACCCAATCCAATACTAAAATCAAAGTAGTGACACAGTCGACATCAAATTCGTATCGACAGCAACTTGTAGCATAAAGCAATAGTCATTGCGAAAGTGAGATATTTGGCTACTACTATTTCATTAAATTTCAAAACTAATAAATATAGAAATTACTTAAAACTATGTCTAAATGTATAAAATAATTTTTTTCTAAAATTTTAATAATTATTTTTTTTTATACCAAAAAAATTCGATACACCGATCCGAAACCGTCAATAGTGTCGGTACCGCCAATCCCGATACTCATAGAAAGGATCTGATACCGATACTGCTTGTTGTAATCAGTAACACTCGTGAACTTTGTGTGCTGCTACAGAGCTTTCACAGTGAAGTCCATCAAATCCTCGTCAGGATATCTGGCTACAGGAAAGCGCACGGTCACTGCAAAAGTGTCCTGCCAGTGTCGTGTCGTACCTGTATCAGACACTGTCCGGACACTCCAAAATCCACTTATACACCCCAAAATAGGTGTTGCGTCTGCATCGATCACTGCGTCCTTCCCTCGTCTGTGTCCTATCCGTGCCGATGTAAAATAGCTAGACAATCACAATTCAAGGACAAAATCATACCAAACAACTCCGAGGAATAAAATTTGTTCAACTGTCCCAATACTCTGCATGAACTTATGAAGAAGAAGAAGAAGCACAAGAAAGTTCGAACAAAAATGGAACTGGTCTCCATACAGATCAATCAAGTACTACTTACTGATCGAAGCTAGCTCATCATCATCATCATCATCATCATCCTTATATATGTACAAATCAAAACAAAAACTTTTCATCCAAGCTAGCTTCGGGGGAACACGACCATATCATCAAGGGGGGCTGACCAATATAGTGGGCTGGACCCACCCTCAAAAAAATAAAATCCCGTATATATATTTTTTTTTCTTTTTTCTTTTATATAAAACTTTAGTCTACTCTAACCTACTCCAGTCCATCAAAATTCGAATTTCCGCTTCCGCTCTTGCGTATCATCAACATATGACACAAGAATTCGGGTCCTCCTCGGCGCTGGCGACGTAGTAGTGCGAGGTCATGTAAGGGTTGTAGACGCGGTACGCATTGACGAGCTCCGCGATCGGGTCCTCCTTCTTCTTGTCGCCGTCTTTCTTGGCATCGTCCTTCTTCTTCTCGGGTTCCTTGGCAGGCCCGACCCACAGTATCTCCGCGGCGCTCCAGAACTTGCGCAGCTTCTCGGCCACGTCGACGGGGTCGATCAGCCCGACCACGGTCAGCTTCCCCTCTTTCATGTCAATGGCGATCAAGTCGACGTCTGCATGCACAAGTAATAACTGCATCTTAGGTTCTATATCCGTACAATATGCATGCAATTAATAGATCGACATTTTAGGAAAATAAGAAATACATACAGTGGATTTTGGAGACGGTTTTTAGTGCCTTTTGCTTGTCTCTGTCGTCATGCAAGTCGAGCTTCAGCACAACCTTCTGCGATTAGTTCACAAAATCAATGGAAAACAAAGGTTAATTTAATTAATTAGCAATATTGTGAATAAAACCAGAACTATATATATTTGGAAATATTACTGTTGGAGCAAAGAAAACTAGATGAGCAACGAGAGCCAATATTGGATTGATGTTCTCGAAGGAAGAAAGGATTTGGACTTGGACCAAGAAAAAAAAATGTAAGTCACCCATCAGCTGGGTTTAAGCGAAGATTAATCCATTAAGCAAAAAAATTGGTTATGTGAGACTTATTACAGTAGTGAAGCAACAAGAATCAAAATTGAAATCTTCACCATAAGAAAAGTAGGAATTTGACCAGACCAAGGAGTAAAAAGTAATTAACCATACTTTTTTTTTTTGTACAACCAACAAAATCATTAACGAATGAAGACTACTAACCTTAGACATATTTTGAGACTGCTAATGTGAGAGAGAGAGAGAGAGAGAGAGAGAGAGAGAATTGTTATGAGGAAAGGAATGAGAGAAGAAAGGATTAGAGGGAGGTTTATAAAGAGCAAGAGAAGCCATAGTATTCTCAAGTCAATGAAAGAATTAGCAAGGAAGGAACGAGAGGATGGATGGGGTCCTTTGGATTTGATTTGATTTGATTCCATTAATGTGAACGCTAAGATAAGATGACCCAATAGACCCGGCGGGCAGACTTAACTACAGGGTGCAATTGGGGTGGACTAAACTTGAGTTCGATTGGCTAAACACGTTAATGGGTTGTATTAGGATTTAAGATATTTGGATTTGGACTCGAATTCGGATTAAAATATTTAAACCCGATCAAGAACCGGGTTGGTCTCGGATTCACGTGTCGGATTACCCAAAGAACCCAAAATCCGATATATATATATATATATATATATATATATATATATATATATATATATTAAATAAAAAGTGTAAATCCTAAAAAAATTTATCCAAACTCTTCAATTCATTATCCTAAATCTCATTTTAGTTTGTATTTTGTAATGATTGAAACTTGATTGTTATTTGATTATGTGTTGAATATTACTATTGTTTAAAATTATTTCAAATATCATATTAGAGTCTGATGGACCCGACCAAATTCGAGCCCAATCCGATCCTTTGAACTTGGTCTTGGACTACATATGTTGAACCCGAGAGGTCGTGTCGGGGTTGGGCTCGGAATAGACTTATGATTCATCGAGTTGTGCTGGATTGAGCTCAAGTCCGATCCAACCCGTCCGAGTTGCACCTCCTACTTAACTAACTTAAAACACTAACAACTTTGATTAGTTAATGAACCTTTTTCAAAACAACTAAGACCACCACCCATTAGCAATTAAATAATATCTCTTAATTTTTAGCCCTTTTTCTGGTTAGTGTAAATAAATTGTGTGCTTAACAAGGGTCCAAATAAATAATCAAAATAAATTTTGGGAGAAATACTTTTGTTGTTGTTGTTGTTGTCATTGTCATCATGACATTTATTAGTTATTGGATATAAAAAAACAATACAAGTCGACATTTATTAGCCAATAATTTTTAGTTCAAATGGTTAATGTGGAAGTGTAAGATCCAAATGAAGGATGTTTAAATTCGAGTGAAAAATGATTATGAATAAATGCCAACCAGTGAATCAACTATGACAACTAGTGAAAAAAATGGTGAGTTCCCAAAAAAAGAGAAAAAAAAAAAAAAATTATTCGAAAATAGAAATAAAGAAAGTAAATCAACTATGAATAATCACCATGAAACAAAAAAAAAAAAACTGATTTTGTTCGAAAATAGAAATAAAGAAAGTAAATCAACTATGAATAATCACCAAGAAATAAAAAAACAGATTTTGTTCGGAAAAAAAAAAATGGTTTTGTTCGAAAATGGAAATAATGAAAGTAAATCAAATAATCACCAAGAAAAAAAAAACTGATTTTGTTCGAAAAAATAATTCCAATAAATGGTGTAATACTTGGTGAGCGCGTCGATCTTTAGCTACATTTTACTCGCTAGTTCTCTTGTTATTTTATTGTCATGTTGTTGACTTGATCCATCCGTAGTGCACACGTTCTTGTAAGTTTGAATACGTCCAAAGTTCCATTTATTCCGATTTGGCATGTTCGTCTGTTTTCTTCTTCCTTTTGATACACAAATCATTTGTCTAAGTTGGTCATTTATCTGTACTAATATATATTTTCAAATATAAAAGATATATATATATATTGGAAAGTAGTTTCATATATGAAAAGTTATTTTTAGAAATATATGAAAGGTTATTTTTAAAAGTTTCATCAGTTGCAGAAGTTCCGAACCGAGTCAAAGTCATAGGGCTGAGGCCTCATATTTTGCTTAGACTCAAATTCTGAGTTTGGCCCATCATCCCTATAGGCACCACGTGTTGTTTGGCAACGTCAAGCGCAAGTATTGAAGAACAAGTTAGAACCACATAGGCGTGCTTTTCGTGACGACTAGGTTTTCTCTTTTTTTCTTCTTTTTTACATATAAGCTCAAATCTAGTGCATTTACAGTAAAATCCCCCAAACCACATGAAATCAATATAAAATAAAGTTATCAGTCATCGGTATACATTTTTTTTTTTTTGTTTATTTAACCCAACACAAGGATTAATGTAACTAGTGTTGGTTTTGGTTTGTTCTTTTGCAAAAGTTCAATTCCTCTCCCTTTCTTTAGTCCCACATCGGATGGGGCAAAGCCTTCCTATGTACATATATTAGTTTCTTTCCTTTGCTCTATTAAGTTGTTGTGTGGGGAACCCCTTGGGCCACACGCGCGTGCCGCCGCCGCCCGGCCCGGCTCGGTTCGGCGCGCGTAACGGGTGCGGGTACGCGCCCACATCTGCGAATGCCGATCCGATTTTCTCTTCGGGTTCGGGCTGGAACCCTAAAATTCTTTTTGCTCCTCTTCATTTTTGTTTATTTAATTTCTGAACGTTGGAAATCAATTTCGTCAGTTACGGATTGTTTGAAACGTTTTTTTTAAGTGTCCAGGTTCACCCATTTAAAGATTTGAGTTATTTGATAAGAAACCTGTCCTTACTCCTTATGACAGCAGTATTGTACTGAAAAAGAATGGAGGATCACCTTTGGAACAACATAAATATTCACAGATGATAGGCTCCCTTATGTATATAACAAACATGACAAGACCTGACATTGCATTTGCTATTGGGAGACTGAGTAGATATACCAGTAACCCAAATCAGTCACATTGGACTGCCTTGGATAGGGTATTTAGATATCTCAAGGGCACCCTAGATTACAAACTTCATTTTACTAGGCACCCTGATATCATAGAAGGTTATTCAGATGCAAACTGGGTAACCGACTCACATGATATAAAATCTACTACTGGATATGTTTTTACTCTAGGAGGAGCTGCAATATCCTGGGGCTCTTGCAAGCAAACTATCATAGCTAGGAGTACAATGGACTCTGAAATGATAGCTTTAGATACAACTTGCACAGAAGCTGAATGGCTTAAAAATCTTATTATGCATATACCTGTTTCTCTTAGTCTTGTTCCTGCAATTTCTATAAATTGTGATAATAAATCTATTATTGAACTACTAAAGCATGATTCTGTGAATGCTAAGATGAACAGGCACCTGCAGCTGCGCTTCAAGTCAATCAAAAGCCTACTAGGCAAATATGTGGTTCTTGACTATATAAAGTCAGAAAAGAACCTTGCAGATCACTTGACGAAGGGTCTGTCTAGGACTTTGATCCTAGAATCATCGAGGGGGATGGGGTTAAGCCCATAAATTAGTCACCAGCAGTGGCAACCCAACCGAGTCTGACTGGAGATCCCAAGAAGCCGGTTCAATGGGTAGAAACAAGCTGAACTTAGGTGACTTTATGGAACACTGACTCGAGATTAAAATCTCATTAAAATAAAGCCCAAACGGCTGTACATGTGTACAATAACTCCCCATCCCTATGGTGACAGTGTTCTTGTGTGATATGGTTAGGATGAGTTTTAAAACTCTTAATAGGTCCAAGCTGTAATGCTGGGTTGATTCATATCACCAACCATTAAGGACTTACCTATATGAGAGGTCGTGAAGGCCGCGACTATGGGACAGGACGATCCCAGACAACTCTCATGAATGTAGAAAGTGCGCATGGCCATTTAAAAGCGCCACCCGATAGATCAAGGACCTCTAGCGTACTATGTGTGCTATTTTTCTAAATCTGGTTCAAGAAGACTGATTCAAGGCATAGTCCATCAAGCACTTCTTCAGATTAAGGCAATAGTCACTACGTGAGATTCAAGGCTGTAGTTCATCTCATTTATGCATAGTATTTTACTGCCTAGATGCTCTCTCTCTATATACTTCACTCTTATCTCTGTTTCGGAACTTGACCTTTTGGGGGGGGGGGAGATTGTTGGTTTTGGTTTGTTCTTTTGCAAAAGTTCAATTCCTCTCCCTTTCTTTAGTCCCACATCGGATGGGGCAAAGCCTTCCTATGTACATATATTAGTTTCTTTCCTTTGCTCTATTAAGTTGTTGTGTGGGGAACCCCTTGGGCCACACGCGCGCGCCGCCGCCGCCGCCCGGCCCGGCTCGGCTCGGTTCGGCGCGCGTAACGGGTGCGGGTACGCGCCCACATCTGCGGGCGCCGAATGCCGATCCGATTTTCTCTTCGGGTTCGGGCTGGGACCCTAAAATTCTTTTTGCTCCTCTTCATTTTTGTTTATTTAATTTCTGAACGTTGGAAATCAATTTCGTCAGTTACGGATTGTTTGAAACGTTTTTTTTAAGTGTCCAGGTTCACCCATTTAATTCCATTGTGTAACGGCTGAATTAATCAAAAATTAATTCAGACCGTTTTCCTATCAGCTTATATATACTTCTGTGTTCTTTGTAAATCATATCAGAAAAAACTCTTACGAAACCTCTGTCAACATTCTGTTCAGTTCTTCGTCTTATCTCCAAGCTCTGGGCAGAGCTAAGTCCTGGTCGTTCTCTTCAAGTCGTGTGCGGCAACGAGATACCGGTAGTGCGAAAATTTTACCACTAGGAGCTTTGGGTACGTCTGCACACAGATCCCAAATAAACTCTTAGGGCAGTGCTTCGTGCACGACTTACCCAGAGGCCGATAACATTGTTTAATTTTATTTTGTATTATGATATTTTTCAAAAAGTAAAAGACAACAAATTTCTAACAATCTAAGAGTTTATTTTTTTTTTTGTTAGAATTGATTTACTATTACTATAAATTTACAATTGTTTCAATTTGCTTACTGTTCGAAAAAACTGTCTATACTTTTCCATTGAAGCAATTTTGCTTACTGTTCGGAAAAATATTAAAGTACCTATAATCACTTAAGTTAATTGTTGAAGCAATTTTGTTAACTTACTGTTATTATTTTGTTAGAATTGATTTACTGTTTCAATTTTGCTTACTTTCCATTGAAGCAATTTTGTCAGAATTGATATACTGTTATAATATTCCTACTGTTAAAACAGTATTCTCACTATTTGCTATTTCATCTCTTAGGCTAGTTACTGTTAGAATATTACTATTGATTTCTTAGGCAAAGGATTAATCAAGTTGATAGTTAAGATTCTTTCAATTACCTACTGTTTTCAAGTACCTACTGTTTTTAAGCAATTGTAACTTATAATTTGATACTTACTCTGTCTTATTCAAGTTGATTTTTACTCTGCCTTAATCAAGTTGTTTTTTTTTACTGTAGAAAATATTCAAGTTGATAGTTAAGATTCTTTCAATTGTCACATAAAATTTGCTTCATTTTAATCACTTAGTAATTTTTGAAAACAATCGAGGACAAAAAGAAAATAGTTTAGTAAAAAAAAATTGCAAATAAAATCTTCAAATCTAAAGTTTCAAAGTAGAGACAAACTTGGGCACAAGCCGAAAGGGTCCTTCTGTCAACCGGGTGTAAACAACCCTAAGCGACACGGTACTTAAGAGTCTTCGGACCACCGCTAGCTGGGAACCGGCCCCTACAGCTAACCTGAGTTGATCAACACTTGAAAAACTAAAGATTTTAAGATTGATTAGCAAAGACCACCTAAACTATTATCTTGGACATTGTTATTAAATAAATTTATATTTTTCAGACTACAATCATGACTGGAAAGGAGGAATCATCTACTGCAAAACCTGCTAAGTTTGATGGTTCATATTTCAAGAGATGGCAGAGCCAAATGAAATTTTGGCTCACAACCTTAGGACTTATTTCTGCCATTGATGGGTCCACACCCATCACAAATGATTCTGATGAAACTGAGTCTGACATAGGAGTATCCACCTCATCAAAACCAAAAACCCCAAAAGAGATAGACTTCCACTGTTTTCATAGAATTCTAAGCGCATTATCTGAATCCTTGTATGATATATTTTTTGAATACAAGAGCGCTAAAGAACTCTGGAAAGCCTTGGAAGATGAATACGGCTGTGATGATGCCGGAATAGAAAGGTTTAACTCTTCAACCTTTAATAGGTATTTCATGGTAGATAACAAACCAATGAATGACCAGCTCCATGAATTCCAAGAATACCTTAGACATATTCAAGCCAAAGGGACATCTTTCTCAAATAAACATAAAATAGCATGCCTAATAGACAAGCTACCTCCCTCTTGGTCTGATATGGCTAAGGATCTTATCCATACACAAGGAGACCTTACCTACAATCAAGTCCTAAAGAAAATTAGAACCGAAGAACAAATTAGATTGAGGTCTAAGCCTAAGACTGAATCTAAAGTTAAGGTAAACCTTGTAGAAGGCCAAAGAAAACTCAAGTCTAATTTTCCTTATAAACCCAAAAAGAATTTCTTCAAGAAGAAGAAAAACTTTCAGCCTAACCACCAAAACCATCATCACCAAAACCAAAAACCTAGAAACTTCAGTCAGACTCAGGATCAGAAGAGGTTTTGTTTTGTGTGTGGTAAAACAAACCATATGGCCATCAACTGCTACCATAGGAAGAAGGAAGCTGTCCAGACCTCCTACAAAGGAAAGGGCTCAGTTAGACCAGAAGCGAACATGCTTCACAAAGGTTCTTCGAGTTCCTTCAGGTCTGTAAGTTTTCAACCCCTTATTAACCTCTCTTACCATTCTGATGATTGGTGGTTGGATTCTGGAGCTAATGTTCACGTTTCGTTTGATCGCTCCTGTTTTTCAAACTATCAAGAATCAAGTGGAGGAGGTGTGACCCTAGGAGATGGCTCAACGGCACAAATTATTGGAAGAGAAAAAGTTAACCTGAAGATGACATCAAGGAAAATCCTAACTCTTCATGATGTTCTTCATGTGCCGTCAGTCAGGAGAAACCTAGTTAGTGGATCCCTTCTTGTAGCCTCAGGATACAAAATTGTAATAGAGGCAAATAAAGTAGTTTTTTCTAAACATGACTCTTTTATAGGAAAAGGCTTTGTAAAAGACGGTCTTTTCATTTTAAGTACAATGAATAAAATGTCTGATTGTTCTCTCATTGTGTCAAATATAGAATCTTCAAATATTTGGCATGGCAGACTAGGTCATGTGAACCTAGGTTCCATTAAAAGGATGATGACTTTAGACCTTATTCCTAAGACTCCAATAGATGACAAACACAAATGTGATATTTGTGTTCAAGCCAAACACACTAGATTACCTTTCAAATCTGTGGAAAGAAATTCTGACCTTCTAGAACTTATCCATAGTGATGTATGTGACTCAAATAGGATTTTGACTAGAGGCGGTAGAAAATACTTTGTTACATTTATAGATGATTATTCAAAGTATTGTTATATCTACCTTCTCAAAACCAAAGATGAAGTTCTAGATAGATTTAAGGTCTACAAATCTGAAGCTGAGAATCAATTAGAAAGGAAGATTAAGATCCTTAAATCTGATCGTGGTGGAGAATATACCTCAAACGAAATGACTAACTTCTGTGAAGAACATGGAATAATTCATGAGGTAACTGCTCCATATTCACCTCAGTCTAACGGAGTTGCTGAACGCAAGAACCGCACTCTGTTAGATATGGTGAATGCCATGCTTCTCAGCTCTGGTGCTCCTGATAACTTGTGGAAAGAAGCTCTTTTAACTGCCTGTTATATTCTTAATAGGATTCCTAGTAAGACAAAAGATAAGACTCCCTATGAGCTGTGGAAAGGTAGAGCACCTAGGATTAATTATCTTAGAGTTTGGGGATGTCTTGCTAAAGTCGAAATTCCCGAACCTAAAAAGAGAAAGATTGGTCCCAAGACTGTAGACGCTGTTTTCATAGGATATGCCTTAGATAGTTATGCCAATAGATTTCTAGTGACTCACTCAGAAGTAAATAAAATCTCTAACAATACCATTATAGAAGCAAGAGATGCAGTTTACTTTGAAAATATATTTCCTTTTAAGGATAGAAGTTCAATCTCTTCCTCCATACCCTCTACTAGTTCTCAAGTCCATATACCTAGCTCTCAATCTGAACAAGACTTAGAACCAAGACAGAGTAAAAGGAATATGATTGAGAAAAATTTAGGAGAAGGATTCTTCACTTTTTTGATAGAGGGTGATCCCTCAACTTATGAAGAAGCAATGTCGTCTCCTGATGCTCCCTTCTGGAAAGAAGCCATTAACAGTGAATACAACTCCATCATGGAGAATAACACTTGGTTTCTAACAGATCTACCTTTAGGGAATAAACCAATAGATTGTAAGTGGATTTTCAAGAAGAAACTCAGAGCCGATGGTACTATAGAGAAATACAAAGCCAGACTAGTTGCCAAAGATTTTACCCAGAAGAAAGGGTTAGATTATTTTGATACATACTCTCCTGTAGCTAGGATCACTTCCATTAGAACTCTCTTGGCCTTAGCATCCATTCATGATATGCTAATCCATCAAATGGATGTAAAGACAACATTCTTGAATGGAGATCTAGAGGAAGAACTTTATATGGACCAACCTGAAGGTTTCATTGCTAAAGGTCAAGAAAAAAAAGTTTGCAGACTAGTAAAATCCCTCTATGGCTTGAAACAAGCTCCCAAACAATGGCACAACAAATTTGACAAAGTAATTTGTGAATATGGTTTCTTGTCAAATGAGTATGACAAATGTATATACTCTAAAGGTACATGTAAAACTTGTGTCATTTTATGCTTGTATGTAGATGATATCCTTATCCTAGGTTCATCACTAGAATTGATAAATATTACAAAGAACTATTTATCTAGCCAGTTTGATATGAAAGACCTAGGAGAAGCCAACCTAATTTTAGGAATGCAAGTGACCAAAGGCAAAGAGGGTTATACTCTATCTTTAGCACATTCAATTGAAAAAATGCTAAAAAGATTTGAGTTATTTGATAAGAAACCTGTCCTTACTCCTTATGACAGTAGTATTGTACTGAAAAAGAATGGAGAATCACCTTTGGAACAACATAAATATTCACAGATGATAGGCTCCCTTATGTATATAACAAACAGGACAAGACCTGACATTGCATTTGCTATTGGGAGACTGAGTAGATATACCAGTAACCCAAATCAGTCACATTGGACTGCCTTGGATAGGGTATTTAGATATCTCAAGGGCAACCTAGATTACAAACTTCATTTTACTAGGCACCCTGATATCATAGAAGGTTATTCAGATACAAACTGGGTAACCGACTCACATGATATAAAATCTACTACTGGATATGTTTTTACTCTAGGAGGAGCTGCAATATCCTGGGGCTCTTGCAAGCAAACTATCATAGCTAGGAGTACAATGGACTCTGAAATGATAGCTTTAGATACAACTTGCACAGAAGCTGAATGGCTTAAAAATCTTATTATGCATATACCTGTTTCTCTTAGTCTTGTTCCTGCAATTTCTATAAATTGTGATAATAAATCTGTTATTGAACTACTAAAGCATGATTCTGTGAATGCTAAGATGAACAGGCACCTGCAGCTGCGCTTCAAGTCAATCAAAAGCCTACTAGGCAAATATGTGGTTCTTGACTATATAAAGTCAGAAAAGAACCTTGCAGATCACTTGACGAAGGGTCTGTCTAGGACTTTGATCCTAGAATCATCGAGGGGGATGGGGTTAAGCCCATAAATTAGTCACCAGCAGTGGCAACCCAACCGAGTCTGACTGGAGATCCCAAGAAGCCGGTTCAATGGGTAGAAACAAGCTGAACTTAGGTGACTTTATGGAACACTGACTCGAGATTAAAATCTCATTAAAATAAAGCCCAAGCGGCTGTACATGTGTACAATAACTCCCCATCCCTATGGTGACAGTGTTCCTGTGTGATATGGTTAGGATGAGTTCTAAAACTCTTAATAGGTCCAAGCTGTAATGCTGGGTTGATTCATATCACCAACCATTAAGGACTTACCTATATGAGAGGTCGTGAAGGCCGCGACTATGGGACAGGGCGATCCCAGACAACTCTCATGAATGTAGAAAGTGCGCATGGCCATTTAAAAGTGCCACCCGATAGATCAAGGACCTCTAGCGTACTATGTGTGCTATTTTTCTAAATCTGGTTCAAGAAGACTGATTCAAGGCATAGTCCATTAAGCACTTCTTCAGATTAAGGCAATAGTCACTACGTGAGATTCAAGGCTGTAGTCCATCTTATTTATGCATAGTATTTTACTGTCCAGATGCTCTCTCTCTATATACTTCACTCTTATCTCTGTTTCTGAACTTGACCTTTTGGGGGGGGGGATTGTTGGTTTTGGTTTGTTCTTTTGCAAAAGTTCAATTCCTCTCCCTTTCTTTAGTCCCACATCGGATGGGGCAAAGCCTTCCTATGTACATATATTAGTTTCTTTCCTTTGCTCTATTAAGTTATTGTGTGGGGAACCCCTTGGGCCACACGCGCGCGCCGCCGCCGCCGCCCGGCCCGGCTCGGCTCGGTTCGGTTCGGCGCGCGTAACGGGTGCGGGTACGCGCCCACATCTGCGGGCGCCGAATGCCGATCCGATTTCCTCTTCGGGTTCGGGCTGGGACCCTAAAATTCTTTTTGCTCCTCTTCATTTTTGTTTATTTAATTTCTGAACGTTGGAAATCAATTTCGTCAGTTACGAATTGTTTGAAACATTTTTTTTAAGTGTCCAGGTTCACCCATTTAATTCCATTGTGTAACGGCTGAATTAATCAAAAATTAATTCAGACCGTTTTCCTATCAGCTTATATATACTTCTGTGTTCTTTGTAAATCATATCAGAAAAAACTCTTACGAAACCTCTGTCAACATTCTGTTCAGTTCTTCGTCTTATCTCCAAGCTCTGGGCAGAGCTAAGTCCTGGTCGTTCTCTCCAAGTCGTGTGCGGCAACGAGATACCGGTAGTGCGGGAATTTTACCACTAGGAGCTTTGGGTACGTCTGCACACAGATCCCAAATAAACTCTTAGGGCAGTGCTTCGTGCATGACTTACCCAGAGGCCGGTAACATTGTTTAATTTTATTTTGTATTATGATATTTTTCAAAAAGTAAAAGACAACAAATTTCTAACAACTAGTGGACGTGGGTTTTTTTTTTTTTTTTTAAATTGAACCTTGAATTATGTTTTTTTTTTTCCAAAATTAATGTTATAAATAACATGTATTTTGAGAAAAAAAAAACAAGAATTTAATCAAATAAATTTAAATTTTGTACATTTTGATTTTGGTTCCAACAAGTTTTGATCATTTTTTTTTCTTCCAAATTTATAGATTTAAAAATTCGAAATAATTTTATATTGTTGTTGCTAGAAAATTGAATATGGAAAAAGTTAGCTTGATTTGGAGGAGAAGATAGAGAGAGAGTGTTGGGAACATGGTGTGATCCGAATCGAAGTTGGTACATAAAATGCAATATTGTATTTGGACCATATGTCTTAAAAGAGAATTTTCATGTAAGACTTGAACCAATTTCAATTATCTACACCTCATAATCCCATTTTCTATCTGATGTGAGACTAAATTAGCAACTCTATTGTAACCGCTTTTGATCGATCAGCCGAAAACGAACTACAATCCAACAAAAAGGACCATAGAAGACAAGAAGAAAAGGAAAGATTGTTAGAAGAGAAGTTTCTTTTGAGGAGGAAGATCGTGAACAAAAAAAAGAGGGTGCAAAAATTTAAGAAAAGTTGAAAAAAATTAGTGGGGATTAAACAATGATGGAAATGGTTAATATACCATGACAAGCGATTTATTTAAAAAATAACCATTATCTTCATTATTATAAGAACAAAAAGGTAAAAAAAAAAAAAAAAACAGTTCCATTTAAAATTAATGAAGTATTTCCTTTTAAAATAGGTAAATTTAGAAGAGGGGGACTCGTAACTCTATTTTCTGTCCATTTAATAGACTTACTGGAAATTTATAAGATTTGGAAGACTTTTTAGTAATACGCTAAATTTGGAAGATTTATATGGAAAAAAAAAAACCAATGACCAAGATGGCACCCCCACAATGATTATGGAATTAAATATTTTGCCACCATTTGATAAAACAAATGTTGACTTAGACTCAGATTTAGTCATATATGACTGACATAGTCTGGAATTCCACAACACTGGCCCATGTTCAATACACTATGGAACAAAGACTTGAGATTTGTGGATGGTTCATAAATTTCCAAAGCTGTGGTCTTCGTCTCCCAGAAGGTCACATTATTGATTGCTTGGAAACCAAAGTTCGGATACGCGCAATTTGGAAAAATATTTGCAAATGGTCCACCAGATTTAACGAATGATAGCGACACACGACTCCACTCCCGACACCCATCAACCACTTGAGTGACACTGGTGGCTACCGAGAAGAGGTATAAGATCTCGACTGGATGGCAGAAAGTCAGATGTTCGAGTCACGGAGGCATATTATTTTTTCAATTTATAAATGGTGGAAGTTGGGGGCAGTGGGCCCAAAGACATGCAATGCAGTGTGCACAAAAGTCCCAAACAACGTCGGATCCCTTACGTTATGCCGAAAAGTCAAAAAAAAATGTGAAATTATATATATAGAGTAATGTGCATGCGTATTGCATTGTACCCGTGGAAAAAAAATATTATAAAAAATTAAACATAAATTTATTCTAAAAAATATTATTTCGAGGAATTGAACTCAAGCAATAAAAAAATTGCCTCCAACCTTAACCACTTGAGTTTGAGTTATTTAGATATAAATATATCATATTAGGTAGTCAAATGCTTGGTTAATTTTTTAAAAATAAATAGTGAAGTATTTATGTGGTTATTTCTTATTTTTTATTATGATTTTAATTTATTTAAATGATGATATACAAACGACTTAGACGGCTCATTTTTAGCCGTTTCTAAGCCGCATATATATATATATATATATAAACGGGATATGAACTATAATGCTTATATTTCTACATAAATCATGCACATGTAGTCCAATAGGAATAGGCTACTACATCCCATGTGCACTCATGTGCACTAGTACACTATATTCATATTTGTCCAAATGTGCATAACTCATGTAGAAATATTAACATTATGGCTCATATCTCGTTTACTATATATATATATATATATATATATATCAAGGTGTGTATTGGGTCGGGCTGGCCCGCGGTCCGAGTTAACCGGGTTCGGTCTGGGCCAAGCTCAACCCAAGAGGAGAGGCGGGCCGGGACGGTCGAAAAAAATCACGACCCAGTCCATGACCCGGTCAAGGTAGGACCGAGTCGAACCGGTCCGGATCCGGACCGGTTCACGGTCGAGCCGGCCAGATTTTTTTTTTCCGTTTATTTATATATTTTTTATATATAATCTATAAGATATAAGTTATATGTTAATATATTCAAGTTAAAATTTATAGGTTTTTTGTTACTAACTTATTTTTCTATAATTTAAAATTTATAAGTTATTTGTTAGAAAGTTTTTTATATAATTTTAAGTATAACTTTAGGTATAAATTTATTTAAAAAATTTAAGTTATATGTTAAGTATAATTTGAAATTTATAAGTTATATGTTTAGTATAATTTAGAATTTACAAATTTATTTGTTACAAAATTTATTTGATTTTTTTATATCAATATTTATATAACTTTAAGTATAAATTAGAATCTAAATATTTATAAGTTGAATATTTTTTTAAATTTTTTTTGAGTAACTTATAAAAGAAAATTATAAATCTATTTGTTTGAATTTAAATATAAATTTATGACTTGAAATTTAAAGAATTTATTTATATAGACATAAAGAAGTTAAATGTCAACAACTGTTGAAATTAGTTGATAATTTTATTGATTGTCTCATTGGCATTATATAGCCTTACAGTCATTAATACAATGATTTCAATCATTATGACAATAATCTCATAATGGAATATCCTGTGACATATTCTGGCATCCCAAATATGTCCTCAGGATATTCCCATGTGCTTATACTATACTTAAATATGACACCCAATATACCATATCAATACTCTCCCTCAAGATGGGTGAAAGATATTCACTAAGCCCATCTTGTCACATCCTCTAATCATGCTCACTGAGGCGAGTCCCTTGGTTAGTCCATCTGCTACTTGATCCCTGGTTGGAACATGGCCAAGCTCCAGTAATCCTCTATCCAACTTCTCTTTGATGAAGAATCTATCAATCTCGATGTGTTTGGTCCTGTCATGCTGTACTGGATTGTTGGCGATACTAATAGCTGACTGATTATCACACCACAACTTCATCTTGGCTCCTTGATCCAGCTTCAGCTCCACCAGCATATTCTTCAACCATAGCAGCTCTGCAACTCCCAAGGCCATAGCTCTGTACTCTGCTTCACTTGTCGATCTGGCCACCACAGACTGCTTCTTACTCCTCCAGGAGACCAAGTTACCTCCTACAAATATGCAATATCCCGAGGTAGACCTCATGTCATCAGCACAACTAGCCCAGTCAGAATCACAGTAGCCCTCGATGCTCACGTGATTGTTCTTCCTGAATATTAGTCCCTTCCCGGGAGCACCTTTCAAGTACCTCAGAATCTGGTACACTGCATCCATATGACCCTTCCGTGGGTCATGTATGTAGCGGCTCACCACACTTACTGCAAAGCAGATATCAGGACGTGTGTGGCTCAAATAGATCAACTTGCCAACCAGTCTCTGGTATCTGTCCCGATCAACTGGTTCTCCAGCCTCAGCATCAATCTTGAACCTCTGATCTATTGGTGTCGCTGCAGGTTTGTACCCCAACATCCCAGTTTTTGTGAGAAGGTCCAGTGCATACTTCCTTTGAGAGAGAATAATCCCCTCTGCTTCTCGAGCAATCTCAATCCCAAGGAAGTACCGAAGAAGGCCGAGATCCTTCACCTCGAATTCCTTGCCAAGCTTTCCTTTGAGTTGGGCGATCTCCTGCTCATCATCTCCTGTGATAATCATATCGTCCACATACACCGCAAGCATGGTGATGTAGCCTCCACTCCGACGGAAGAACACAGTATGATCAGCATTGATCTGCTGATATCCCATCCCTATCATCGCCCTTCTGAATCTGTCAAACCACGCTCGAGGAGACTGCTTCACTCCATAGAGGGACTTCTTCAACCTGCAGACCTTGCCTACTGTCTGATTGGTGCCAAATCCTGGTGGTATCTCCACGTACACCTCCTCCACTAGATCTCCGTGAAGAAATGCATTCTTCACATCCAGTTGGTGTAGCTTCCATCCACCATTCGCTGCCAGAGAAATCAGAGTCCTGATAGTGCTCATCTTTGCAACTGGTGCAAAGGTCTCGTCATAGTCGATGCCGTACGTCTGACTGTATCCTTTGGCTACTAGTCGAGCTTTGTAGCGATCAATCTGTCCATCTGGGTTCTGCTTCACGGTAAAGACCCACTTGTATCCAACTGCTCTCTTCCCCTCTGGCAATCTCACAAGCTCCCAAGTGTGGTTTTTCTCCAGAGCTCCCAACTCCTCGTGCATTGCCGCTTTCCACTTTGGATCGTTCTTGGCAACCTGCCAATTGTTAGGTACAGTAATACTATCCAAAGATGCTATAAATGCTCCATGAGAAGAAGGGATATAGTCATAAGAAATAAACTGAGCAATATCCCAACCATATCTGTTTGGAGGATTTCCTGCATTGCTGCGAGTGGTCCTCCGTACAGATAGTGGTGTGGGAGGAGTAGTAGTAGGAGGAATGATATCTTGTGAAGGAGGGGGTATCACCTGAAGGGGGGTTGGTGTCGGTGCCTCAGGAGTTGGGACGAACGCAGGCAAGGGACTTGGCATTGGCACTGTCGGTACTGGTCCTGCAGTTTGCTTCTCTCTCCTGTTGTAGGTAAGTAACTCTCCCTGAGCCGTAGGCCTAACACCTTCACCTTCTTGTCCCTTCTCCGTGCCTCCATGCCAAACTTCTAAATCGGTTACCACAAAGTTCTCCATCTCCCCCTCTCGCCTAATACTGGCAGTATTAGGCGTGTTGTGTGAAGTTCCGTCCTGGCGGTAGTATGGCTCATGCTCCCGAAAGTGGACATCCATACTGACAAACTTCTTCTTCTCTACTGGACTCCAGCACACATACCCCTTTTGGGTCGCCGAGTAGCCTACGAAGATGCATTTGACCGCTCTAGGGTCAAGTTTCCCAACTGATGGCCTGTTGTCCTTCACAAAACACACACACCCAAACACCTTCAGTGGGAGTATTCCACTATTATTGCCTTGCAATACCTCACATGGGGACTTCCATCCGAGGACCTTCGAGGGCATCCTGTTGATGAGTTGAGCTGCTGTCAACACTGCATGCCCCTACAGACTCTGTGGGACATTCATGTCGATCATCATACTTCTTGCGACCTCCAGAAGGTGTCTGATTTTTCTTTCTGCAACTCCATTTTGTGCTGGTGTGTATGCACAGGTGGTCTGATGCTGTATTCCGTGTGCTGACAAGTATTCTGTAAGCGTCCTGTTGGTATACTCTGTTCCATTGTCAGACCTCAGTACCTTCACAACTGCTTTGTACTGAGTCTAGACATGCTTATGGAAATCCCGAAAATAAGCAGGTACATCACTCTTATTTTTCATCAAATATAACCAAGTAACACGAGAGGCACACTCAATGAAAGAAACAAGTACTTATAACCATTCATAGTGTTAGTAGCACATGGACCCCAGACATCAGAATGTACTACCTCAAAAGCAAAAGTGCTCCTATGACCCGTGCCAACATATGAGCTCCTAGTAAGTTTTCCTAACTCGTACGCATCACATACTAATTTCTCTTTATTTGTTTTTGTATAAATCTCTGGATACAACTTACTTAGAGTATCAAAGGAAGAATGTCCCATCATCCGATGATGGAGTATCAAGGTATCCTCAGTCCTCTGCTGCAGTCCTTCCATGCCAGCCTTCTCTGCCATAGATATTAATGCTGAGTCCAGTCCTTCTCGATCTAGGTACCACAGTCCCTCATGCCAAGTGCCAGTCCCAAGTCTTCGTCCTGTCCCTTTCTCCTGGAAGGTCACCTTAGGAATATCAAAAGAAATAATGCATTTAAGTTGGAGGATTATAGAACTAATGGACAAGAGACTGACTGGAAAGGATGGAGCATGTAAAACATTGGATAATCTTACTGAACCTGTATAATTAATAGTACCCTTACCGACCACTGGCTGGAAAGTGCCATCAGCTGTCTGAATGCTGTCTGCTGATGCTAGGTGAGTGTAGGAAGAAAACTCACTAGCATTCCCCGTCACATGCCGAGATGCTCCCGAGTCGATAATCCAGTCTGATGATTTAAGGGAAGAGATAGACGCAAGGGCAAGTGATTCGTCAGTACCTTCTGATGGATGGGCATACATAGCAGCGTTGCCCCTAACAAAGAATGAGGTGGATGCCTCCTTTGTTCTACTCCTCATGTCTTCCAGTGCCTGGTCCTCCACAGTAAAGGTGTCATCAGCTTCTCCATTCCCTTCTCATATCAGGAGGTTTGCCCGATAACCTCCTCGGCCGCCCCGTCTATCCCCTCGACCACGACCACGTCCTCCATTATATCCTCGTCCGCCGAACGGTCCTCGTCCACCACCTGAATCTCCCTTCCTAGGTGGTTTGGTACAAGCATACCGATGATGACCCATCTTCCCACAGTTGTAGCAGTGCCGGTTATGCTGCCAGGGCTCTCCCTTAGATCCTGTGTTACCTGAGCTGGTAATCGCTAGTGCTGACTTTGCTTCGGGGGGACCACCTGTCCCGGCTTGCAGCCTGATGCGTGTCTCCTCCTGGATCATGGCTGAGATAGCCTTCTCAAGGCTAGGGATCTTTGGTTGGGCTAGAAGTAGGGCCGTCCTCTGTGCGAAAGCTGCAGTCAGCCCTTTGAGGAACTTCATCGTCCTCTCCTGCAGACACACCTGTCTCTCCTTACACTTAGGGTCCCCGCAGCTCGCCCGATCTGAGGAGTGATCATAATCCAACCACAGACGCTCCAACTCCGTGGCATACTCCTGCACCGTCTTCTCTCCCTGTACGGTATCATCAATCTCCCCCTTTATCTAGAAGACCCGTAAGTTGTTCCCCACACCATCATTGGTCCTTCTCAACTTCTCCCACACATCTTTCACCATCTCAATACCGTCTACTGTGGCGGCAATAGACTGGACTAAGGAGTTGAGAAGCCAGATGTAGATCACCATATGAGTGGACTTCCACTCATCGTGTCCTGTCGAGCCCTCGTCCGGCTCTGTCGTCTCGCCCGTCAGGAACCCCTCCATGTTTTTTCCTGCGAGGGTTCTTCTCACCCGTCGTGACCAACTCAGATAGGTGGCTGGTCCATCTAATTTCAGATCGATGGAGGAAAGCTTCAACTTTGGCGATGTTCGTGTCGTATTCTCACCAGCCGACATCGTCAACAACTTCATCAACGTAGTCACCTCTGCAGAATCTAGCTTTTTGATGATCTCCTCTATCGATGCGTCGTCTATCCAGTCATATCACGTTCGCTCCATGACTCACGCTTGTCCTCGTCGTCCGCTCCTAGATCCGAACATGTCCCCCCTTTTTTCAGATCTAGGCATCCCTATTAGGCGCTGCCTCGTGCTAGTACGGAGGAGGCGGCAGCACGCATGTCACAACCGCCGTCGCAGCAGCAGCAGTCGCAGCAGTCCTTGAACCTGCACTAAAACAAGATTCTGATGCTACCGTGGACACCGATACCATTAGAATATCGCGTGCTATAGAAGAAACTACATGATACGTAGTCAGACCATCTGTAGCACTCATAGCTACAGCTCTAACTTGATTATTTCCTAATAATTGTTGTACCTCACAAGTCAAATTAATTTGCTGACCGACAGTATCTTGACTTTTAACTACCAAAGCGTTTTATTGTGTCTCTTCCATCATTCTAAAATTGAATAATAAGATGAAGAGTCGTCTTCATCTTCTTCATAAGAATTTAAATATAAGGACAACTCTTGCGTTGGTTGGAAAGATTATTTTTGTTTCTTCCTTTGCAGTACATCTTTAGCATATGATAATTTAGACATAAAATCAGAACTACTACCTTGAACGGTTGTACCGGGTCGGGTTGATACAACTATTTCTTCATATAAATAATTAAACTATCTAAAACATCATTAATTTCTACTTTCAAACTACCTACGTCAACTCTCATATTATCTTTAAAATCGTCTAATAAAATATATACACCATCTAATTTAATCTTAGGATCAAAAATTGAAGCCAAACAATATAAAAGAGGTATATCACCCCAATATTTTTTAAATTTGGCTTCCATTTTGATAAAAACATAATCAAAACCAGAAATATTTCTATATTTACAAAATAAATTAGACATGTTAAGAATTTTTGTTAAAGCTAAAGGAGAAGTTGGATAATAAACTCCAGATAGAATACATGTAGCATTGTAAAATAATTCTAAAAATTCAAAAATAGAAGTAGCAATTAACCAATCATTCTCAGTTACTTGATAATCAAAACTAGGATTAGCATTACAATAATGTGTAATAACATCTTTAAACTTAATGAAAAATTGTAACATTAAATAAGTAAAATTTTATCTATGTGGTGCATCCTTAACAAATCGCCTAAAAGTAACACCATATTGTGTACATACAATTTTAAAAGCTTGTTGTCTACTTGCAGAAGAGCTATGTAAACATGATCTAAGATTTTCTAATTTTAGTTGAAAGAATTCAAGACATTCTTGTACAATCAAATTAATAATATGACAAGCACATCTAACATGAAAAGGTCTACCTTCTAACATACGCGTAAATTGTGTTTTCAAAACACTAATAAAAAAAGTGCTATTACTAGCATTATCAAAAAAAATAAAAAATATTTTATTGTGAGTATCATATTCACGCACAAATTGCATTATAGCGCCACCGATTACAGCGCCGGTATGTGGAGAGAGAGAGCAAAGAAAAATCTCAAATCAGGAAAAAAAACTATTATGTAATATTAAAGTTACTTGTAACGTGTCATGCCCCAGTCCCAAAATACGTAGGACCAGGAATACGCAACACCCCCTCACCCTACAAAACACCAAACACCAATTCTCCCACAATTTTTCCATCATTTTATGTGTTTGTACAAATACCCAAACTTATGGGGCTAAATTGCAAATGTTGTAACATGTGTCTTAACCTCATTGGTCAAGACCAATGAAGAAGCCTCACCCCTCTTCTTTGACAAGTCAAGCCCCTTCTCTCTCTCTTCTTTGGATGACAAAAATTTCTCCATGTGAAATCCTCACCACCCATTTGAATTGGGCCCATCCACACCACACAACCCTCACATAACTCCCTATATAATGTCTCCATCACCACACTCTTCCCCATTCCGGCCCTAATCTCCAAAACCTAGAGAACTCCACCCCCTTTCTCTCCTTCCTCTTCCTACATCAACCAAAACCTCTTCTTTTCCTTCCTTCTTATTCTTCTTCTTCTTCTTCTTCTTCTTCTTCTTTCTTTCTTTCTTCTTCTCCTTCCTGGAAGAACCAACTCCGGCCGAGCCTCTCCAACTCCGACCGCTGCCAAGCCCCCTACTTCGACCACTTCGGCCACTTCCAGTTGAGCACTTCCCTCCGGCAGCAATGTCCTCACCGCCTCGGCCATCTCCGGCCCGGTCCCGTTGCACCCGACTCGCCACGGCCATTCCCCGGCGAGTTACCACCACCTCCAGTCTTCCCACCATTGCCACGAGCAATGCCACCCCGGCCTCTCAAACCTCCAGTATTTATCACCACCACCACATCCGCCATTGTCTGAGCCCACCTCGACTGCTCCGGCCAGGCCCTCTACTCTGACTTCTCCACCTCCACACATCCACGACCCACCACCACTTCACCCCGGCCGAGTTCCTCCAACGGCCACCCGCTGATCCCCGACCGCTGCCGAACTGCACCACCTCCACCTCCAGTCTTCACAACCCCGCTGCCACGAGCTCCACCCTCGGTCGACTTCATGCCTCGGCCATCGGCCAGCATCGCCACCTCGCCGAGGTGAACCACTCCCCCCTCTCTATATTTTTATATGTTGTTTTGTGTATTTTAGTTAGTGTTAATGAATCTTGTGATTTAATGATGCGTGATTAGGGTTTATTGTTGTGTTTAGGGTTTATGTTCATAGTATATAATACAAATTAATGGATATACAATGAGTTAGGGTTTGAGGATAAATGGATCTTTGTTTAGGGTTATATTTGTATTGGGAATTTTGAGGATAAAATGCATGGTTAGTAATTAGGGTTTATAAATGCTAGGTTTGAGATGTTAGGGTATTTTATTTAATATATGCCTATTGATTATTGTTGTTAAGCAGATTAAATTGTTGCAAAATAATACTATGATCTATCATCGAGGGACATATGATTTATTGTGAAATAATGTGTGGTATCAAACCATTAATTGGTGATTAGGGACTGATAATTAATGATGGGTTTAATTGAAGAGTAGTACTTATTGTGAATTTGTAATAAAGATATAAAACGGAAGGTTTAATAAATATTGATAATTTATTTGAGGATGATATGTGTCACCGTGAGTAATAATATCTATGAAGACCAGGAGGAATCTGAGGATTGATCATGGCTCAAAATACTGATAAACACTATGATAAATATAGTAGGATTGAGGACAGTTTAATGATATTGTGCAGATGATTAATTTGATTGGATGTAACGTACCATTAGTCAACCTTGGTCAACCCTCTAGCGTCATGTCCCTGTGAGTTGTAGCTGAGTCTGAGCAGATGTTTAGACGTGTGTCACATCCCTATTTGCCGCATGATTGTTTATTAATTGAGTTTGTATCTCATCTCTAGGTACTACGGGACCTGCGGACTTGGACGTGGTACCGGATCCCCGTCATCAGCAGCCGGACGCAGGCAAGTGTATCTTGCCACCCTGTATTTCAGTTACAGATATTTATTGTTTTATTATATACATTGTGCACGTGTTTGATTACGATCGATAATTTGCATCCGGATCATAACCGGGTGCAGACGTTCGTAACGTCTTGTACCAAATGCTAGATGTTCATAACACCTCGATGTACGTACTTGAGTATGTCGTCACCCCCAGGACACATTCATACACTGTTATCATGCCAGATTTCCTATATCCTGATACTGACATCATGGCTGGAGACTGGGATGACCTTAGGGTTGCGTTTGTTGATAGTTACTTCTGTGTGAAGAGACTGCTAGATAGAGGTTCCGGTTCAGCGCACAATCGTTGAACGCTTGGGAAGGGGAAGACAGTTACTAGATGTTTGGCTCCTCTACACGCGCTTATATATGTATATGTACTATTTCTGTAGTGATCCTGTATCTAGAGTAGTTGTATCACTCGTGTGACTCTTTGCCCGGAGCTGCAGTACGTCCCGTATATTTTCGTGTCCGGAGCTACGATTTTATTTTGGACAGCCCACGCGTCGAACATTATCTTTAAACTGTGTCTCACTTGTTTAGTTATGATAGATTACCCCGTCTTTGTACTTATAATTTCTGTTACTTGGCTTGCTGTATTTTTGTACCTTGTTACGTCCCTCTGAGGACCTGGTTTCCTTCCAGGTTTAGGAGAGGAGGATTACCCAGAGGAGTACGGTCCGGATACGTATCCAACAGCAGGACCTAATTTCGAGGATGAGGTCATCCCCGAGGACTTCGCTTGATCACTGGTAGTGACTTTATCCTTGGGACGGTATTACTATCTAGCTATCTCATGTCGTTCCAAGTTATCTCATTACTTACTTTCACTCCAGTATTTTGTACTAGCGGGTTTGTTCCCGTGTGACTACTCTAGTATTTGTACTATGATACTTTATCTCGTGATATTTCCTTTCTGCACATTAGTTGTTATGATTACCTCTATGTGCTCTTATATCTGTTGCTTGTGGATGAGATTTAGATTCACTATTTATGTGTTATGTGTTGGGTTATTCATAGTACTTTACAGCTTAGGTGCACTCCGACGGGCCCATTAGTTTGGGATGCCCGCCGAAGTGCGCTGCTGGCCATTTCCACGTGACTCAATTCCTTATCTTTGGAATCGGGGCATGACAAAGTTTTTGTGGTGGCCCATGCAGGTCTGATTTAAATCGTCTTGGTCACCTGACTGTGTCAAGCGAGCCTGCAAATTAGGAATAGATATTATGATTTATTGTTGAATATGATCTCAATCCATAATCGATTTTAAAAACTTCCTTCGTAATTGATTATCGCCATTGGACTTCCCAAATTGTATTCGTTCCTTCTTCATCAAAATTGTTATCATTGTTTCTCATCTCGGAAGGGCGAACGCTTGTGCCTGATGGTTCCTTCCAGAAGAAGATCGAAGTCCAGACGACAGAAGACATGATTTGTGCAATATTCTCTGAGAAGATTGTTATCCTTAGTAGGATAGATTGATAGGTTCTTTTTGGATTCTAGAACTAGTAAGGTTAGCAGGAGAATTGGACCCAGTAGTAACCTACCCGTACTTGAGATATGATTTAGGAAGTACTGGGCACTGGAAAGAATGTTGATCATAACCCTCTAGAATAATTTATGGAAGTGCATAGCCCGATGCTAGAAATTAGTTGTTGTATATGATAGCGACACCAGGAACGGAAATATGAACTAAAGGAGATAGAAATTTTAGGCTCTCACCTGGAAGAGGATTATCAGATACCAGAAAATTTTGGCATGTGTTTTGGTGATATGTGACTCGGAGCAATAAATAATGGAAAGAAGAAATTTGAGGAATAAAATTTTAGGAAAAATTTTGAGGAGAAGAGAAATTATACATTAGGCAAGGAAGAATTTTTCTTTTGGAGGATTAGTGTTGTAAACAGAATGGAAGAATTTATTATGAGGTTAAGTCTAGACTATGACATCGTCCTAGCATGAGTTGATTGAGCCAATACCATACGACGCTAGATTGCCGACGTGGTTGCACTATATTTAGACCACCAGATTACCCTGAGTTTAAGTTTCTTCGGGGAGCCCAGGAGCATGGGGCCCATCTACCTTAGGGGCACGCATTACAAAAGGTGAACCAGTGTACCCCTGCATTATATCAGAGTTTGAGGATGTGTTTCTAGAGAATCTTCCAGGTCTGCCACCTGACAGAG
Source organism: Iris macrosiphon (assembly GCA_036927795.1). Lineage (NCBI taxonomy): Eukaryota > Viridiplantae > Streptophyta > Magnoliopsida > Asparagales > Iridaceae > Iris > Iris macrosiphon. The sequence goes on along the minus strand of JAYESA010000004.1, from coordinate 284,011,809 downwards.
AGAAAGAGTTCACTATAGAGTTGACTCCAAAGCCGAGCCAGTTATTTTCCCATTTTTAGACTAGCACCAAAGAAGTTAGTTGAGTTGAAGATTCAAGTAGATGACCTCTTAGATAAGGGTTTCATTCGAGCTAGTGTTTCTCCATGGGGAGCACCCATCTTATAAGTGTCGAAGAAGGATGGGACGGTACGTTTGTGTATCGATTACAGGGCATTAAATGCCGTAGCAATAAAGAGCAAGTACCCTTGTCACACATCGATGATTTATTTGAATCAGCTAAAGTGGCGCATATGTATTCTCGAAGATCGATCTCAGATCTGGCTATCATCAGATCAAGGTACGGAGAGAGGACATTCCGAAGACGGCTTTTCGGATGAAGTATGGACACTATGAGTTTCTAGTCATACCGTTTGGTTTAACCAACGCGCCAGCAGTATTTATGAGCCTGATGAACAATATTTTCCACCAGTACTTAGATAAGTTCATGGTGGTGTTCATCGACGACATCTTGGTATATTCTAAGAGTTTTGAGGAGCATGAGAGTTATCTCAGGATCGTGTTAGAGATGCTGAGGCAGGAGAGGCTGTACGCCAAGCTCAGCAAATGTGAGTTATGTTTGGATAGAGTACCCTTCCTGGGACATATAATCACCGGAGATGGACTATCAGTTCACCCTGAGAAGATAGCTGCAGTTGAGACATGGCCAACCCCTACATCAGTTACCGAGATTAGAAGCTTTCTCGGACTTGCCGGATATTATCGGAGGTTCGTAGAAAATTTCTCGATGATTGATGCGCCTATGACGCGACCGACTCGTAAAGGCGAGGAGTTTATCTGGACCAAAAAGTGTCAGATGGCTTTCGATGAATTAAAGAAGCGTCTGACATCAGCACCGATTTTGACACTTCCTTCAGGATCAGGAGGATTTGTAGTGTACAGTGATGCATCTGGGAGCGAATTAGGATGTGTACTGATGCAACACGACAAAGTGATAGCCTACACATCGAGACAGCTGAGAGTTCATGAGAAGAACTAACCGACGCACGATCTAGAGCTAGCTGCAGTGATATTTGTACTAAAGCTATGGCGACACTATCTTTATGGAGAGCGTGTTAAGATTTATACAGATCACAAAAGTCTGAAGTATGTCTACACACAGAAGGAGCACAACATGAGACAAAGGCACTGGCTAGAGTTGATGACAGACTATGATATCGAGTTGCAGTACCACCCTGGCAAGGCGAATGTAGTAGCAGATGCCTTAAGCAGGAAGTCCATGGCATACTTTTTGATGACTCAGCGGCAATTACTAGAGGATCTCCAGGAGCTTGGGATAGAGATTGTATTGCCAGGCATGGATGGACAGATGGTCAGTCTTGAGGTTCAGTCCACATTGATTGAGAGGATCAAGGTAGCCCTGCCTACAGATGCGAGATTTAGACGACTGCGAGAGAGGACAGAGGCTGGCATGCAGATGGGACTCAGGATTCATGAAGACGGAACATTGAGGTGTGGAGATCGCCTATACGTTCCGAGTGGCGAGCTACGCCAAGAGTTGATGACCGAGGCTCATAGATCAATTTATTCTATTCATCCCCGGGGTACGAAGATGTATCGAGATTTGAGACAATATTACTGGTGGCATGGGATGAAGAGAGAGATTGCAAGATTCGTGGCGAGATGCTTGGTCTGTCAGCAAGTCAAGGCTGAACATCAGAGGACTGCAGGACTATTGCAGCCGCTTTCCATTCCCAAGTGGAAGTGGAAATATATTACCATGGACTTTGTCATAGGATTCCCGTGAAGCCCTAGTGGGAAGGATGCAGTTTGGGTTGTCATAGACAGACTCACCAAGTCTGCACATTTTTTGCCCTTCAGAGTTGGGCAGTCCACGAAAATACTAGCTGACATGTATATGAGGCAGATAGTACGAATAAGTTGAGTGCCTGTCAGCATTGTATCGGATCGTGATTCCAGATTCACATCACATTTTTGGTAGAGTATACAGGAGAGTCTAGAAACTTGACTCAAGTTTAGCACTACATATCATCCACAGACTGATGGCCAGTCAGAGCGCATGATACAGATATTGAAGGATATGTTGAGAACGTGCATGATCGATTTTGGAGGATCTTGGGAGGACCATCTATACTTGGTGGAATTCTTCTACAATAACAGCTACCATGCTAGCATACAGATGGCACCTTATGAGGCACTGTACGGCAGGAAGTGTAGGTCACCAATATGTTGGAGTGACATGGGAGAGCGTCAGATACTTGGTCCAGAGTTGGTGACACAGACAGTGGAGAAAGTCAAGCAGATTCAGAGCCACCTGCGTGCAGCACAGGACAGACAGAAACATTGGACAGATGCGCACCGCAGACCTTTCGAGTTCAAGGAAGGTGACCATATATTTTTAAAGATATCGCCTACTCGTGGTACCATCAGATTCGGAGGCAGAGGCAAGCTGAGTCTGAGGTACATCGGACCTTTTGACATCTTGGAACGAGTTGGCGAAGTGGCTTATCGTCTTGCATTGCCTCCATCATTAGAAGGAGTGCATGACGTATTTCATATATCGTAGTTGAGGAGATATGTGGCAGACCCTAGCCACGTGCTTGATCATTCGGAGATTACAGTCGGGCCCAGTTTATCTTACGTAGAGCAGTCAGTGGAGATACTTGATCACAGTAAGAAGACTTTGAGAGGTCAGACTATTCGACTGGTCATAGTTGCATGGAAGCATCATTCGCCAGGCGAGTCTCCCTGAAAGTGCGAGAATTCTATTCGACAGCGTTTTCTGTATTTATTTGAGGACCAAGGTACGAATTTATGTACCGCATTTGATTACCAGTTTGCTTTTAAATTCTCATAGCTATTATCGTGCTTTACTTTTAATTTCGGGGACAAAATTTTTCTAAGTTGGGAAGGATGTAAATCCCCTCATTTATTTCTATAGATAGTCTGGTATGGGTTAGAAAATTTTGGTTTAGCAGCAGATGATTGAGGTTTAGAATTAAGGATGCAGAAGTCTGATTCTTTAATTAAACCCTTGGCGCGTCCTACCGTTGTTGCAATATTCGGAGCCCAACATCAGCCCATAATTTCCAATAAGTTATTGCATTCTAGACTTGACACGCCAATTTAGGTGCTGGACTTTCCCGTCACTCAAAATCATATTTTCTTGTGCTCTTATTTAATTACACAACTTTCCGTAACCAAAATCCATATTTAATCATTTGTCGCACACCTGTGTCGTGGTCATCAATTTTAAGTTACCAACTCAACCTGTTGAGCCGGACCAATTAAAGGGTCCAAGACTGACTCCAAGTCTACACCATTCATGACCTTTGTGTCATTCTCAATTGAGATCCCATGTGCCTCCATTTAATTTAAGAGCACATGATATTTTATTTTAATTAAATTAGGGATACCAACTTTGACTAATCCCATTTTAATCCCAATTTAATTCTAATGTCCATTTAATTAAGCCCATGCAAAACACATAATACTCCCTCACCCTTCAAAACACCAAACACCAATTCTCCCATAATTTTTCCATCAATTCATGTATTTATGCAAATACCCAAACTTAAGGGGCTAAATTACAAATGTTGTAACATGTGTCATAACCTCATTGTTAAAGACCAATGAAGAAGCCTCACCCCTCTTCTTTGATCGGTCAAGCCCCTCCTCTCTCTCTCTCTCTCTTCTTTGGATGACAAAAATTTCTCCATGTGAAATCCTCACCACCCATTTGAATTGGGCTCATCCACACCACACAACCCTCACACAACTCCCTATATAATGTCTCAATCACCACACTCTTCCCCATGTCGGCCCTAATCCCCAAAACCTAGAGAACCCCACCCCCTCTCTCTCTCCTCTCTCTTCGTACATCAACCGAAACCTCTTTTTTTTCTTCCTTATTCTTCTTCTTCTTCTTCTTCTTCTTCTTCCTTTCTTCTTCTCCTTCCTGGAAGAACAAACTCCGGCCGAGCCTCTCCAACTTTGATCGCTACCAAGCCCCCTACTTCGACCACCTCGGCCACTTCCAGTCGAGCACTTCCCTTCGGCAGCAACGCCCTCACCGCCTCGGCCATCTCCGGTCCGGTCCCGTTGCACCCGACTCGCCACGGCCATTCCCCGGCGAGTTACCACCACCTCCAGTCTTCCCACCATTGCCACGAGCAACGCCACTCCGGCCTCTCAAACCTCCAGTCTTTACCACCACCACCACATCCGCCATTGCCCGAGCCTACCTCGACTGCTCCGACCAGTCCCTCTACTCCGACCTCTTCACCTCCACACATCCACGACCCACCACCACTTCACCCCGATCGAGTTCCTCCACCGGCCACCCGCTGATCCCCGACCGCTGCCGAACTGCACCACCTCCACCTCCAGTCTTCACAACCCCGCTGCCACGAGCTCCACCCCCGGCCGACTTCACGCCTCGGCCATCGGCCAGCATCGCCACCTCGTTGAGGTGAACCACTCCCCCCTCTCTATATTTTTATATGTTGTTTTGTGTATTTTAGTTACTTGTAACGTCTGGTAGAAGTCTCCAAAAGAAATTGCAAGAAAATATGTTGAGAGGAAAGAAGTTGGACTCCAGTAATTGCTTTGCTTCTAAATTTTGTAATTGTCTTGCTTCTAAACTTTGTAAGAGAGGGAAAAAAAATTGTTGAAGGAAAGAAATTGTGTTTACTTTTCATGAATTATAGACTATTTATAGAAAAATTTTGAGGCCAAACGACCCCAAATATCCCAAAAAAAAGTTGTTATAATTGGTATTTTTGTCATTTTTAGCAAAATGACCAAAATATTTCTAAAACGGACAAAAAATAGCCACTAAAACCGGAGTATTTTGGTCAAAATGCTCCCCAACAGCTATTTTATTTTAAAAAATTGAACTGGGCCTGAACCGGATTTGACTCAGCTTGAAAGGAGGATTGACCGGATCGGACCGGACTTGCGGGTCGGAGCAGCCCGGACCCGTGGAGGGAGTGGACCGGAGCGGGCCGTTCCGTTGACCGGGTCCGGACCTGCCCGGACCGGATTTGATCGGGCCGAGCCAGTGACGGATTCTGGACCGTCGCGCTATATATATATATATATATTTGGTAAACGAGATATAAGCCATAGTGCTCATTTTTCTACATGAGTCATGCACATTTTGACTGTTGACCAATAGGAATAGACTTCCATATCTCATGTGCACCCATGTGTACTAGTATACTCTACTCATATTGATCCACATGTGTATGGCTCATGTAGAAAAATGAGTACTATGACTCATATCTCGTTTACCCATATATATATATATATATATATATATATAAAGGGATATGAGCCATAGGCTCATATTTCTACATGAGTCAATGTACATGTGGACCAATATGAATAAATTTCTACATCTCATTGCAGATGAGATATAGAAATTTATTTATATTGGTACACATGTGTATGACTCATATAAGAATTAGGAATATAAAACTATGGCATTCGTGTGCATGACCGTTTATCCATATATATATATATATATATATATATATATATATATCATTCACAATGGCATGCGTGTAGCATCCGTTATCTGGATACATACGTTAATTTATACACTAAAATGGTTACAAAATTAGGAATTAGGAGGATTTTAGATTTGATTAAGTTACAAGGAGATTTCCTTGAGCTTATAACGCTCATAGGTAAGCCATAGGCTTAGAATTGATACGGATAAAACCTTATTTAGCCTAGAATACAGTTTTAGAATATTTTAGATTTTATTGGAATTTAACATGTAATTATTACCTAAGTAAAGACTTATCAACAGACTTCTAATAGCTCCTAGGTCATGTTTGGTTTGCAGAATCTAGTGCTTAGAAAGGAAAGTGATTAATTTTTTGTGTTTGGATACCAAAAAAAAAATGATCAAAAAAAAATTTAATTTCAAAGAGAAAGAAAAATATGGAAGAATATTTTTTTTCACTCACCCTATGGATTCACTTTTCCATCCCAATTATTCACTTTTTCTCCCAATTTTTTGGATCTTTTCAAACACCGAAAAAATAATTTAATAGGAATTGCAATTTTCCGAAGGAAAGAAAAATGTAAAAAATTGATTTCTTTTTCTTTTTCTTTTTCTTTCCTTTTCGCGAACCAAACGAGTTACTGGAATTTTTAGAAAATTTTATTTAGTGGTTTGATTTTTTAGAATGGAATTCGTTATTTTGGCTGAAATTTTTATATCTCTATTCTTATCCAAGAATTACAGGCAACAATCATCGGAGCAAATATTGGAATTTTTTTAATTAAGTCTCATAGCTTAGACATGTATTACCTATCCTGACTTGTCGTTTCTGATAGCAGGACCCGACACCAGAAAAACAATCTTGGAGATGAAGATCATGATAAGATTACAAAGAAGTGCCTATCACAAAAAGCTATGTTGAGAAGGTGATTGCAAGGTTCGACATTGATCGAGCAAAGCCCAGTTTCTACCCCAATATAGTTGGTGTTCTTAGTCGGCTCTTTGTAGATGTAACCATCTAATTTCGAAAGAGAAATATTTTTAGCATTTCAATAATTGTTTGAGAATTACATTAGTGATAAAATATTTATTATTGTATTTATTGGTTGTGTGCTAGCTAATTAGAATAGCCTATGTGACTCGTTGGTTAGTGGTTAGCCTATTGATTAGACTTAGTGCTAGTGAGCCCAAGTGGACCAAACTAGACTTGCATGACCCATTGGTTCAACCAATTAGTTAGTAATTGTTTGACTCATTAAATTAGGAGAATGAGTGGAATATTTCATCCATTAGATTAGAACCTCCTTCATAACGAATCCCCCTTTAATTAAATACTCTTTATGACAACACTTGGGGGCACTTTGGACATTACAACCAACCTAGACCTAGGGAAAAGAGGGCCGCCACTATATAGGAGAAGAGAGATAGAAAGAAAGAAAGAAAGAAAAAGAAAGAGTCATTTGCAACTTATTTTATTATAATTAGCCATAATTTGTTCTTCCCCAAATTGAGACCATCCATCCACCAAATTCTACCAAATTTACCTCATTTTCTACTTATTTTCATCATCAAGAAAGTCTAGGAGCTTGGATTGCAAGGAGCACTACTTGGAGAAAAAAATTCTAGGAGCTTGTGTCCATTTCGTGTCCAACCGGAGGAGTTACATTGGGAATCCATCTTCCAATAGGTAAATTTCTATTTTTCTATCAATTTTATGGTTAATTTAAGGTATTAGACCCTTAGAAACCCTTCCATGGCTAAGAACTACCTATATAAAGAAGAATTATGTCCTAATAGGTTTTCTTTTGAAAGTTACATTGACTTTTATGGCCAAATGGGAAGAAATCCGAGTTTGTACCATTAGGTGTTTGATGAAATATCTCTTTAGTAATTTTAGAGTGTGATACATGATTTGTAAGGGTGTACATATCCATAATTGGACACGGGAGTCTGTATCATGATACTCCATGATAAGGGGGTAAGATTTGGATATTTTTAGATATTAGGTATCCTAATGTGTCATTCTCTAATTCTTGCATTATAATTACCTATTTAGATATTATATTTCATAATTAATATTATATTATATGTATTCTAGATTATGTTATGCCCCAATCTCCCACAGGATATCATCTGTCTCCGCTAGACATGAATCACCGCGTCAGCGCTCCCGTAGGACGATCGTTCCCATCTGGACGTGATGTCGCACGAGCATAAGTTGCGCCCGTGCAAGGCCCTTGTAGCGCCCCGTTCTCCCGATGCGGAGAGCGCGGCTAAGAAACACAAGACGGTATCGTTCGATCGGGATAGATTGAATTAAGAACTCGTCCTCGTTATGGATTTGTTTCTTCGGAATCGATTCCCATATTCAGTGGACTGCGCCCCAAGGATCGGCTTAGCGGCAGAGTCAGGAGGGACCTCTCCGCTGCTATCTTTTATTGCCTCGGTTTTCGATGTCGCTTGTTGCTTTCGTACTTTGAGTTGGTTTTGGGATTTGCTTGTTTTCCTTGAACGGTTTCGATGGTTTTCATTGTTTTCGTTCATTGAACTGCACTTTTATTCCTAGATTGGAAAGAGAGGAAGAAGTATTAATCGAGCTGTTCGTGTGCAGGTGAACGAGCAGTAGGTGGCTTGCGAGCGGAGTCGTGAAGCGCCTCTTCCCTTCTTCTTTCCAAAATCTAAGTGAGTGGCTACCAACCCGATTAGCAAGTCCTGCTTCCAAGCTTCACTCCTTTGCCCCGATCAAACGATACCAAGTAATAACTAAAAGAAACCAAGATAAAAGAGAATAGACTTGGTACTTATGCTTGTCAATGAAACTTGTGAACGGTTATATCTTTGCATGCTTGTTCGTTCGGAAATGTTCATCAAATGCATAGATACAAGTTTAAACGTATATCCTGATGCATAAATATAACGTAGTTGCAATGTAAAATGAATCATGCAATACCGCTTGTCTTGTACTCACGTAGCCTCCGGGCGAATGCTTGTTAACGTAGCCTCCGGGCGAATGCTTGTCAACGTAGCCTCCGGGCGAATGATTGTTAGTGTGCGATCACGGACAACTTGTGCACAAGGTATAGTTCCTGCGGGCGGCTGCTGGGGCACTGGCACCGTTCCGGCTCCGGACGGAACTAACGTTTAGTCTCACGTACTAGGACAGGGTGGTATGCGGCGCCTAACGTTCTTGCACGTAGTAAACCATCTTCGTCACAGACTAGTGTCCATTATGGCAACTATGCCAGTGATCATCGTATATATTTAAATCTGTTGTATACTAACTTGTGTCTTCGTGACAGGGAAGGCATGGTAAGTATTGTACAGGTAATTCAGACGGTCAGGTAAAATCCACCTAACGGTGGCACGTTCATTTCAGTGAATTCAATATGCTGCTTACTTGTAAATGAACTAAGGCAAGATAGAAACCCACAAATATGCTTGCTTCATTAAAACAACGTGTTGATTGGTATAGTCAGGCTAGCTCGCCTTCACCAGCATGTTTCGATATGCTGACCCTCGTTGAAACAGGTTCTCCGCACTAAGGCGAACCGAGCGAGGAGCCGAAGTCGTCTTCCCGATCCAGTCCAGCTGTTGGCGCATCTTCACCGCGCCCCTGTAGCCTTTTGAAGTCCGAAGCTGCAACTCTTCATACACAAATGCAGCTCCGTGGCAAAGCCGTCCTCCAGCCTGGAGGTCTTTATCGTTTGAGTTTATAAAAGGATGTAATGTACAGGACTGCTATCTCATTTTGAGTCAACCCTTTTGTAAGCCGTTCGGCATATTAGCTGACTCTTCAAGAGTTTGTAATAGATGTTCATTATCAATAAAGAGAACTTTTCTATGTTTCAAATCTGTGTTTCAATTTATCTGCGTACTCTGAATATGTGCTTGCTATGCAAATCATTAAAGCCTTGTGCGGGCGCAACCCCAGGCCCGCACGGCGGTCACGATTCGGGGGACGCCTCAAGTGATTCTACGGAATTGGGTCGTGACAGCCCTGATCCGAACATGCGGTAAAATATCTAAGCCACAGAGTCGCACAGATAGTCTGAGTACAGCAAAATAAGAAACTGTACAGACGATAGATAACAAGTTCACAGAGTCGTCATAGTGGAAGCATTGAATAACACAAGTTCTGATAGTAAAACAAGCACTTTAATTATATTAAATAGGTATTACAAGCGGCGCTAGGCCGAGATACAAGTCGCTCAAGCCCTCTCTCTTGAAACAATAAAAGCGTGACAAGTGGCTATGATTGTAGAATGATACATAGGCGATGTTCCAACATTATGTCTTGTATATGCACTTCAGCTCCGGATGCAACCCTCCAAGGCTCCAGAGCGAACTCCATGCCTTAGCTTGCACGGAGGGTTTTGCACACCGAACGAGGTCTTTCATACACTGCGAGCAATCTGGTGGGTTATCAGTACATGAATGCACTGGTGGGGAGGCTTCTCTCCCGCTCGACAAATCCAAACACGTTATATAGGTTCCGTGCACCAACTATTAAGTTATCTTTCTAGTCTTTCCTTAGGATCAATTTTTATGGCATAATGTAAATCCTAACTCGTGTGGCAGTGCACCGTGTGATATAAGAGTAACACTGTGAGACTTACCAACTTACTATTTGTCCTTTCCTGTCCAATGATAAAGCCAAGTTAAACCAAGCATAAATATATATATATATATATATATATATATATATATATATATATATATGATAAAATCCACAAAAATCGTATAAGCAAACACAAATGTCACGGGCGGGGTTCTGACTCGGGTGTAAGAGTTACACGGATACTCAGGGTATGTTATACTCAGGTGGGTTGCAATAGATTGCTCAGATATTCAAATATGTACAGATGTCCTATACTCATATCCGTTTAGGAGATTCTAATTTCTAGATGTGATGCAATAACTCGCACGCGGATTCCTGCTAAGTGAGGATAACTTATCTATATGAACATGAGTCGCTGGCATAGCCATAAAGGACGAGTTCGTAAAGGATGAGTTATAGTCTTGAACGAGGATGATATGCAACTAAAGCACGTGAGTCTCTATAAGCCATCCCGTCCAGTACGTGAGACTATCATCCTTAGAGCGAGAATGGCGTGGCGTGAGCGGAGACGTCATCCTGCTTGCACATGAAAAGGCTCCTGCGTGAGTTCCATCCGGATCGGATCAGCCCCGGTGCCCCAGAGGCTGTTCGTGGAATAAGATTCAAAAATCTCCCTTATTCAACAAGTTGTCAGCGATATGCAAGTCTTGGGTCTTCCAGATTCACAACATGACATGATAATTCTTGATTCTTGTTCTGAACGAGTATTGCTCCATGAGCTGTGATTCTTGCTTTACTTGACATAATTCTCGTTCAGAGTTTAATTTGACTTGATGCATTCCCTTAGTTCGGAAATTGCCTTGGCGACCTAACGATCCCGAATATTTGCAGGTTTATATTGCACAGAAGGACTATTTGATAGTCTTCAGGCTAACTAGATGAATGTACGATATGGATAGTGTTACTGGATCGTGGTATAAAATTATGTGACAAGCATTTAAATGAGGCAAACGAGTACAAGTTACAATCTAAGCAGTCAAGCATGCATTTATTGGAAGCATAAGCATAAGAAAACATATTGTAGAGTCTACCTTAGAATATAAGTCTTTACGTTAGCACGGGTCTAAGGGGTAGTTTGAGGAGTGAAACCGTACAGGGGCATATCGAACGACAAGATCCATAAGACGAGCAGTATAAACAAGTAAAGCATTGCACTACGAAGAGTATATAATGATCTACTCGAAGTATTAGCGGAGTCTACTTGCTCGAAGCTAAGGTAGCATGCGAGGGTCCAACTATAAGCCAAGTTTTATTTTCATGTTCTAACACAAGCAATACAAGATAGGATTATTTCCTTAGCTAGGTACGTTGTATTCTTTATTAGCATGCAAGGGGTGATTCACCTAGTGACTAGCATGTATCGTCCATATTTTAAGTGTGCAGGCTAAGCAAAGACAAGTTCATCGTAGTCACTCACCTTAGCGATAATTTGCCTCGATCGAGCGATACTCCGAGTGAGCCTTTGAAAGTCTAAGTCTGAACTCTTGAAGGACCAAATTTAAAATTATTTACCTCAAGCAAGTCTTCTTACTGAGCAAAGCAGGTCAGGTTATTGCACTTGCTCCATTTGAATCGGCTCTCTGCTTGAGCGGAATGGGTCATTACAGATTATGGGGGAGGTTTTGGTATCATGGTGAGCGTGTATCCTAGTGTATCTTGGTGTGATACATTGATACACACCATGTGTTTGATTTATTGCCTACAATAGTGTGTATTATGCTCAGTTTAGAGAAGTATGGTATGTTAATAAAGTGTTAGTGTGGGTATTTAGTGTGGTCACAAGGGAGTGAGTAGAGTGTTGTGACTGTGTGTGTAGCAAGAGGGATCATGCACTGGGTGCAATATGAGTTATGAAGTACATTGAGAAGGGGGATCAGGATTGTGACTGTGGTAGTGTGTGGGTGTATCATGCTTGTGGGGGGGATGCGGTGTCTATGCTAGAACAAAATGTGCGTATGAGTATTGCACTTACAATACAACGAACTTGGGTGTGAGGGGTATCATTAGGAGCCTGGGTATTGCATTACAGTTGCAGTGAGTGAGGGTGAGATGGTTTGGTGCAGGGAGTTTACACATTGGGTTGCAGACATGCCCTATTGCCAGAGGATTTGCAGTGGCATCTGCAGGTTAGCTGATGGGAGGGGAAAACTCATAGGTTTAGATATTGTAGTATAACCTTTGCAGCTATGTTCAGGGCTTAGTATAAGGGTTTTCAGTGTATTGTGTATCGAGTTTAGGAGTTAGGGTAAACTGGAATACTGTATTAGACAGGTAGTATAAGGGAAGGGTAAGGACTGATAATGTAGTACAGTAGGCAGATGTGTGTGTTGGTATTGTTGTGTACTCGAGTAATTAGGATGCATCTCTGAAGGAGCCTTGGTATGTATAGGTATCAACCTTACTTTGATATCCTATGGGCATCAGTGTATCAGAGGAGGTAGAGTGTCGAGCTGTGGTACTTCTATTAGTGATTCATGTAGTGTTGAGTTCAGAGATGGTGTAAAACTTACCTATCATGAAGAATCATATTATTATGCACTTTAGGGTGTGTTTGAGGGTAGAGTATTAGGGAGTGTTTGGATTTATGTAGTGTAGGGGTATAAGTCATTCATGGGGTGAAGTGACAAGAGGGTACCCTTGTATATGTGCACTACATATCAGTAAGTGTTTTGGTGTCGCAGTGTGAGCCTAGGAGTGTATCCATGTCAGGTAGGAAGAGCACAACTGCACATATAGCAGTGAGGTTCGAGTGACAGAGTAAGACTTGAGGAGGATTGTAACAGGTGTCTAGAAGAAGGTGTAACTGGGTTGGTTGTGCCAGGTCTAAGCACAGACCTGTGTATTTGGGACTGATACCAAGTGTATCAGTGGTTCTTGTGAGCATGTTTGTAAGTATATGCCAGGTGCAAGGGTGTGGTTTAGTGTCAAGGTATTGATGGTGTTTAGTGAAATAGTGAGTGAGGTTAGCGAGTGTTATGGGAGTGTATACATGTTAAATGAAGTGTGTGGGTATGATGGTGTATCAGAGATATTAGTGAGGGTATATAGAGTGCGTTGGTATTAAGATACTAATTTGGAGAGGCATGTCTTGCATCAAATTATTAAATTCTCTTATTATTTTCATGATACTGGAAGTATAGTGAAGGTAAGGCCAATATTAGGTTGGCCTTAAGTTGGTATGTTAGTATCAGGATACTATGGGCAGACATACATGTTGGAGGGTGAACATTGTGGTCAGTTAGATGGGTTGTGTGTGAAGTGAACATGTGTTCAGTTGATATCAGTGTTGGGGAAACTGTGTGGATGCTGAAATTTAGTTATTTTAGTCCTATTGTTTAGGTTACAGAGTAGGTGGAAAGTTCTAGTGTCCATACCAATTGAGTACCTGAGTATTCATGAGTGGGTAGAGGTGTAATACCATAGTTAAGATACCAAGTATAGGGTGAGGTATTATAGTTGAGGTCAAGGTAATAGTAGGGTAATTGGTAAGTATAGGATATTGGGTATTAACTAAGGTATTAACTAGATACGTGGGTATAGGCTAAGTATTAGTACTAGAGTATATATATATATATATATATATATATATATATATAATTTTGGCCTAGAAACCTAAGGATAGCCCAGTATCACCTAGTATTAGACAGTATACTTGGATATTAGCAAGGTATTGACCTAGTTTGGCCTAATTGGACTAGTGTGACCTAGTCATGACTTAGAAAATTATATTTTAGTTTATTTAAGCTTGTTATTACTTTAATACACCAAAATGACATGAAATTTCATATATAGGTCTGTGTGACACCAGCTTGGACACCAAGATGCAATATTTGCTCAGGACCACATGCGATTATATTCTCTGATAGTTTTCATTATTTGATAATAACTATAATACAAGTATTAGTAATGTTTTACCTTATTCTCGATACGATGGTTACACGGTCTAGTTGTACGAATTTCAGTTTTGATATATATATTGTTCTCACATTCATTATACTCCTTGATTACCCTATTCATATGTTGACTCCACATTGTATTTCTTGTAACGTGAGGTGACTGATTGGGATATGCCATACCCCAGTACCGGAATACGGAGACGGACATATCCAACTATCCCGTACAAGGTACTATACGTCGTACGGCGATCACGGGTATATAAGACAAGGGAGTGCATGCTACAATTAGAACATATATGATAAACAATAAGGCATCCCAAATGCTTTCTTAAAATATTTTGGAGTGCAGCTGTTCAAAAATAAGAAGCTAAAAAAGTAGCAAAAGTACATGACAGTGATTCAGCTGCAGTATAATTTAATACAATCATGTAAGAAAACTAATGTCTATTTGAGCCGGCTAATAGGTGCCGGTGGCTAAATACCCAAAAGAAGTAAATATGCAAGACGAGCAGGGAAGAAGAAAATCCACTCGCTCTCCCATGCGACCATATTCCTGGTGCACGCCATGAGTTGGGGGAAAGAATACTGGATCCTCATGTGCTGGCTCGAGACCTGGCCATGCAAAACCAGTGGAGTTAGACCCCAAATAGCAAGTACCACAAAGGAAGCACGAAATAGAGAAACAAAAACCCAAAAAAAAAAATATAATATTACATAGGTTCAGTGTCGTAACTTAGGTCCATGGCATATCCTAGCGCTAAGGCTCAACCCGACAACCAAACAAGGACAAGGGTTGGACCCTCACACTATAATAGTCTATTTCCCTAGGCTACTAGCTGAAATAATATAATCAAAAACAATTTCATTTCTTATATCGGCCAATCATTTGTACGGCTTACTATTTTGTGGAGTCTGAGGGTATCTCAAAATAATGCATAATAAGTATCCTTAGATCACGCTAGTGCCGAAAATGAGCTAACCGAACTAGTATAATAAAACAAGCACTTATAGGATGCACCAATCCCCCGTAGGGCCACTATGCTAAAAATACGGTATTAGCGGTTCCAGTGTTCCTATATTGAAATAGTGGCTCGCCATAATAATAAGTCAGATATTATACTACATTAAGGCAGATGATATACAATATCTGTGGTGGCCAGCCCATAACGCAGTTAGAATGAATTTCTATGGAAAGTTTCGTTGGCATGATCTCGGGATATCGTTTTCTCCAATGTTACTACCACTTTACGTTACCTAATTAGTCCTAGGTTGTATTGGAAATCTCAAGGCGTGGTCACATGAGGATTTCTCTTAAGATGTCGTACAAGGTACAGGCACGCTAGATAAAAATCCATGAAAGTCAAATCTGGATTCATCCGAGCGTGTATGCAACATTCATACAATCAAAATTTCTAGCCACGCTTTGGTAGTTCGACTCTCTTATTATGCCCGTGCTAGGAAAATAATGTTCATATTTATAGTATCACGCATTAAGAAATTTGGAGGCATTCATGATGCACAATCCAATTATAATAACTTAACACATGACACGATATGTCGTACCTCGACGCACATAAAAACATGAATAATTATCAAGCAATAGTAGTATCAGCACGGATACAGTATTCGAGTCCAATTACCAATTATATATTGGGTCACATAAATCAAGAAAATATTTGATCAAATAAGCAAGGCCGCATGGGTCTCTAGGCCGCATAACAATCCTGGTCGCATGAGAATTTAGGCCGCATTAAAATCCTGGCCACATGAGAAATCAGGCCGCATGACAATCCTGGCCGCATGAAGTCATGTCGCATGGAGTCAGGGCTAAGGTCCACACCACGGGATAAGTGATGAAATGATAAAAAATAAATAAAGTGCCAGTAATGTGATATAAAGTGTGATGTGTCATAAAGTAACGGAGGTGACATAAAGTGTGATGTGACATAAAGTGTGTCAGGAAAAAAAGACAAAACAATAGAAAGATACGCCAAGGATGCTCCAAAGATGCGCCAAAGTTCAGAGTCATGTGTCCAAGGGAAGGTGGCTGCATGCTCTGTTTGCCGCATAAGTTCAATGTCGCATGGAGTTCGATGCCGCATGGAGTATCTTTTGGACTTAGCAAATTTTTTATTTGTTCAGTGAGTGAATGTACAAAGTGTTCAAAGACACTTGTGTAGATTCGCAGTCATGCGTCCAACAAGATGGACGCATGCTGTCAGTATACGGCAAGAGTTCAGCCACATAACCCACTCGGGCCGTATAACACTCTCAGCCGCATAGCTCATTGGCCGCATGAAGACTTCATCTTCTCCAACAACAGGTTCGACCATGGCAAAAACTCCCAAAAAACTAAAATATTATTTTCTTCATAAAAACCTCATTTTAAGTCCAAATCAGGTGAACCAAAAAACTAAAATGCTCTAAATGGAAAGATCTAACATATAGCAAAAATTGGTTTTCAAAGATACAGGTTTAATAGATGAATACCAAGAAACACTCATAAAACCCAATAAAAACCTAAGTAAGAAATATAGATCTACACTAATCCATCCATCAAACAGAAAACTCCAAGAACTAAAAGTACTTAGAAACACATAATAAACATAATAGAACCATAATATGAAGGGTTTCTCTATTTCTCATGTAAGGTGTACTTGCCTATGAAATGGGGAGAGAAAGCTAAAAAAAGAGGAAGAAATGAAGAAGTGAAGAGAGAGAATAAAATATTAGTTTATATATGCTAGGGTTTGAGGGTTAAACCAAAGACTGTCATGAGTTGAACCAACCCACAAAATAAATCATGAACCAGGTTAAACCAAAAAATGGGTCTAGTCTCCATGCATATGCAACCATGCTAAAATAAAATACGTTTCAAATACGTATATCGAAAACGGGGAGTGACATCTCTATCCACCTTAGAAAAAATTTGTCATCGAAATTTGAATCCAAGCAATAGGTAGAGAAGTCAGGACAAGCACGATATAAACCTACTAGCAACTACTCATGCAAGCAATATCATCAAAATACCTAAGTGATCACCTGATCACAGAATCCGAGATATGAAGGCATAAGATAGAATATACCTTCTGAATCGAACATGTGCAGGTACAGAGACCGAATATCGTCCTCGCGCTCCCACGTAGATTTTCCAAGAGTGTGATGTCCCCAGGCCACTCGGACTAGAGAAATAGTCAGGTTATTGAGTACTTTCTCTCTTCGATCCAGAATGGATACGGGTTGCTCCTCATAAGATAAGTCGGTACCAACGACTAATTCAGAGTGATCGAGGATATGACTCTGATCCGAAACATAGCTACGCAACTGAGACATATGAAATATATCATGTACCTTACGTAAAGAAGGCAGAAGGGCAAGATGATAAGCAATATCACATACCCGCTCGAGAATATCGAACGGACCTACATATCTGGGACTAAGCTTCCTGCGAACCCCGAATCTAATGACTACACGGGTAGGCAAAATTTGCAAAAATATGTGATCGTTGATACAAAACTCTAAAGGTCTATGATGCTGTTCTACCCAATGACGATGCCTATTTTGTGCAACCTGAAGTTGCTCTCTAATCTTCTTGACAACCTTTGCTATCTGCGTGATCATTTTAGGGCCTAACATCTTTCGCTCACCAATGTCGTCCCAAGCCAATGGTGACCTACACTTCCTGCCGTACAGTGCTTCAAAAGGTGCCATCTGAATACTGGCATGATAACTGTTATTGTACGAGACTTCCACCAAATGAAGGTGATTATCCCAAGATCCACCAAGATCTAAGGTACAGGCTTGCAGCATATCTTTCAATGTTTGGATGGTTCTTGCTGATTTCTCGTCTATCTGAGGGTGGTAAGTTGTACTAAATCTTAACTTGGTACTCAAGCTCTGGTGCAAACTTCTCCAAAAATGATAAGTGAACCGTGTGTCTCGATCTGACATGATACTTACTGGGATACCGTGTTGACTCACTATTTGTTGCATATATATTTCAGCCAATTATTTTGTAGGTTGTCCTACTCGAAAAGAAAGAAAGTGAGCTACTTTTGTGAGATGATCTAATATCACCCAAACTGCATCTCGACCAGTCGGTGATCTAGGTAAACCACTCACAAAGTCTATCGTGATGTGTTCCCACTTCCACTCTGGAATAGGAAGCAATTGTAATAATCATGCTGGTTTCTGTTGTTCTGTCTTCACTTGCTGATATATCATACATCGCGATATAAAGTATGCTATTTTCCTCTTTATTTTGTTCCACCAAAAGTGTTGCTTGATATCTTGGTATATCTTTGTGTCTCCCGGATGAATGGAATACTAGGAACTGTGTGCTTCATTTATAACTTCTTTTAATATTTACCTATCCCCCTAGGGAACACTGTTGTAATAGTCACAAAGTTGTAGTTAATTAATGCTGTTCTAAAGCAAAACGGTCAGTTTTCGACCAGTTGAACTACTCTTTGTCCTTATAGGAAGAAGAACCGACCTTCGCATCGGTAAACATGGCATCGCACATTCCTAGAGGAAGGTCAAGTTCAAGACGTCACCCCTCTAGAACTTTGAGCCAAAGAAGATTCGAAAAACTCCTTGAAAATATTAAAGCAGGTGTTTTTCAAAACACTCGCTCGAGGTCGCGACAATCGGCTTCATATTCTTCCAATGCCGACACTGGGGGTCACCAATTTCCTGAAGGTGATACTGACAGCATAGACTCAATCTCCACAGAGGTCTATATTGATCCCTCAGTAGCACCCAGAGAAATGGGAGTTTATGCCATTGGAGATGAACATGAAGAAGCTTTCCCATCAGGAAGTACGGAGCAACGCATCGCTGTTTTGGAAGCATCACTCAAAGACATGCATACCATGATGCAGAGTATGCACCAAATATTGGTGACTCAACACACAGTTGCACCTGTTCCTCAGACTCAACTACGGGTGGGGGTAGATATACCATCAAGTCAGGAGCCTATTCAAAATCAAGAATCAACTGCTCCTCAACCTCTCAACCCAAAAAATGTATTACCTCCTGTTGGAGTTACAATACAACCGACCTCTCACATCTCTGCGATCTCTTTTCCAACTGAATATCCGATGCAAGCAGTACGGGAATTAAAAGCCCAATTTGACACCCTGAAGCACAAGGATCAGCTCAAGAAGTTGGGCATCAATCAGCCTTACCCAGCTATCTGGGACGAGATCCCTTTCCCCCCGAAGTACAAACCACAGGCTATGTTTTGTTTGAGGGAAAGATGTCACCAAGTTAATGCATGAACTACTTCAGTATGATGACGGTGTTGCTACAAGGGAATGACGTCCTTCTTACTCGAGTATTTAAGGGCTGCCTGTCCGGTGTAGCCTATCAATGGTACCGTAGCTTGGCGTACAATTGTATTACTTCCTTCGAAGACTTCAAGACTCTTTTCTTTGCTCGGTTCTACGAGGGAGGAATGGACATTTCTATGTCATCGCTCATCGAAGTAAAGCAGAAAGAGAAGGAGAACGTTCATACTTTTATTGAATATTTTCGTCAAGCCACTTTGCAGATGCCTCCCACAGTTCCAAATTCAGGCTTGGTGGATATCTGCAAGAAGAACCTGCTTTCACTGATCTCGATGTTCACAGGACCATATCAGTTCCATGATTGGCCCTCGTTTATCATCTCAGCGGTTGCCGCTAAAGACAACAGTCGGAAGGCGCGTGACAATGGAATCATGATCTCCACCTCTGACAAAGGAAAACGGTCATCTTCCAATAGCGACCATCCTCGTAGTTCCAAAGAAAAGGAAGCTTTGGCGATTAACACATCCAGGCAACCTATCCCAGCAACTATACAGACGAAACATGGGACTTCTAGGCCCATAGAAGAATATTCTTTTGATGATGATGATATTCCGAGCATATTCGACTGTCTAGTCAAAAGTGGCAAGCTCACTCCCCGAGGTGAAAAGGCCAAATGAAGTCGGCAGTACTAATAACCCTAAGTACTGCATTTTTCATAGGTATATACATCACCCTACTAAGGCATGTTATATCCTAAAAAGGAAAATCCAGGAGCTGATCGATGCCAAGGCTATCACTCTGCACAATAGCGAGAAGACGGTCACCGCCAACATGATCTCTCTCCAATTCGGCAATTTGCCCCCTCAAGAAGTCTCGGATGGTATAGTACCTATTCCCCGGACGATGATGAACATTGTTAATCTCTCTCCGGCCAGGGGTCAAAACCAGGATTTGATGCCTTTAACTACCTAGCATGGTGAGATTATATGGGTTCATCCTGATCTGGTGTCAGAGATTGAGGAAGAGACTCAAGCTGCTAAGACTAAGTCTAAAAAGAGCTCAAGACGCAAACCATGTCATATGGTTGCAATTTCTCCGACATCAGAAGAAGAGACTTTAGCTGTCAGAACCCGGTCAGGAAAAGCCTACCTCAAGGACTATGAAGGAAATCAGGAAGAAACAACGGCAGATACTTCAGCTGCCAAGCCTTCAAAGCCTGAACCTATCATACCAGAGGCAGGTCCTTCTAGACCAACTCTGACGGACAAGGACAAACAGAAAGAAGTTAGTTTTGATAAACCTTTGAAAAATATTCAAAATAAAGGTTTAGAGAAACCATATAACTTCGACATCCTCGCCCAACTGGCTAATACTCCAGCCAGACTGTCCATTTTTGAATTTCTTAGGCTATCCAAAGACACTCGTCAAGCCTTGAGCGAAGCTTTGATGCAGGCAGACGTATGCTTGACCCAGCTCAAGTCCCCCGACAAAGAACCTGTGGCATGTCCTCAATGTCATAGCGTAATGGAAGTGGTTCCTAATATCACTTTCACTCAAGAAGATATGATGTTGAAACATAACAGGCATGACAGACCCCTCTATTATACCGGATACGTCGGTTCCATGGAGGTAGACCGAATTCATATAAATTCGGGATCGTCGATCAGCATCATCCCTCATAGTCTGCTCAGGCCATTAAGGATTCCTACTAGCGAACTGGCTTACACCACCACTACAATCGTGGGCTTCAACGCCAGAAAAAGTAAGCCGCTGGGGAAGATTCGTCTGAGGATCCAGATTGGTGACCTTAGATCAGTGGCTACTTGTTACGTCATTGATTCGAAGGTTTCCTATAATATTCTGTTGGGCAGACCATGGATCCACGATCACAATATTGTTCCTTCCACTCTACATCAATGCTTCAAATATGTAGACTCCCAAGGAACAGTAAAGACAGAGTTTGTTGATCTCAACCCGTTCAAAGGAGTTGAGTCCTACTACTCAGATGCTATGTTGTACACCCAAGACTACATGCAGAAAGTGTCGGGTAAGACAAAAGAGGAATCCCACCGGGAGCCAGAAGAACCGTCTGTGCAGTAACCTCTGTCAATCCAGGTGAAAGGACGGACTACCCGTCCTAAAGTCATGGAACCCATGGCTATCCACTTGGACAGAACCAAATTAGTAGAAGAAAAGGATCCCCTAGTGATCACCCTGAACCAGAAGCCTCCACCCTTGGTCATCAACCTTCGGCGCAACAAACAGTCGATTGATGTAAATACAACCGGGAGCATGGTTTCTGATGATAATAAAGAACCTCTTTTCTAGTATACTGATGCTCAAATTCCTAATCAGGAATCATCCCTCCATAACGATATAGAGCCTATAGCACAAAAATTCTTGAAAGCCATAGAACTCTATCAATCGTATGTATGGAAAGTGGCTTCAACATCCAATGTCATTACGACATACGGGACACATGAAGATTCTATCTTTATCGTCCTATCTGCCCGTAAATATCAGCATCCAATAGTCTTCGGTCACATGCGAAATCGACCGATTGTACAAGAAGATTCTTACGAGTCTGATGCTGGCAAAATGCATGTCCACAGATATAGCCCACAGGCTTTAAAGATTATGTAAAGTATGGGTTATGAACTAAAGACAGAACCAGGCGTCAACTTTGGAAAAGGCAGGCGAATGCCGTTGCATGGTGATCCCTATTTTCAACGAACTCACTTCAGGTTAGGGTATACCATGACTCTTGCAACTTCTGAGTCAAGTGAGGATATCATTTTCTCTTCTCAGAATGGTTCGTCGTCCTCCGATTCAGATGATGAACTCCCACGGGTATTGTCAGCAAATACGGTATTGACAAATTCTTTCAAAATAGAGGAGCAAGAATCTGAACCGTTTGAAAATGACACCTGGGCACAGCAAATGGATACACAATGGGAACTCTGGTTCGAGCAAAGAGAACCGTCCACTGAAGATAAAGTTATACATGTCGATGTTGGGGATAAAATTTCACCAAAGTCGATATTTATCAGTAACAATCTTTCCCCAACAGAAAGGAAAAAGATGATCCAACTGATAAAAGAATATATCAATGTCTTTGCATGAAATTATGAGGATATGCCGGGTCTTAATCCAAAAGTGGCTACTCATAAACTCAACATATTTCCCAATTCAAAACCTGTAAAGCAGCACTAATGCTGGTTCCGCCCGGATATAATGGATGCCATTGAAGCTGAAATCAAGAAGTTAATAGCCTGCGGGTTCATCCGTAAAGAGCAACATCCTGATTGGGTCGCTAATGTTATCCCGGTCATAAAAAAAAGTAGGAAAATTCGCATTTGTATCGACTTCCGAGATCTTAATGCGGCTTGCCCCAAGGATGAGTTCCCTCTTCCCATCACGGACGTCATGATCGACAATACATACAGTTTTGAACGCATGTCTTTCATGGACGGATTTTTAGGGTACAATCAGATTAAGATGGATCCTGAAGACGAGAAGCATACTGCCTTCCGTATGCCACTGGGGGTATATTGCTACACAGTTATGCCCTTCGGATTAAAAAATGTTGGGGCTACATATCAGCGAGCCATGAGTAACATATTCCACGAGCATCTATGCAAAACAGTAGAATATTACGTAGACGATATCGCTGTCAAAAGCTATCTCAAGACTAATCACATCTAAGACTTGAAGACAGTATTCGAGTTGATGCGTCAACACCAACTCAAAATGAACCCTACAAAGTCCTTTCTCGGGGTATCCAGCGACAAATTGTTGGAATTTGTCATTACCGCTAAAGGCATTCAAGTCGACCCTAATAAAGTAAAGGCCATCCTAGAGATGCGACCGCCCCATAATCTGAGAGAACTCAGGGGATTTCAAGGTCGTCTAGCTTATATCAGGAGATTCATATCCAACCTTTCTGGGAGATGTCAACCTTTCTCCCGTTTGATGAAGAAAGAAGTGTCCTTTGTATGGGACGAAGCCTGTCAGCAAGCGTTTGACGATATCAAATGCTACCTTACTAATCCTCCAGTTCTGGTGCCTCCCGTCATAGGAAGACTATTTTTGTTGTATGTTCGAGCAATGGATCATTCTTTAGGGGCTCTCCTCGCACAGAACAATAATGAGGGTCATGAACAGGCTATCTATTATCTAAGCAGGATAATAGTCGGAGCTGAACACCCGTATAATCCAGTAGAAAAAGAATGCTTGGCCCTAATATTCGCCATTCAGAAGACGCGACATTACGTGACAGGCCAAACTATTCATATCATCTCTAAGATCAATCCTCTTCGGGTATTAATGAGTAAGCCAAGTGTTCTTAATTCCTGACTTGTGACTTGGGCGATGTTACTAACACCGTATGATATGGTGTACGTCCCTCAGAAGTCCATAAAAGGTCAAGCCTTAGCTGATTTCTTAGATGCCCATCCGATTCCGGAAACCTCCAAACTATACGAGGATATTCCCGACGAAGTTGCAGAATGTAACTCTGCAATGCAAGATGATATATGGCAGCTATTCTTCGATGGCGCTTCCAGGACTAATTCCAAGGGAAATATGGTTTCAGGAGTAGGAATTATTCTGGTAACTCCTGACAAACTCGTCATCTATCGAGCATATTCTCTTAGCGAACCCTGCTCTAATAATGCGGCAGAGTATAATGCTCTACTAATCGGGCTTCAAGTCGCTAAAGAATTGGTGGTCGAATATCTGGAAGCTTTTGGTGATTCCCAGCTGATCATCAATCAGGTCAGAGGAGTATATGAAGTTCGTAATCCAGACATCATTCCTTATCACCAAGCAACGATCAAGATAGCCATATCTTTTACAAAAATTTTCCTAGAACATGTACCTCGATCTCAAAATTTGGAAGCTGATGCTCTGGCCAATTTAGCTGCAGATCTAGCTATTCCTATAAGGAGGCAGAATTCGGTGATCCTTTTCAACAGAGATTTGTTCTGTGTGAAAAATAACTTTCACATAGAATGCAGCTACGCCGTAAATGCGCTTCCTCCTAAAAGAGATTGGAGAAGTCCCTTTATAGACTTCGCAGCATACAAAATCTTACCAGAGGATCCTAAAGAAGCAGTGTCTATCAAAAGATGATCACTACGCTTTGATTTTGATGCTTCTTCACAAAGTCTATATCGCCAAACTTACGATGGACTATTGCTACGATATCTCTCCGATGATGATGCAAAATGGGTTATCCGCGAAGCTCACGATGGTGTATGTGGAGCACACCAACCCGGTCCTAAGTTACAGGATCGTATCAGGAGAATGGACTATTACTGGCCTACCATGATTGCAGATGCAGTAAAATATGCAAGACAGTGCAAAGCCTGTCAAGTTTATGCGGATTTTATACATCAACCTTCTGAGTATTTACATCCTACCATTACATCATGGCCCTTCGAAGCATGGGATATGGATATCATTGGTCCTATTCACCCATCATCTTCCAGAGGACATCGGTTCATATTGGCTATCACCAATTATTTTTCCAAATGGGCAGAGGCGATCCCTCTTGCTGAGGTAAAGACATCCAATGTGATCAGCTTTATCAAGCATCATGTCATTTATCACTTTAGGATACCCCGAAGAATAATTTATGACAACGGGCCTCAATTCAGCAGCCAAGCGTTTCACCAATTTTGCGATAAGAATCGGATACAAAATATGGCCTCTACGGCATATAATCCTGCTGCTAATGGTTTGGCGGAAGCTTTCAACAAAACCATCATCAAACCCTTGAAGAAGTTTGTTTCTTCGAATAAGAGAGATTGGAATGAGAAGCTAGGAGAATGCCTCTGGGCATACCGCACAACGGTACGAACACCGACGGATTGTACCCCATTCTCATTGGTTTACGGGAGTGAAACAGTTCTCCCCATTGAAATCCAAATTCCGTCACTCAGAATAGCAGTGGCTAATAAGTTAACTCAAGAAAAAAATGATCAATTAAGGCTTCAAGAGCTAGAAGGATTAGACGAGAAACGCCTTCAAGCTCAACAGCGCATTTCGTTCTACCAGGCACGCATTTCCAGAACTTTTAATCAAAAAGTAAAGGAAAGAGTGTTCAAAGTTGGCAAGCTAGTTTTAGCTGTAAAAAGGCCAATAATCATTACTCACAAGAATAAGGGTAAATTTTAGCCCAAAAGGGAAGGCCCTTATGTGATCGAGACGACATTCTTAAACGGCGCTTACAGATTAGCCAAGCCTAATGGAGACTTGTTAATGGCTCCTATCAACGGCAAATTCCTGAAGAAGTACTATGCTTAATCTTTCTTGTTTAAGCGGAGTATGGTGAAGATCTTATTCTGACGATACTACGTACAAATCTAGTTGGATCATACTCTATCATGTCCATATAACCTCTGAATAGATATATATATAACTAATTTGGAACTTTAAAATCTATCACGTCCATATTACCTCTGATAGCGTTTTGTATACAAATTTAGTTGGATCATATCCTATCATGTCCATTCTGAATAGATATGTCTAGCTGAAGCTTATCGAAAGTATATCACGTCCATATTACCTCTGATATTACTTGCACCCTAGCCTATCGTTTATATTCAAAAAATGATGGGTCCACAAAGTCAGATAAAGTCTCTTTATTATCTCCAGAAAGAGCAAGTTACATATAAAAGCAAAATAGTACATCATTGGGGAGGAGCAGCCAAATCACGGATCTGCTACGCCAGAGCGGCCATCCTCTCATTCCGGGAGTTCAAGACGTTAGTGCAAGCCCGCTCCAACCTTGCATCCTCATTATTCAAGGCAGACAGTTCAGATCGAGCATGTACAAAACCTGCGTGGATAACACCCGCATGTGTCAGGTTCTGCTGAGCTGCTTCCATTCGGTCCTTCAACACATCTCGAGCTGCCGATAAAGCGAGAGCCCGCTCATTTGCCTGAGCGAGTTCAGCTTCCAATTTGCGGACCATCGCTGCCTCTTTCTTATTTTTGGCCTCGCACTTAGCCAGCTGGGGAATGACATACCCCAATACGGCATGATCTTCATTAATCTCTTGCTGCTTGTCACGACCCGCACCCGGATATTCGGGCACGAGTACGTAGGCACGTCCAGCCTACGCCGCAGTGTCGGCGGTAGTACTAGGTCATTCTCACAAGTAATTTTAAATCTATCTCATCCACAATAAATAGACAAGGAAAATAACAGGAAATAGGAATGCTAACTTTTATAAAACAAATTGTGACAACAGATCCATAGTTAATACAAAGCCAGAAGATAAATCGGGGACAAACCCGAGTATATGCTGAAAGGAAATAAATAAGTAACTACTGCTAACTACTCTGCAGAAGTAGCCTCCTGGGTGGGAACTGGCTCCTCATATGGGTCACCTGCTAACTCATAGTGGCCATAATAGGTAGGGGCAAGGTCCTCATCATCGCCTAAATCAACGAATCCAGTCAGGAAAGGAGCAAAGTACACAATGCACAACA
This sequence comes from Iris macrosiphon, assembly GCA_036927795.1. Lineage (NCBI taxonomy): Eukaryota > Viridiplantae > Streptophyta > Magnoliopsida > Asparagales > Iridaceae > Iris > Iris macrosiphon. The sequence continues at coordinate 283,984,971 of JAYESA010000004.1, read as the reverse complement.
AGATTAAACTAAACATTTATGACAATTGGAAACAGAAACTGATTGTGTAACATATTGAGAATATGCATAAAAGAAACAACAATAACTAAGAGTTAATGCTATAAACAGGAATATGAGAAAGCAGGAGTAATATGAGACAGGAAATGAAGCTACAACAGCCAACAAGAACTATAACAAGACAAGAAGCTATGTGTGTGAACTAGTGTTTATTTTAGAATACATAGTTGGCATGTAGGGGTTTATAAGGCTAATCCGGCCGTCATAGACAGCTATTAAACATGAAACATCGAGATCCGACTGAGGGTACAGTCACGCACCAACAGCTATTAAATACGGTAGGGGGGAAGGGTAAACTACATGCCTTCTAGTATTCTCCCACCCGACACGAAAGCAAGACATGAAAAACCAGTATTTAAGACATGAAATCCCGTGTTCTAATACTACGTGTAATCATCAAGGGTACTATTAGATCAGGGAATTAATTATCATAATATAAAGATTTAAACTTGAAGAGCAGGTACTTGCCTGATGTTTGGATCCAATTATAGTTTTGTGTCTCGGGGAAATTTCCAAAAATGTGTCCAAATACTGAAATAAATATTACCATCATGCTCAGAAGATATCAAATAGCTAGAAACGCCTGTCCTTGGGTCCAATTTGGAGACAATGGCAAAAACGGCAGTTTTGGGTCAAAACGGGGTCCGCATGCGGGCCCGCTTTGCACCGAAAAATGTGTCAGGGTCAAAGGTCTCCAAATTCACCAAACTTAGTGTCAACAGATCAGGAACGATGATACGAACCCAACCGAACTTCCAGAATTGGATTCCGATGAGCCGATCACGAAATCGCCCGTCGAGCGGGGCCTGTGGGGCCCACGACACACGATTTCGTCAACGTTCTCAGAATCGAACCAAACTTGACCCACAGGACCAGCGTATTGCTATGAGTCCAATGGCACAAGTTTTGTCTTGATCCGACGTGTGTGCACGAAGTTAAGGTAAATTACAGAAAAGTCGGATACGGGGCGATGTCCGCGGATACGCGTTGATTCCGGTGTGCACGTACACCCGAATCAGCTTCCGCAAAATCTCACACGTCCGTATCGACGGCGCGCACGTATCTGTGAAGACCACACGCGACCAAGTCATCCCGTTTGGTGGGGCGTAGTAAGTTCCGGGGTGGAACAGGGTCTGGTTTTTCCTGTTTTTGGATCGCGGTGTGCGATCACCACAGGACGCGATGCCCCGAGCAGTTTGTCCGGACACCGAGAGGGTCATACAGGCTTCACAACACAATTTACAGAATTAAAAATGGGGCAGCGAGGAGAAAAATATGAGTACCTGAACAGGACCCAAAAATCGAGAAAAAGCCGTGTCCGTGTCGTGTCCGACACGACACGAGAATTGGGAATAGGGTTAGGGTTCAGGCAATGGCCGCCGGCGGGGCTGAGCGGCGCTGTGCTGGCCGGAGGAGGTCGGGGACGCCGAGGCGAGGCCGGGCGGAGGCACGGCGGAGCGGGGCGGCGCCGGGGACGGCGGCTGCTGCTGCTGTCATGGAATGGAGAGGCGGCCGGAGGTCGCTGGTGCGGTGGTGCGGCGAGGGGCGAGGGGAACTGCGACGACGAGGTCGGGGGGCAAGGCGGCGGGGTCGGCCGGCGTCGAGGCGGTGGTCGGTGGTCGGGTGTGTTGGCCGGAGGGGGGGTTGCAGGGTTTATATAGGGGAGAGGGGCCGGCCAAGGCGGGGCGAGGGGGTCGTGGCCGCGGAGGGCGGGGTGAGCCGGGTGGAGCGGCGGGCGGCGCGGCCGGCGGGAGCGAAGCGGGGAGCGGGTCAGGCGGGGTCGTGGGGGGGTGCTGGGGGAGAAACGGGTCGGCGGGTGCGGCGGCTAGCGGGTCGGGTTGTCTGACCCGACCCGACCCGGTAATGGTTGGGGCTGGGCCGGCTGGGCTGTTGGGCCGGTCCAATGGGCCGGGCCGACCCAAAATAAAAAATAATAATAATAATAAGTATAATAAAATCATTTAATTAATTAATTAATTATTTAAAATAGTTTTTAGGCATTTAAAAAATAGGTCTGAGGCCCAAAAAATCCAGAAAAATTACCCTAAGTCAGTTTTTTATTTTACACCCAAAAATGTTATTTCCATGATATTTTAATATTGTTTATTAACAACTAAAAAATCATTTAATAATTAAAACTTTGATTTTAATTACAGAAAAATTCTCAGAAAATTCCAGAAAATTACGAAAAATCCAATTTTTAATATTTTCGAAAAATCAAGGGCTTACACTGTTGTGCCTCGATGGATTTGCTTAAGAGTTTCCATCTCCCCAACAAGTCTTGCAGTCAAGGAGTCGTACTCAGCTTGAATCATATCATCGATATTGTCTCGAGACAATTGCAAATAATTGTTAATAGGTTGTTCCAAACCATTAACTATTTGCTCCAGCACTTCGGCGTGAGTTGAAGAAGATAATTTAGTTGCAGTGAGTTCACCCTCAAGGACGATATATGTCGCGTCCGCAGCCAGTACAACTAAATTATTTCTTAATGATGCTAAGCGAGCTGTCATACCTAGGAAAGAGGATGCACCAAATGATGTCTGAGGGTAGTCATCCAAGTCTTCACCCAGATCCACTCGAGGTTCATCGGGTGGAATCTCGCCAGAGATACTTATAGATGAAGAAGGGGTCGGGCCTATTATTTGTCTGGATAAAGATATCCTTAAATTGCTCGGCCTTGAGGGTGAACTCACTGCACTACCAGTAGTGGTAGTAGCAACAACAGTCTCGAGCAAAGAATCTCCGACACTATCAGTCGAAACTGTGGAGGTTCCCTCTCTAAAAATCGAAGGACCTTCGATCAAAGAATCACCCTCAATAGGGAAAATAATAGTCTCACTCCTAGGACCCTCATGGCTGAAAGTCCTTTTAAGACCACTGACAGTCTTCTTTTTCTTGTGAGGGGAAGGCTCTTTCGGAGTAGAAGCCTTTCACTTACTGGGGATAATGAGAGGCTCGGCAGGCAAAGGTATTACGTCTCTCGGTACTGTCAACAAAAACTCATCTGGTCCGACAGGGTCTTCACCTTCATCAGAGGAGACTGATGGAACCTCCTATCTTCCAGTAGACTTATGAGAGGGCATCCTAAAACTTCCACGTATATCAAAATTGTGATGGAGGGTATTGATGGCCACATAAAATTATGCGTATGAATGGAGGATGCGCAACTCCATGGAGAGAGAAGTCACGGGTACAGTAAAGGTTGCTCCAGTACAACCTATCATGAAGTACCGTCACCCTCTGGCTCCATCAATAAGTCTACCTCTGGACTTGAAGTTGGTGATGGCATCTCCTACAAGCAATTGGTCATACCCAAACTGCCTAGTGAACCGACTAGGCAGATAAGGCTCCAAGAAGCAATGGTCTTCACTTCTGTACAACAAATAGGAAGGTCTAATGTAGACCAACCAATAAAAAGCTTCGGAAGAAAGAACGGTCTGCCCGTGACCTGAATCCTGAACTTTCATCCACTGTTGATTGAGATGTAAAGTGGGGACGATACAGAAGAGCTTCCAGCTATGAGCAAAATTTAATGCTCGTCGACAATCTGTGACGGTCAGCACGTTCCAAAAGGAATTCTTATAATTCAACAAGAAGTTATTCCCTGAACTACTAGAAGAGCCGGGAGACATCACCCTGGGGTTATGAAGAATTAACCATCCCATCAGATATAGGAATGGTAACTCTACCCTGGGAAAGTTTTTACGTCGTGACTCATCAGCGAGAAGCCCATCAGTAAGGGCCCTCAGGCCAACTTGTATCCGGCATACCATGGCAGGGAGCAGGCCCAGTCTTGCCCCAAACACCAAATGCACTGCAGGCCATAAAGTGTTGCAATGAATGCGATCTGCAGATGCGATGCCAGGTACTACCAATTGGCATAGCCATACAGAGAGGAAGCCAGCCAGTTGAGCTTCCCTTGATAGAGGCTTGCGGTAATGCCTCATATAATTGTAGGCTTTAGTGCCTGCAGGATAGCCCTCAATCTCCTCATCGAGAACTTGATCTGAAGCCCCAGCACCTTCAATAAGATCATCAACTATTTGAGCATTAAGCACGCTCAGAAGATTTAAGGGCTTATCTCTGCTATCTACAACTTTGTATGGCTTAGCAGCTCTGGCTTGATGAAAGAAGAGATAGGACGCTCATTTGTTGGTATGAACCAAATCAGAGGGCTCATTATAGAAGGTGGTGCAGGCAAAATAGTGGCACATTAGCTCATGGTACACTGCCACTACCCGAGGGTTTGTATCCTTCAGCTCCCTGTTTGTGGGAACATACTCTTCATAAGGAGTATCCCCCATGGGCAGCTTTGAAATCTCTGCCATTTCATGGAGGGCCAATTCCAACTCCCCTAGCAGAGTGGCAAAAGTCCCAGTGAGCGAGATATACCGCCCCATCAAAGCCAAAAATAGGTTGGGGTTGAGAGGCAGCCCAACACTGGTAGCATTCACAGCCTCAAACAGACCAATGCTCTCCAGCTCTGTCTGAAAATGCTTCAGGGCCCAGGCAGTTAAACGAGCCCATCGAAGATTTCCAGGGCTAACCCATCCGCTGGTCCGAGGATTAACCTTGGGGTATACTCCTCCCCGCCCTATGAAGTCATTGCAAAAAGTTTATATTTGAACCGGCTGGAGTAATGCAGTGTCTTCACTCGGGACGCTACCCGAAAATAATCTCCTGAAAGGCATAACAGGACCTGAAGGACGGCTCACAAATAATCCTTGGTCTGATCCTTTCTGATAAAATATCTTCCCCGGTTGGCCGTGAAGATCAGGAGTCAGGGTCCATGACATCCTCCTAAGATGCGTGGCATGGAAGAATATCGAGATAGGATAATCTCTAGGCATCCTTGGCAGGTACATGACCATGCCCTCAGCAGTAAAAACCCAGTTTTCCTTCTTGGGCTTCGTCTGGGATTGTTTATCAATCATATTCCCGAATAGGAAAGCTGGTTTTATATATTTGTCCCCATCTATATACGTCAGGGGCTCCCCGCTGATCATACTCAACATCATGCGTTCTCCCAGGGACGAGATCAAGATTCTCCTTCCTTCAGGATAGTTGTCTCCAGAAATGGGGAATGTCACATGGGACAAATCCTCCAGATAATTGGAATTCAGCATCCCAGCAGCAGAACCCATTACTTCAGCCAAATGAGGGATTTGCAAGTCCACTACAAAATATAAGAAGAACAAGTCAGTTTTTACACTAGACATTACAGTCTTGCAGTTTACGCCAAAGATCAACAGTCTTTGCTTTTACGTCAAGACAGCAAAAACTTGAGCTCTTACGCTGGAACCTATTTCCGAGGCATAAAATTAAAGGTTGGAAGTATACACAAAAAATTTAACAGTCTATGCTTTTTACGCCAGACTGTCAAAATTTGAGTTATTACGCCAAAATTTTTATCCATAGCGTAATATTCAAAGTGTGTAGTATACGCCAAATTTTGACAGTCAAAGCTTTTACGCCAGACTGCAAAAATATAGAGTTTTTACGCTGACACATTAGGAATGTGGGCGTAAATATTAAAACATCTATGTGCATCATCTTCCTCGAAGAGGCTTTCAGCACAGAAGATGACCTAGCGCGTTCACGTACAACGTGTGCGAAGGATTTTTCTTTATTTTTCTTATCCAAAAAGCTTTACCTATGACGCCTGGTACACAGCTTGACGGTGGGACACTTCGTTCAGAGTGAGGTTCGCTCAGCCCAGTGGGAGTTGCTCGTGCTTGAGCAGAAGAGCGAGAAGAAGAGGCAACTTTTTTTCCCTTAGAGAGGGAAGTTGGTTTCGGTGCCATGGCTAAAACTCATAGTTCTCAAGAAAGAGACGAAGAAGAGCTCTCAAAGGAACAAAAGATTTTTGCAAAAGACAGATGAAAAGTTTCTCTCTGAAGGCCTTGGGGTATTTATAGAGTTCAGATAACTTTTCAAATTCCTAACCAAATCCGATATTTAATATTCGGTTATGATTTGGGGACCACGTCAGCCTATCATTTAAAAGAAGAAGACGGACGGTCAGTGGATCCAGAACTTACGCGCAGAGCAGATCTATGATTTTACGCTCAGGAGTTTTTACGCTCAAGAGACCATAAATCTATGATTTTACGCTCAGAGACTATAAGTCTATGTTTTACGCCCGGATGCTTTTACGCTTAGTAGCTTTTACGCTCGAGAGGCTACAAACCTACGACTTTACGTTCAGAAGCTACAAATCTATGATTTTACGCTCAAGAGACCACAAATCTACGATTTTACACTCAGAGACTATAAGTCTATGGTTTTACGTCCGGATGCTTTTATGCTCAGTAGTTTTTACGCTCGAGAGGCTACAAACCTACGACTTTATGCTCAGAAGCTACATATCTATGATTTTATGCTCAGAAGTTTTACGCTCAAGAGACCACAAATCTACGATTTTACGCTCAGAGACTATAAGTCTATGGTTTTACGTCCGGATGCTTTTATGCTCGGTAGTTTCTATGCTCGAGAGGCTACAAACCTATAAATTTATGCTCAGAGGCTACAAATCTATGATTTTATGCTCAGAAGCTTTTTACGCTCAAGGGGCTACAAATCTACGATTCTACGCTCAACAGCTACAGATGGCCAACCGCAAAGATTTACGCAAAAATGCTCCTTCTTGGCTACAAAATATTCCAAGTGCCCGAAACACACAGAGTTCAACATTGAAGATGGCTCTCCTTCTTGGGTCGATTGGAAGTTCATCCTAAGTCCAGTCTTTCACAAAAGTTCAAGTATGGCCTGTTCAACGGACATTTCTTACCCTATTTCAAGGGATTTTTAGGAAATCATTCTTGAAGATAATGGTCTGAACAAGAATCCTTCGTGTCAAAGAAGTGACAGTTCAGAAATTCTATGCGACTCCTCGTTCAAAAAAAACGGCATGACAATTTGGATATTCGACTTAAATGCTAAGAAGATTTCTACGCGTCTTCAGTCACGCGTAAAAGACGGGACGAGATCAAATTTTTTTATCAGAGTCGGCGTAAAGTTATTCATACGTGTTGAAGCTGCATATATTCAGACTTCCTCACAACAAATATGGCAAATCATCAAATGCGTAAAAGAAGACAATTCTATTAATCATGATTACATATGATGGAAATCCAGTTACAAAGGGTTTTTCATCTTCGTGATTACATATGATAAAAATTCTTGTTCTACCAAGGGTTTCTCATTTTCATTTAAAAGATTACACCAAGAATCTACTACGCCAGGTTATCATATTGGTGGAGATCTTTTCCTTCTTCTACGGCACTTCATCGGCTTCTACAGCCGATGAACAAGAAAATAATTAATGGCGGAAGGATACAGAACTGGATATGTCTAAATTATTCAGAGCCCATCCTCCATACGCCATGACAGATTGAGTTGGAATTCAGACCCAACTCAATATTTGAAGACAGCACCAAACTGTCTACCCTCGTCCACCGCCATGATGGGAAAAAATACAGCTTGCAAGCTGTGTGGTCCAATATGACCCTTCCTCTCTCCTGGATGAATCGCCATATGAAATTGTTGATCATCCCGAGCAAAGGAAGCTATGATATCCTTCCATGATCCATCGTTACAGAGGACATTTGCTCGAAGATGCCTCTTTTTACGGCTCCTTATGAACGGGAAGAATATGATCTTCTTTTTCTTCCTCAAGTTAGCATGACAAAACTCGGCAACCATTTCTGTATGGTGAAGAAAATGTGGGAAAAATAGGTTAACTCAGTCGCCTTTATATAGGCAGAGAAGATCACAATAAACCCCAATAAATTCCTAAATATTTGTCGAGAAATCAGCCTCGTGGAACGAGTCAAAATTGATCGTTTTATGCTTCATTCAAAGTGTTTCAAATTATGAGAAATTTGAAAACTTTGAAGGGGGTCTTGTAGAAGCATAAAAAATATGCTGCAAGATTATACGCAATATGCATGAAGCCTGTGTAAAGCAGAGTTTCAGTATTGTGCAGCGTAATTCATGACTTCAGAGCTATTAGCGTACAGCGGAGCTTCAATTCTATTTTTAGTAAAAAAAAGAACCCAAGAACAGTCCGCATAAAGGGTTACTTTCGAGGCCGTTTGTGGTGTAAAAGGTGGTTGCCCCCTCCAAACAGCGTAACATACGCCTATTTTTAATGCAGCGTGGAGTTGTACGAGGGATGATTCGAATTCCTCAAATAAACCTGTCAGACAGTACAATAAATCTGACTCCTGACAAAGAGCACTGTACAACTGTCGAGAGGACGGCTGTAATAATGATTCTACAGAATCTGACTCCTCGAATAATTGTACTTCTTGTTTGCAAACCAAAGAAAGGGTTTCGCATAAACCTATTTTTATTTCTTTCGTTTATTATCAAACACCTACAAAGGTACTTACCTTTCCATACATCATGTCTCGTATATCCAAGCAGCGCCACTACACCTGTGTACCTAAAATAATGCCCACAAACGTGGGTCAGTACACAGCTGTACTAGTGAGCGGGGCAACCCACTCGTCTAAACTGATACTAAGTAGAATAGTGAATGCAAACAGTTATATGGTGATCTTTCTGCTTGAATTCTAGATTCATTTTATGGCAGAGATATGACATATTAAGAAAAATTGTAAAGCAGGTTAAACATGCAAGCATTCAACTCAAGCAAATATACAAGTAGATATATCCAACTCAAAAGAAAACTAGCATACAAACCGTTATACTCAAACCCAAGCAACACGTGAACTTATCAAACCATAAACCAAGCCTCAATATCCATCCTCAAACCAAGCCACAATCCAAGCCTTACTAATCCTACCATCGATATGCACACTCTTACCGAGGCAAGGTGGCCACCACCTACATGAAAAGCACAAACCAAATCTAAGCAAATTGAACCAACTCTTATCTATATGAAGTCACTGGCCACTCCATAAAGGACTAATCAATTGAGCTCTACTCGATCCAGCGCTGAGTAGCTAGCCCGCTTGGTCGTATCGAATTGTTGGCATCGCGCCCAAGGCAAGTTACCATTTGTCTCCCCCATGGACGAATGGTCCCATGCCCCGGAGCATATTCCATTCGAGGAAACCAAATCCTGTGCGCAATAGGTTGTCCGTGACCAATGCAAACATCAAGTAGGTATGATAAAAGAATTGAGCATTCTTGCCCCACCAAACGATACTCGCCTCAATCCAACCACCTATCCATAACCATTCTCCAACTTATATCCCAAGGCACCATCTCAAGTTATCCCCATAGGCACTATATCGCTTTGACACAATGCTCCAATTGGTGCAACATCCATCGCTCCGAAAGCTTCGTGGCACAATGCCCCAATAGTGGCACAATGCTCTCACCGATGCAGTTGTTTGGTTTCGAACCACAACTTTACGCTTTGCTTGACAAAGTGCCCAACTTGATACTCTTGTACGAATGTACGCTCGTTCGCCCGTCCGAAATGCCTCGATGTTCCAACCAAGATACTCAAGCTCCAACTGCTCAAATATAAATCCAACTCAAGATCCAACTGTCCAACGTAAAACCAACTCAAGCTCCAACTGCCTAACGCAAAACCAACTCAAGCCACAAATTATATCCAACCAAATGATACACACTCTATACACGCCACAGTATAGTGATTTCCATGTTCCAGTACCAAGTGTCTAAGCATTATTACGTGTGTTCTATATTATTCGGTATGAAGGAGTAGAGAAGAAGGGTGTCACGACCCGCACCAAAAAATCGGGCATGAGCCGTGGGTACGTCCAGCCTACACGGCAGAATCGGCGGTAGAACGCTGTAAAGGTTCATTCTAGGTCAAACAAATCTATATATCTCACAAAAAAATCTGCCATGACCTCTCCAAAAGGAGAGCAACCACGCAATATATATATATGAATAATCCTCTCTAAAAGGAGGGCAACCACGCAATATATATAATCTCTCAATCATAATAACTAGGGGAAGAAATAAAAGCACGATATGATAGCAAAAGGAAACCAGAACCAAGGAGCAAGACAATATCCAAAAATACACAGTCCAAGTCTATAATATCTACAATATCTCACAGCATCAAAAGAATAAGTTCAATCATCCAAAATAAACCACTGGAAATAACCCAGAAAACCCACCTAGCTAACTAGGGCGCTAACGGCGTCTCCTCGGTGCACTCCTCCTCAGTCTCGGGGTCACAACCCTCGTCAACACCCGGCCCGTAGAACGTCGGGCAATAATCCTCAGGATCCTCTGGAAAAAATATGCCCAGTCAGGACTGGAGCAAAGTACATAACTCTGGAAACAACCCCAAATATATGGTAAGGTGTATATGACGAGCAATAGAAAAGTATACAAGATGCATAGGAAATAAATACATGCTGGAGCAGAATAAGTAGCTGCAAAGTAAACTGGAGAATAATACAAGTAGAGAAGTAATTGCATGTGAGAAAACAGGAATACTAGCTAAGTGCCTTGAGCATAAGTTTATTATGTGATCGGCTTAGGTTGCACATGAAAAATACTACGATAACTCCGTTATGCGTGAGTTGTATAACCGACATACACATGAATACTGTTTGGCTTTGATCACATAACCAAATCCTACTCCCCTCCCCCAGTAATACCATTGGATCCAACCACAACACACTACGTACATGATAATAGCTCACGCACACGAAGGCGAGAGCACAAGAAGCACATGACAGCACATGAGAATCAATACCCGAAGTACATGATGAAATATACGTGATAGAGTATCCGCTGAACACGGTAAGGGGGATAGCATCTCATGACGGGATCCACTAGTACCAGCTCATGTAATAATGTGTCAGAATCAAGTATCACAGTCCTAGAACAAGTGATATAAACGCTATCATGAAATGGAAACTATCAGAGGTAGGTACTCGCCTGATGTCCTGAGCAACTGATGAGGATCGAGATTCGGACCGGTATCGCAAGAACCTATTGTGAAAAGTAAGATTAAACAGGGTTCTAAGGAGTTAAACTGATATAAAATAATTAAAAACAGGATTCTAGGGCTATTCTAGGTCGAACGGGTCAAACCGGTGAAAATCGGGTCAAAAAGTTAACCCAGGGTCCAAAAAGTCAACTCTAGGTCAAAACTAGGTTAAACGTTGACTTTTACGGTCAACGGGGGCAATTATGGTCAAAGCTAGGTCAAACTAGGGTGCCCCTGAAATTCTAGGTCAAACCGAGCTCACTAAGCTAGAAAACTCTCAAACTCGCCTCCTCGAGATACTGGGATACCCTCGGTATCCGATACCTCGCCCTAGGCCACGCACCCCATCTAACCCTGTTAAAACCTATGCTAGCACGCGTAATTATATATACATAAGCATATAAAAATTACTCCAATACTATTCCTAGGCTATTGCTCAAATACCCCGCTCGAAACTCAATACCTTGGATATCTCAAGGTATCGAGATACCTCGGTATTCCAAGGTATTGAGGTATCGCTCTAAAACCCCTCTAACTAGTTATCTAGTAGCTATCTAAGTTATAAATATATACCTAGTTATTAATCTAGGCTAGAAATATATATATATATATATATATATATATATATATATATATATATATATATATATATATACATATATACCTAAATACCTATATGTATATATATCACACATATACACATACCTACACACATCTCAAATATAAATATACATCTATCTAGATCTAGTTATATCTAACTACCTATCTAATTATATGTACATATATATCTATACCTTAGATAGATAACTACCTATCTATCCATAGATATATCTATCTATGTATCTAATCTATTCTAACTATCTATTTATCCATCTATCTAATATCCATCTAACCATCTATCTATCTATCTAGTTATTTACCTATCTATCTATCTAACAATATAACTATCTATCCATCTAATCTATTCATATATTAAACTATCAAACTACCTAGCTAATACCTCGCTGAACATCTGCTGCTGTTGCTGCATTGCTTGCTGCTGCTGCTGCTAGCTTTTACTGCTGATGCTGCCTGCTTTTATGCTGCTGTTGCTGCTGCATATTGCTGCTGTGCTGCTGCTGCTTGCTTGGCTGGCCCCGCTGTGCTGCTGCCTCCCCACACACCCACGAGCACGCACACAAACACAAGACACACACACATACATATATATACATATATATATCTATATATATATATATATATATACAACTAGATATATATATATACACACACTATATATATAATCTAACACACACACACTAACATATAGGTATATAAATACACACATCTATATATACATAGACACACACTAATCTATATACATATATAAACACACCTATTTATATATATATGCACACACACACACACAGATATATATATATATATATATATATATATATATATATATATATATATATATATATATATATATATATATATATATATATATATATATATATATATATATATACACACACACTCAAAGATATATATATATATATACACATACACATTTATACATATATAATATATATATATATATATATATATATATATATATATATATATATATATATATACATTCACACACACGCACACTTATACATATATATATATATATATATATACACTAACACATAGACATATACATACACAAGCACATATATATAAATACACACATATATATACATACATACAACACATACCTATAAATATATATATATATATATATATATATATATATATATATATATATATATATATATATATATATATATAGACACATAAACACAAACACAACACAACACAACACACAACCACGCACACAACACTCTCCAACGCTCGCCCAACGGCCCCGACACGCACAAACATCTATAAATATATAAAATATAACCCGAGAATTCTAGTACACACTCTCCGATGCTAATCCAACGCGCGCACAAGCCCGAAACTAGGAAACCAAGTCGAAATGGTCGTTCGGTCATTTCGACGAACACGCGGTGTGCGGTTCAGAAAATTTACTCACGGATTCTAAACGATGCCTAGATCCTAGGAAAAATACTATTCCGTCGATTCTAGGCCCGTGGCAGAAACGCGTACGCACTTAGAATCGGCGACGACAAAAACCCCAAATTCACCCGAAATGCCACGACTTTCCATGTCCGAAAGGAGACACGCACTCACCCTCAAGACACCCGACAACGTCTACCTAGGTCCGTCTAACCTAGGGCATCACCCAAAATTGGGCCAATTTTGGATTTCACCCGAAATTGACACAAAACCTAGTGTCAAAGTCTCTAAACTCAACCAAAATTGTTCCAACTTTCTCCCACGGGTAGGCTTAGGGTCTAGGAAGGTTCTAAACCACTAATTATACTACATAAAAGTAATTAGCAAGAAAAAAGTTAGGCTTTACCTTTTGGGAGTTGAAATCCCAAGGCCCAAGTCTCCGATCTACTAGAAATCACCTCCCTCAAGCTCTAAGCCACCAAATCTAGCCTCCACACTATGTCTAGGTTCCTCACACCTAGGTTGGGGAAAATACAAGGTTAGGGTTCACATAAAGAAGAAGGAATGAAAGAAAGAAGGAAATAAAATGGAGAGAACTTACTTGGAAGAAGGAAAGAAGAAGAAAGAAGAAGTGGAGAAGAAGAAGAAGTGAAGAAGAAGTGAAGAAGAAGAAGAAGAAAATGAAGAAGAGGGGGCTGTGCTTGCTGTGTTTGGTCGGGTGTAGGTAGATAGGGGCCGGCATAATAAAGGGGGTTTATAAGTTTCCAAATGCCCAAAATGCCCCCCTCTCACTTAGGTTTGGGTTTCGGGTTCCAAAAGTACTCAAACTAACTCCAAATCTCTCCAACTAACCCACTAAAAATATAATAAATAATTTTAAGCCCCAAAATAATTCTCACAAGGATGTGGGCTGGGTCAGACATGGGTCCACTAGGGTCTGACATGGGTCCAGACTAGCCAAAATCCTAAAATAATCAATTAAAAATAATACAATCACTATTTAAATATAAATATAATTAATTAAATATAATTCACAATTTACCAAATAAAAATAAAAAAATAACCCTATTTTCTAGAATTGGGTAGTGACAAGCCTACCCTCCTTAAAATAATTTTGTCCTCGAAATTAAAAGACGAAACTAGGACAGGAATACAAAGAAAAGAATCATACCTCAGGGCTCGAAGAGATAGGAGTATCGCTAGCATATTTTATCCTCCCTCTCCCAGGTCGACTCACCTGGAGAGTGATGCCTCCACGCGACGCGAACCAAGGGAATAGTCTGGTTCCTCAACACCTTCTTTCGTCGATCCAGAATCTCCACCGGCTGCTCTGGATAGCTAAGAGTAGGGCCCACCACGATCTTCGAGTGATCCAATACGTGACTGGGATCCGTCACGTACCGTCTCAACTGCGACACGTGGAACACATCATGAACTCACTCTAGCGTAGGCGACAACTCGAGCCTATACGCCACGGCGCCAACCCTCTCAAGAATATGGAAGGGTCCAACGAAACGTGCGCTAAGCTTTCTGCCTCCACCGAAGCGACTAGTGCCCCACGTCGGAGAAATCTTCAGGAACACCAGATCTCCAACCTAGCACAAACAAGGTCTCTACACTTAGTCTAAAATAAGCAAACACAAGAACAAAATCTAGATTCTAAGCTATACCTCAAACTCCAAAGGTCTCTGGTGGCTATCGGCCCAATGCCGCTGCCTGTCCTGCACCACCCGAAGTCTATCTCTAATGAGCTTGACCTTCTCTGCTGCATCAACCACTATCTCTGGGCCAAGCAAAGCTCTCTCGCCTACATCATCCCATGATTACGGAGTACGACACCTTCGTCCATACAACGCCTCGAAAGGTGACATCTCGATACTGGCTTGGTAGCTGTTGTTGTAAGCAAACTCTACCAAGTGCAAGTGATCCTCCCAAGAGCCTCTGAAATCCAAAACACAAGTGCGAAGCATGTCCTCAAGTGTCTGGATGGTCCTCTCTGACTGACATCTGTCTGTGGGTGATATGCACTACTAAACTTGAGCTGGGTGTCCAAGCTAGCCTGCAGACTCCTCCAGAAATGCGAAGTAAAGCGACTGTCCCGATCTGATACTATGCTCACAGGAACTCCATGCCGTCTGACTATCTGGCGCACATACATCTCTGCTAGTCTCTCTGTAGACGTACCCACTTTGAATGGTAAAAAGTGGGCCGATTTGGTCAACCTGTCCATGAAGACCCAAATCGCATCCTTCCCGCCTGGAGAACGGGGAAGTCCAGAAACAAAATATATGGTCACATGCTCCCATTTCCACTCCAAAATGGGTAACGGCTGAAGTAATCCTCCTGGCCTCTGCCTCTCCGCCTTCACCTGCTGGCACACTAAGCATCGGGATACGAAGCGCGCTACCTCCTGCTTCATCTCGTACCACCATACATGTTATCTCAGATCTCTATACATCTTGTTGGCACCTGGATGCATAGAGTACTGGGATCGATGTGCCTCCTGAAGAACCTCTTTGCGCAATGACCCACTCGGCACACACAACCTGGTACCGTGCCACAAAGAACCATCATCAGCAATGGTGAAGTCATCTGATAATCCCATCTGAACCTGCGTCCTGATGCTCCTCAGGGACTCATCCTCAAACTGTGTAGCCCTGATCCGGTCTACCAACTCTGACTGAATCTGTAGTCCCCATATCTGCATCTCAACTCCAGGCACTATCAACTCAATGCCCAAGCTTTCTAGATCTGCCAGAAGATAACGATCTGTAGTCAGACACATAGCTACCGGATACCTGCTCAATGCATCCGCAACTATGTTCGCCTTCCCTGGATGGTACTGTAATAATATGTCGAAGTCTTTCATCAACTCCAACCATCTCCTCTGCCTCATGTTCAGCTCTTTTTGTGTAAACATATACTTCAAGCTCTAGTGGTCTGTGAAGATCTCTACATGCTCTCCGTATAAATAGTATTTCCATAACTTCAGAGCAAAGATGACCGCTGCCAACTCCAAATCGTGGGTAGGGTAGTTCTTCTCATGAGGACGTAATTGCCTAGAAGCATAGGCAATCACCCTCCCATTATGCTGCAACACACAACCCAGTCCCTTCCCCGATGTATCACTATAGATAGTGAATCCTCCAGAACCTGATGGCAACGTCAATATTGGAGCTGTCGTCAACCTCCTTTTCAGCTCATCAAAGGCGATCTGGCACTCCTCTGACCAAACAAACTCTACGTCCTTTCGAGTCAGTCTGGACAACAGCTCTGCAATTCGGAAAAAATCTTGGACAAATCTTCTGTAATAACCTGCCAGTCCCAGGAAACTCCTGACCTCGGCTACTGAACTCGGAGCACTCCATACCTCAACTGCCATGATCTTTCTCGGATCCACCGAGATACCCTCTTCATTCACCACATGACCAAGGAATTCAACCTTGTCAAGGAAGAACTCACACTTCGAAAGTTTTTCATAAAGCTTCTCCTTCCTGAGAGTCTCCAGCACTATCCTCATATGCTCCTCGTGCTCCTCTGGGGTCTTTGAATACACCAAGCTATCATCTATAAACACCACCACAAATCTGTCCAGATGCTGATGGAACACCTTGTTCATCAGATTCATGAACACTGTCGGGGCATTAGTCAACCCAAACGGCATCACCACAAACTCATACTGTCCATATCTGGTCCGAAAAGCTGTCTTCGGAATATCCTCCTTCCTGACCTTCGCCTGGTGGTAGCCTGTCCTCAGATCAATCCTGGAAAATACCCTCGCTCCGCTCAACTGGTCAAAAAGATCATCAATACGCGGCAGCGGATACTTGTTCTTGATTGTGAGGTTGTTCTGAGCCCTGTAGTCGATACACATCCGTATCGACCCATCCTTCTTCGGCACAAAAAGTACCGGAGCACCCCACGGAGAAGAACTAGATCTGATAAATCCCTTGTCCTAAAGCTCATCCACCTGCTTCTTCAACTCTATCAGCTCACTGGTGCTGACTCTATAGACGTGCTGAGATATCAGCCCCGCGCCTGGCACCAAGTCTATAGAGAACTCCACATCTCTGTCCGGAGGTAACCCTGGCAACTCCTCCGAAAAGACATCTATGTACTCCTATATCAGTGGATGTAGCAACCTCGGGTCTATCACCAGGGCTCCGCAGAAGACTCCCTCGGTCTGCTCCGCTGCTCCTCTGACAAACTGAAACTCTGGCTCACCCGACGGACTAAACAACACTCTGCCTCCACGACAATCTATACTAGCATAATGCGTACTCAAACAATCTATCCCGAGTACAATATCATAACTCGGAAGTGGCATTACGAGTAGGCACACACTCAACTCCCGGCCTCCCAAGGTAACTCTCCAGTCTCTGCAGACATCACTGACTAGGATGATGCCACCCCCGGTCATGATCTTGTAGAGTCTAGCTAAAGGTTCAGCAACAAGATGGTGTCTAACAACAAAAGATACAGACACAAAGCTATGGGAAGCACCGAAATCAAATAAAGCAAGTGCTGGAATGGAATCAAGAAGAACAGAACCTGAGATCACATCACCAACTGGCTCAAGATACGATATCATCAAAAAAGGACAGTAATATTGCAAAAGAAAACAATTTCAGGGAAATTAAAGATAACAAAAGAAATCAGGAAGGGTCCTAGTTGTGATTGAGCACACTCTCTCTCTCAGCCTATACCCTATATCCTATTGCAGGTAAACCTAAAAACTAGACCTGCATGGGCCACCACCAAAAACGTGTCACGACCCGCACCCAAAAATCGGGCATGAACCGTGGGTACGTCCAGCCTACACCGCAGAATCAACGGTAGAACGCTGTAAAGGTTCATTCTAGGTCAAACAAATCTATATATCTCACAAAAAAATTTGCCATGACCTCTCCAAAAGAAGGGCAACCACGCATTATATATATGAATAATCCTCTCCAAAAGGAGGGTAACCACGCAATATATATATAATCTCTCAATCACAATAACTAGGGAAGAAATAAAAGCATGATATAATAGCAAAAGGAAACCAGAACCAAGGAGCAAGACAATATCCAAAAATACACAGTCCAAGTCTATAATATCTATAATATCTCACAGCATCAAAAGAATAAGTACAATCATCCAAAATAAACTACTGGGAACAACCCAGGAAACCCACCTAGCTAACTAGAGCGCCAACGGCGTCTCCTCGGCGCACTCCTCCTCAGTCTCGGGGTCACAACCATCGTCAACACCCTGCCCGTAGAACGTCGAGCAATAATCCTCAGGATCCTCTGGAAAAAATATGCCCAGTCAGGACTGGAGTGAAGTACATAACTCTGAAAGCAACTCCAAATACATGGTAAGGTGTATATGACGAGCAATAGAAAAGTATACAAGATGCACAGAAAATAAATACATACTGGAGCAGAATAAATAGCTGCAAAGTAAAGTGGAGAACAATACAAGTAGAGAAGTAACTGCATGTGAGAAAACAGGAATACTAGCTAAGTGCCTTGAGCACAAATTCGTTATGTGATCGGCTTAGGTTGCACATAAAAAATACTACGATAACTCCGTTATGCGTGAGTTGCATAACCGACATACACATGAATACTGTTTGGCTTTGATCACATAACCAACTCCTACTCCCCTCCCCCACTAATACCATTGGATCTAACCATAACACGCTACGTACATGATAATATCTCGCGCACACGAAGGCGAGAGCACAAGAAGCATATGATAGCACATGACAATCAATACCCAAAGCACATGATGAAATACACGTGATAGAGTACCCGCTGAACACGGTAAGGGGGATAGCATCTCATGACGGGATCCACTAGTACCAGCTCATGTAACAATATGTCAGAATCAAGTATCACAGTCCTAGAACAGGTGATATAAACGCTATCATAAAATAAAAACTATCAGAGGTAGGTACTCGCCTGATGTCATGAGCAACTGATGAGGATCGAGATCCGGACCGGTGTCGCAAGAACCTATTGCCAAAATAAAGATTAAACAGGGTTCTAAGGAGTTAAACTGATATAAAATAATTAAAAACAGGCTTCTAGGGCTATTCTAGGTCGAACGGGTCAAACCGGTGAAAATTGGGTCAAAAAGTTAACCCGGGGTCCAAAAAGTCAACTCTAGGTCAAAATTAGATCAAATGTTGACTTTTACGGTCAACGGGGACAATTATGGTCAAAGCTAGGTCAAACTAGGGTGCCCCTAAAATTCTAGGTCAAACCGAGCTTACTAAGCTAGAAAACTCTCAAACTCGCCTCCTCGAGATACCGGGATACCCTCGGTATCCGATACCTCGTCCTAGGCCACGCACCCCGCCTAACCCTGCTAAAACATATGCTAGCACTCATAATTATATATACATAAGCATATAAAAATCACTTCAATACTATTCCTAGGCTATTGCTCAAATACCCCGCTCGAAACTCAATACCTTGGATATCTCAAGGTATCGAGATACCTCAGTATTCCAAGGTATTGAGGTATCGCTCTAAAACCCCTCTAACTAGTTATCTAGTAGCTATCTAAGTTATAAATATATACCTAGTTATTAATCTAGGCTAGAAAATATATATATATATATATATATATATCTATCATATATATACATATATACCTAAATACCTATATGTATATATATCACACATATACACATACCCACACACATCTCAAATATAAATATACATCTATCTAGATCTAGTTATATCTAACTACCTATCTAATTATATGTACATATATATCTATACCTTAGATAGATAACTACCTATCTATCCATAGATATATCTATCTATCTATGTATCTAATCTATTCTAACTATCTATTTATCCATCTATCTAATATCCATCTAACCATCTATCTATCTATCTATCTAGTTATTTACCTATCTATCTATCTATCTATCTATCTATCTAACAATATAACTATCTATCCATCTAATCTATTCATATATTAAACTATCAAACTACCTAGCTAATACCTCGCTGAACATCTGCTGCTGTTGCTGCATTGCTTGCTGCTGCTGCTGCTAGCTTTTACTGCTGCTGCTGCCTGCTTATATGCTGCTGCTGCTGCTGCATATTGCTGCTGTGCTGCTGCTGCTTGCTTGGCTGGCCCCGCTGCGCTGCTGCCTCCCCACACACCCACGAGCACGCACACAAACACAAGACACACACACATACATATATATACATATATATATATATATCTATATATATATATATATATACAACTAGATATATATATATACACACACTATATATATAATCTAACACACACACACTAACATATAGGTATATAAATACACACATCTATATATACATAGACACACACTAATCTATATACATATATAAACACACCTATTTATATATATATGCACACACACACAGATATATATATATATATATATATATATATATATATATATATATATATATATATATATATATATATATATATATATATATATGAGAATAAGGGAGGTGAGGTGGCACCTCACTCTCAAAACAAGGGTGGCGGTGATGTGGCACAATTCCAACCACACAAACGAGGGGAGGGGGTTAAGTGCAATTTGTCAATTATGAAATGTGTGGCTGAGATTGTGCCACGTCACCGCCACCCTTGTTTTGAGAGTGAGGTGCCATCTCACCTCCCTTATTCTCTATATATATATATATATATACACTAACACATAGACATATACATACACAAGCACATATATATAAATACACACATATATATACATACATACAACACATACCTATAAATATATATATATAGAGACACACATACAAATATATATATATATATATATATATAGACACATAAATACAAACACAACACAACACAACACACAACCACGCACACAACACTCTCCAACGCTCCTCCAACGGCCCCGACACGCACAAACACCTATAAATATATAAAATATAATCCGAGAATTCTAGCACACACTCTCCGATGCTAACCCAATGTGCGCACAAGCCCGAAACTAGGAAACCAAGTCGAAATGGCAGTTCGGTTATTTCAACGAACACGCGGTGTGCGGTTCGAAAAACCTCCTGAAACGCACACCAAACCAACTCTGAATCGGCCCAAAATTTACCCACGGATTCAAAATAATGCCTAGATCCTAGAAAAAATACTATCCCATCGATTCTAGGCCCGTGGCGGAAATGCGCACGCACTTAGAATCGGCGACGACGAAAACCCCAAATTCGCCCGAAACGCCCGTTTCTCCGCGACACGACTTCCCGTGTCCAAACGGAGATACGCACTCACCCTCAAGACACCCGACAACGTCTACCTAGGTCCGTCTAACCTAGAACATCATCCAAAATTGGTCCAATTTTGGATTTCACCCAAAATTGACACAAAACCTAGTGTAAAAGTCTCTAAACTCAACCAAACTCGTTCCAACTTTCTCCCACGGGTAGGCTTAGGGTCTAGGAAGGTTCTAAACCACTAATTACACTACATAAAAATAATTAGCAAGGGAAAAGTTAGGGTTTACCTCTTGGGAGTTGAAATCCCAAGGCCCAAGTCTCCGATCTACTAGAAATCACCTCCCTCAAGCTCTAAGCCACCAAATCTAGCCTCCACACTATGTATAGGATCCTCACACCTAGGTTGGGGAAAATTTAAGGTTACGGTTCACATAAAGAAGAAGGAATGGAAGAAAGAAGGAAGAAAAATGGAGAGAACTTACTTGGAAGAAGGAAAGAAGAAGAAAGAAGAAGTGGAGAAGAAGAAGAAGAAGAAGAAGAAGAAGAAGAAGAAGAAAATGAAGAAGAGGGGGCTGTGCTTGCTGTGTTTGGTCGGGTGTGGGTAGGTAGGGGCCGGCCAAGCAATAATAAAGGGGGTTTACAAGTTTCCAAATGCCCAAAATGCCCCCCTCTCACTTAGGTTTGGGTTCTGGGTTCCAAAAGCACTCAAACTAACTCCAAATCTCTCCAACTAACCCACTAAAAATATATAAATAATTCTAAACCCCAAAATAATTCTCACAAGGGTGTAGGCTGGGTCGGACATGGGTCCACTAGGGTCTGACATGGGTCCAGACTAGCCAAAACCCTAAAACAATCAATTAAAAATAATACAATCACTATTTAAATATAAATATAATTAATTAAATACAATTCATAATTTACCAAATAAAAATAAAAAAATAACCCTATTTTTTAGAATTGGGTAGTGACAAAGGGACAGAGCCCACTCACCGAGTGTGATTCCGTTAAGCACCATGCCTTGCCGATACGGCCGATTCCTTGAACCCGTGGTCCGATAAAAAGCACGATCTACTTAATTGGTATGACCGTGCGAGCAGGCCGTGCTCTCCAAATCATCCGACCAATCGGACTAAGGAAGACGGTATTATCGGTCTAATCCTGCTATCCCAATACTGCTCTGAATGATCACCTGATTCCATCGAACTCCGCTTGCGATCTGTACATGAAACCAACTCAAATCAATACTTGTTCCCAAATCCAACAAATCAAAGGTAACCATATATTACCTCATTCAATCTGACTCAGCGTAATGCACAGTGCGGTTACGGGACATTACATAATATACAACTTAGAATCAGGTTCGTCCTCGAACCAAACCAGTATCCATTCCTTATTCGCATGTCGCTTGCCCAATTTATAACTCTGCTCCATGCAACTCTCATTCTACTGATCCAGACTTAGCATCTCGCTTGCGCTGAACGCTCGCATAAATTCTATATTCCCACATCCTTCTTGCATCTCAATACGAATTTCTCATATAGCTTAATTTGGATCATACACATATTTAAGGCGTCCCTAAAATACATACAATTCTGCTGAGCTTAGCGATAGCGAATTTGAAAGGGTTACAATGGTATCTTTATGTCTGAGGCATTCATTTGCTTTACTCCCGATTGAACCAATCCTGACGTTCATTTCATAACTCATTCGCACAAGCAATATTCTCAAATATGATGATTTTTCACTGTCGATCTCTCCACCTGACTCAAATTAGTTCATGTTCTAACTCAATCCATCCAACTATTTATAAATTCACACTAGCATCGCCCAAGCTCAACCAAAAAAACTCTAACATGACCCCAATCGCATAATTTTTTGCAAGCACCGTCTCCACATATTATCTCATGCTCCTAATGATCATCACAACTAATACTACCCAGTTAGACGACTTACCCAAATATCAAACTATGCTCTTAGATTAGCTCAGCCAAATACCTTTTTCTCAATCTCAATACCTCACTGGGTGAACATATATATTGAGGTTCATGTGATACACAAAGATTTTGTTGCCACGCCATAGGGATAGTTTTGCCACGATTTTAACGTAGACACACTCGCCATAATTCTTAGGTCGCGCATAAAATAGTTCTTCGTGCTACTTCCACTGCCTCAAAGCACAGGATATCACCTTTCCTTCTGTATGAGCACGCATCCCAGACTAAGTACGGATGCATCTTGTTGATCTGAGATACATATGACCCTTCCAGTATTGCAAGGATTTGATCTGAATGAGCCGCTGCTTTAACTTCATAAGCTAGTTTCACAGTCGTCAATTCATATGAATGTTATTCCCTTTCAGGTCACAATGAGTCAAACGCGATGCCATCTTCAAAAATCTTTGAATCCGAATCTCATCAGTTGACTTAGGCCATTTTTACCATCGTTTCGATCTTCCTACTGCATCTTCAGCTGAAGGCTATCCCAAAAAACTCTCAAATCCAACACTCAATCACTTAGGCTAATCTCTAATATACACCACTCACATCCACCCTTGACGGATTCCCAAATGCGTCGCCGCAAGGGTCGTTCTATGAGTCTACAATATTCATTTCTGATCTGGCGGTCAAGTCGCTAGGGTCAGATATTCCGAAGCTACACTTGATAATTGTAAGTCATCACGATGGACATTTACTACGAATAATGTTATATCTTCTCTGCCAATCTGAGACATAATCCAACCATCCAATCCGAATGAACTTCTGAATCCGAGCACTTCATGCACTACCTCTGACAAATCTGTCAACCAACGCCGCTTAACCACCTTGAGTCTCACTATCTATCCAAGCTACAATTCGAGAACTGTGCTCATTGAAACCGTCTTCCATCACTCCGTCGTTCTATCCTGAATCCATAAAAATTTCTGAATTGCTATGTTCGACTTCTCACACTACTACTTGCAATGATTCCTGAAACCATAGACTTGCTCCAATTCTTATCTGTATGCCATGTTTTATAGTACATGTCCAACATGCTCGAGCAGTACAATAATTTGTACTAACGTTGCTCTCTCATTTAGCTATCTTCAAAATTCCATCCGCCACAATTTTTGTTCTTGTTGGATTCCTTAGCTCATCTTGATTTCTCTATATTCTGATTAGTCTACACACTCTCAATGACTCAAGCACAAGTTCCAACATATATCTTAAATCCTATTGCCTTTATTTGTTGCCTCAATCCGTCTCGATACTACAAGTGTTAACTTTTAATCTGACTTAACATCAACTAGACCAGCCTCATACCCATTCTCAACTTCTGGAGAATTCGTCTACCATCGTTGCACAATTTTGCCAAATTTTATTTTTGCTAAACTTTGAGTCAAACTATCCCGAGCGCCAATATCCAAAATCCTTCAAGTTTGTACGAATCCATCGCATTTTCCCTCCAAACCAGATTGTGTTTCATTACTAAACCAACAGCTCCAATGTGTTGCCAAATTTTATAGTCTGTGCTCTCTATCCTTCGATTTACCCATCGCTCGCTCAAGCGTATCCCAAATATTTGTAACTCATGCTCAACTCTCTTTTTGCATCCATGAATGCTCCACCGAACTTCTAAATCGTGCAAGCAAACTCTGATATTCAGTTTTCCATCTGATCGATCTTAACTTATTTCTAATACTTGGTTCGCATCAATCCTTCAAATTCTAAATACTCTTTCCATTACTTGTTCTGTTCTCATCCATCACTCAAGTCCAATGATACTTCCATTTGCACAAGTCTATTCTTGATCACTCAAGTATAACGTATCGAAGAATACCTGAGTCAAATTCTATTGCACCATATACCACTTGGAAATAGAGTCGCTCTCGCGCTTACTTGGAAATAGAGTCGCTCTCGCGCTTACTCTGCGTCGACTAATGCCTATTCCAGACCGACTATTCTAGGGTAAACTTGTCATTCGTAACTCAATATTTGCTTGCTCCATGTTATATTTCCTAACTCAGCCGATGTGCACTAACCAACTTACATTCCTGTTACCTGTGGTCCATTACGGCAATTCTCCAAAATATTCCAATGCCATTTAACTATGTGATATACCATATACCACTCAGAATCAAGTCACTCCTCGGGTCATAACTCTTTGCACTAATCCAAGATTCATTTGCACCATCCATTCCGCGTGATCCTGCCATTCAAATTCAAAGCCTGACATAAAACTCAGCCAATGCATGGACCAACTAATTCTTTTATCAATCTCGCTATGCAACTTGTGCCATGTTTCATTCTCAATACTTTCAACTATTTCTTAAACTGTCTGATACTTTTTGCTACACGAGCAATCCATACAACGATCTCTTTTAAGTAATCTAAGCCAATACCTAATTGCTTCTCATATTTGCTGTACGAGTAACTGGTACAACGCTATCCAAATATCCCTAAGCCAACTCAAACCTGCTCAGCCAATGCTCTCTGTGATATACCCAGCCAAAAAATCAAACTCCATCCAACACATTCGCTACACGAGCAACTGATGCAATAATCCATTCTTATCCGATGCTTTTACTTACAACATACCACAAAACCAATCTCGCCTGCCAACCAACAGATCTACTGATGCAACCAGAATCTCCTGAATGATAAGCCAAACCAACGTAATGACACCTCTCAACTTGCTGCACAAATACAACAATGCCACACAACTTTTTTTACGAATGCAATAATGCCAAATGATGCTACACGATCTATCAAAAAACAACAAAAGCCAACGCAACAAAGAACAACATGCACCAACAACCACCAAATATGTAGACTTATTGCATGAAACATCAAATGCGGCACCAAGTGAAGCCAAGAGCCAAACGACAAATAAAAGCTATTTAGAGTTTGTGATGAACCAAAAGACAAAGTCCGAAGAAATGAACCGGGCACTCTGATACCAATTTGTTACGTCCTAATCTCCCGTAAGCTTAATCATCCTCGCTGAATGTGAATTGCCACGTTGTAGCGCTCCCACAAGACAATCGTTCTCATCAGAACATAATATCGTACGAGCCTGGAGTTGCGCTCGCACAAGGAGATTATGTCAAACATCATAGTTATCATCGAAATAACCAAGTTATAGCAAAATTCAAGTATTGTGTATCAAGTACACATCAGAGTATATGCAGTAAAGCTCTCGATAGGGTCCAAATGAAAATGCAACAAAGGAGAATACCACAAAGGCGATACAACACTCTTGCTCTTTCTCTTGTCCACAAAGGTACTTACCATTCCATGCATCATGCCCCGTATAGCCAAGCAGTGCCACTACACCTGCATACCTAAAATAATGCCCACAAACGTTGGTTAGTACACAGTTGTACTGGTGAGCGGGGTAACCCACTCGTCTAAATCGATACTAAGTAGAATAGTGAATACAAACAGTTATATGGTGATCTTTCTACTTGAATCCTAGATTCATTTCATGGCAGAGATATGAGATATTAAGAAAAACTGTAAAGCAGGTTGAACATGCAAGCATTCAACTCAAGCAAATATACAAGTAGGTATATCTAACTCAAAAGGAAACTAGCATGCAAACCGTTCTTCTCAAACCCAAGCAACACGTGAACCTATTAAACCACAAACCAAGCCTCAATATCCATCCTCAAACCAAGCCACAATCCAAGCCTTACTAATCCAATCATCGATATGCACACTATTGTCGAGGCAAGGTGGCCATCGTCTACACAAAAATCACAAACCAAACCCAAGCAAAGTAAACCAACTCTTATCTATATGAAGTCACTGGCCAAGCCATAAAATACTAATCAACTATAGTTCTACCCGATCCAGCGCTGAGTAGCTAGCCCGCCTGGTCGTATCGAACTATCGGCATTGCACCCAAGGCACGTTACCATTTGTCTCCTCCGTGGCCAAACGGTCCCGGTGCTCCAGAGCATATCCCGTTCGAGAAAACTAAACCATGTACGCAATAGGTTATCCATGACCAATGCAAATACCAAGTAGGTATAACGAGAGAATCGAGCATTCTCGTCCCATCAAACGATACTCGCCTCAATCCAACCAACTATCCATAACCATTCTCCAACTTATATCCCAAGGCACCATCTCAAGTTATCCCCATAGGCACTATGCCACTTCAACACAAAGCTCCAATTGGTGCAACATCCTTCGCTCCGAAAGCTCTGTGGCACAATATCCCAACGGTGGCACAATGCCCTCACCGATACAGTTGTCCAATTTTGAACCACAACTGCACGATTTGCTTGACAAAGTGCCTAAATTGATACTCGTGTACGGATGCAGGCTCGCTCATCCACCTGAAATGCCTTGATGTTCCAACCTAGATACTCAAGCTCCAACTGCTAAAACGTAAATCCAACTCAAGATCCAACTGCCCAACGCAAAACCAACTCAAGCCACGAAATATATCCAATCAAACGACGCACACTCTATGCACGCTACAGTGTAGTAATTTTCATGTTCCAGTCCCAAGTGTCCAAGCCTTATTACGTGCATTTCATATTATTAGGCATGAAGGAGTAGAGGAGAAGGGACAGAGCCTACTCACCGAGTCAGATTCCGTTAAGCACCATGCCTTGCCGATACAGCCAATCCCTTGAACCCGTAGTCCGATGCAAAGCATGATCTACTCAATTGGTACGACCATGCGAGCAGGCTATGCTCTCCAAATCATCCGACCGGTCGGACTAAGGAAGACGGCATTATCGCTCTAATCCTGCTATTCCAATACTGCTCAAAATGAATACCTGATTCCATCGAACTTCGCTTGCGATCTGCACATAAAACCAACTCAAATCAATACTTGTTCCCAAATCTAATAAATCAAAATATAACCAGCTATTGCCTTATTCAATCTGACTCAGCGTAATGCACCGTACGGTTGTGGGGCATTACAAGAAGGAACAAAGAAGCAACCAATCTGCGAAAATCCAAGCTGAGTATTGAAGAGTACGAATTTAGAGTTTCAAGAAGGATCATGTTTGATTGAGACTCCTATGACCATCACACCCCACAAGTCTGAAGAACAGACCTTCATAGGCCACCACTAAAACCTTGTCATGCTCCAGTACCGGAATACAAAAATAGATATGGCCAGCTACCCCGTATAAGGTACTATACATCGTACGGCGATCACGGCTACATAAGACAAGGGAGTGCATGCTATAATCAAGTCTTCTATGGTCAAAAACTTTTGTCTCAATCATTCAAACAAGAAATATTTAGCATAGAGCATATATGATAAGCAATAAGGCATCCCAAATGCTATCTCAAAATATTTTAGAGTTCAGCTGTACAAAAATAAGAAGGTAAAAAACTAGCAAAAGTGCATGACAATAATTATTCAGCTGTAGTATAATTTAATACAATTATATAAGAAAACTAATATCCAAACAAGCCGGCTAACAGGTGTCGGTGGCTAAACACCCAAAAGAAGTAAATATGCAAGACGAGCAGGAAAGAAGAAAACCCACTCGCTATCCCCTATAACCATATTTCTGGTACACACCATGAGTTGGGGGAAAGAATGATGGATCCTCAGGTGCTGGCTCGAGACATGGACATGCAAAACCAGTGGGGTTAGACCCCAAATAGTAAGTATCACAAAGGAAGCACGAAATAGAGAAACAAAAATCCAAGAAAAATAATATAATATTATATAGGTTCAGTGTCGTAACTTAGGTCCATGGTACAAAATAGAGAAACAACATATTATGGACTTATTGTATGGGTCATTGGGTTTTCATGCTCTCAAGATAGGGATATTTTATACTTTCTATTTACTTCTATAGATTCGCAACCATTTTTAAAATCTGGGACTTTTGAAATCACTTGAAAACTTATATTATTTTTTGAAAACGATATTTGTAGAGGCCAAGGACGTAAAGCTGTGCTCTTATACCACCTGTCACGCTCCGGTCCCGTAAGTACCGATCGTCCTCGCTTGGTCCCTATGGAACCGATCATCCTCGCTTGGGCGCGATGTCGTGCAAACCTAAGTTGCGTTTGTACCAGGCATAGTACCTGCACAAGACACAAGTTAGACAAAAATATACATATATAAGCAGGGAATATAAAATATAGAGAAACAAATTTGAATACATTTAATAGGAACACAAAATACTTGCTTTATTGAATACTAGAATATTGGATTACAAGGTACTTTCTTGGCTGAGTTACAAAATATGCCATAGATGGCTTACAACTCTTTTTACAAACCCAAAACTAGCCACAATGCCCATATATTATATTCTTTTAATAGGACCAAAAATCAAAATAACTAGCAGAAGAAGAGCTTACACACAGGAGAGAAAAGCTAAGAAAGGAGCACGAGCACGGTTCTGCTGGATGGATGTGCTAGTACTGGTTCAAAATGCTCGTTAAGCTCTCGCAACCAGAACCTGAAGATTTACCCATAAACGTGGGTCAGTACTATAACATATACTGGTGAGCGACCATGGCCAAACTCACCTAGAAATCTATACTAAGTAAGCATGTGAAGCTAGCATTATTAGGTGATCTTTCTAGTTGTCTAGTTTTTTAATAATTCATGCCAGAAAACATAAACAATAGATAGACTACGCATATGATAAATCTTACCTACGGTCGAGCGGTTATCCCTGCAACAGACACACAAATTAGCAACAATTTGCATATATGTATATAACTTATGCATCTGTGTTTGCATCAAGTATCAAGTGTGCATAGAAGGTAACTTATCATACGACCTAACTACATGATGGTCCATAAAAAATTCATGCTATATAGACATAAATACCCCCCTGATCGCGAGGACTTCATTGCCTCAGGGTGTTCCTCTAATCCCCCCTAGGACGAAGGATCCCCAGTGCCCCGGGAACCGTTCGTGGGATTACCCTTGTACACAAGTTATCTAAAGACTGATGCATGGTATGCAGCTCTATCACATAAACTCTTACTATGCAGCTAGACTAACAAGAACATCTATATATCTTTACTCTGTAGAAGCATGAAAAATACGCTGGATAGCTATACGTAGCATTTTAATGCTGAGCAGGGTAAAAAGCTAGCTTCAGAGCCATCGGCGTACAAACGGAGCTTTCTCGCTAAGTACAGCGTAAAAATCTAAAGTACGAGGACTATCCATGCAATGCAGTATGTCCAGGCCGCTTCAGCATAAAAAGGAGTGCTATATCGCCTTTATGGCGTAAAACTCATCCGCTTTCAATACAGCATTGAAGTTTACGAGGGATGCTTCGTATTCCCCGAAATAAACCTGTCAAATCACGCAGTAAACCTGACGTCTGACTCCTGACAAAGAGTACTACACGGCTACCCAGACGACGACTGGAATAATGACAGACCTTCAAGACACGCCTCCGCATTTAATGCACAGGATAATGGCGGATCTCTGCATTTTATACAAGAGATTTGATTAAATATCACCAAACTATCGTTTACTGACATCTTCTCGACATAAACTGCTTTTACGCAAACGAAGGAATACGCTGCCTAGTTTTACACAGGCAGATGTGAGCTGTTTACGCTCCGCAGAAGACAAACCGATTGCCACGTCAAAAGCTGCTCTTCGTACAGGGCTCGAGGCACGTCTTTGCATTTATTGTGCAGAATAATGGCAGGCCTTCATGACACGCCTCTGTATTTAATGCGCAGGATGATGGTGGATCTCTGTATTTAATGCAAGAGATTTGATTATATCTCTAAAGCCGTAATTTTGGCTAAGACGTCCACATCATCACTCTGGCACGTTACGCATCAGCTTCTACGCCCACTCAACTTCTGTGCCTGCTCGGCTTCTACGCCCTCTTGGCTTCTATGCCCGCTCGGCTTCTACGCCTATTTGGCTTCTATGCCGGTTTGATAACTCTTTGGCTTCTACGCCATAGTGACGGTTATTGGCTTCTACGCCATAGTGACGGTTATTGTCTTCTACGCCAACCTTCTCTACGCAAGGGATGACTACCTACGTGGCTTCTATGACGTGATCTTCGTAGCAGTTATACGCATCGTCTCTTAATTGGACACGCGTCATACGCTCATTCAGGAGATCATTTATACGCAGGCAACGGTTATTGTAACCATCGCGTAAAGAGGTACCATGCTTTCCACGGCTCGGCTTCTACGCCGACTGAGTGGTCACTGTCACTAAAACTCTACAAATAGAGACCTCTATTGACAGAGGTGGGGGAAAAAGATAGGTGGAAGATCGGTCGAAGATTGGTCGAGAAAAAGATTCCCCAAAGGTCGAAAGATCGAGGATTGGTTAAAAAATTGGAGATTGGAGAGAAGTCGAAGAATCTTTGAGAGAGAAGAATCCAGAGCTCAGGCAAAGAGTAGTGATCGATGACTTTGGCATCGTATATCCACCCTCTTTTGCAACCATCGAAGCTGCTTTCCGTCTTCTACGGCACTCCTTCGTCATCGTGTGGTCCAAGGGATAAAGTGATCGACCGCAGATCAGACTCCTATAGCAATATTTACCCAGATTAAAAAATTATACTAGACATCCTCATATAGGATTAATTGTACGAGCTTGTTTGTAAACCAAAGAGCGGGTTTCGTATAAACCTCGTCTATTTTATATTTCTTTCGTTTATCACTATAAACAAGATGGCGACTCTACTGGGGACATCTTTCTCATCTGACGAGAAAGTAATTTCTCAACACGATACGGTATCTGTGGGATCTGTGAAGAAGACCCTGGTCGTCCAGTTCGACCAGTATGTCTATGAAGATATACTTCAAACAGGGGGTAGCTCTCACTCTCTCTCTGTCCAAGACAACATGAAGTTGCGTAAGGTCTGGATGCCTAAGACATCCACTACCATTCCTGTCGACTCTCCGACCTCTCCGATCTCTCCAACCAACGAGGTTGTAGCATCGCTCCCTCCGCGCCCTGTGCGTAAAATTCAGTCTCCCGCCACTGGACGTATAGACAAAACTTTTGGCAATGCCTTAGTGCCAACCCAGAAGTATATCCAGCGCCCTACGCATAAAATTTAGTCTCCCACCACTAGCGGTATAGACAAAACTTCTGACAATGCCTTAGTGCCAACCCAGAAGTATGCAACACGCTCTGCGCGTAAAATCCAGTCTCCCGTCGATGACATCGCAGACAGAATTTCTGACAATGCCTTAGCGACAAATCAGAAATTCCAAACGCGCTCCGCGCACAAAAATGCATCTGCCCTTCGCGGAGAAGCAAATGATCCCTGCAATCTACGCAAGAGAAAGCAGGTGATGGACTGCTCAACTTCTTGGCCTTTACGCCAGCAAGGGAAGAATCTTCCCACCCTCTGGGTTACGCGAGAAGCTGATGGCCGACTGATGACCTTCTCAGCTTTACTCCAGCACGAGCAGAGCTCCAAATTATGCCAGGCGAACTCCCTCAGCGTAAAGAAGGCTCAATTTATGGAAAGACACACTCCTCGGGGATTATCCGTTACCCAGATGGCCAACCTGTTGTATACGGGTGGCACAGGAAAAACTAGGGTTCCCAGCATCCGCATGCCCACTGAGAAACAAAGAGCCAGAGGTCAAAATCATAACCTAGTGCCCTTAATTACTAAACATGGGGAGATCATGTGGGGAGTAGCATCAACAGCTAACATCGTTACGACATATAAAGATACTATCTTTATAGTCCCATCTACTAGCGACGATCAGCGTCCAATCGTCTTCGGCCGCATGCGAAATCAACCAATTTTTCAGGAAGATTCTCAAGACTCTGATACGGGGAAAATGTAAATCCACCGATATAGCCCACAAGCTTTGAGGATTATGCAAAATATGGGTTATGATTTGAAGTTGAATTCAGGCCTCAATAAGGGAAAAGGCAGGCGAATGCCATTGCGTAGCAACCACTACGGTCAACTAACTCATTTCGGGTTAGGATATGCCTCATCTCATGCGGACTCCAAACCTTCAGAGTCTGATCCTACAATACCAGAGGCAAGCCCTTCTAAATCAACTTTTGTGGACGAACGCGACCACGTGTCTGGGGGCATTCTCCCTCGATAAAACAAGACAGCATCCAAAGTCGGGGGTAGAATTCCCTCTGAATCCAAGGATGATATAGCTATTGCCGTCTTCCCGAAAAATTGCACGATTCAGGAATCGGCAGTTCAAAGGCCAAAGGAAACTTTCTCTTTCAATGATGATGATATCATTAAAATCTTCAATATACTGATGAAGGAAATAAGCTTCGGCTACCCAACATCAGACACCCTGAAAGGGCTGGCAATGTCAATGACCCAGAATATTGTCTCTTTCATCGGTACGTTCATCACCCCACAAGGGCATGTTATATACTGAAGAAGAGAATCTAGGAGTTAATCGACGCCAAAGTTATTACCCTGCATTTATAAGCGAGAAGAGGGTCGCTACAAATTGGTCTCAATCAACATGACCATTTGTTCCCTCACTCCAGTACCAGATGATGAGTCCAAACAAAACTTCTCCAGCTGAGTTTGTTATGTCTAAGTGACCTCTGAACAAAACCTCACGGATTGTTATTATTGATCAGAACTTCTCCATGTCCATATCACCTCTGAGGAAAGTTCTTCTCTTCGACTTTCTGCTATCACACTCGCATAGCCCCTGATAGTGTTAGTTGTTTTAGCTTATTATCCGTACTTAAGGTACGCCATGGATAATAAGTCCACTTCTCTTCGACATTAGTTTGTCATGTTCATATTACCTCTGAACAAACTTTTCGAGTTTTTGGCTATCGATTATCACGTTCATATTACCTCTGATATCGGTTGTCATCTCAACTTAGCATCCGTACTTAACTCTAAGTACGCCAGTGGTGTTAAGTCCACCAAAACCTATCATGTCCATATTACCTCTGATAGGGCTTGCCTTAAACTTATTTACTTGCATTATTGTGCACAACAAGTAATAGGTCTACAACAGACATCAGTTTGTCATGTTCATATTACCTCTGAACAAACTTTTCGAGTTTTTGGCTATCGATTATCACGTTCATATTACCTCTGATATCGGTTGTCATCTCAACTTAGCATCCGTACTTAACTCTAAGTACGCCAGTGGTGTTAAGTCCACCAAAACCTATCATGTCCATATTACCTCTGATAGGGCTTGTCTTAAACTTATTTACTTGCACTATTGTGCACAACAAGTAATAGGTCTACAACAGACATCAGTTTATCATGTTCATATTATCTCTGAACAAACTTTCCGAGTTTTTGGCTATCGATTATCATGTTCATATTACCTCTGATATCGGTTGTTATCTCAACTTAGCATCCGTACTTAACTCTAAGTACGCCAGTGGTGTTAAGTCCACCAAAACCTATCATATCCATATTACCTCTGATAGGGCTTGTCTTAAACTTATTTACTTGTACTATTGTGCACAACAAGTAATAGGTCTACAACAGACATCAGTTTGTCATGTTCATATTACCTCTGAACAAACTTTTCGCATTTTTGGCTATCGATTATAACGTTCATGTTACCTCTGATATCACTTTCACCCAAACCTGTCATTTATATTCCAAAATGATGGGTCTACAAAGTCAGAAAAGAGTCTCTTTATTATTCCCAAAAAAGAGCAAAATTATATTAAAAAATAAAAAGGTACATTATTTGGGGGGAGCGGTCAGATCGCGAATCTGCTGCGCCAGTGCGGCCATCCTCTCAGTCCTGGAACCCAAGACATCAGCGCGGGCCCGCTCCAGCCGTGCCTCGTCGTTGCTCAGGAGGGACAGTTCGGCCCTAGCCTGAAGAAAACCAGTACGGGAAACTCCTGCACGCGCCAAATTCTGTTGAGCTATGCCCAGTCGACCATTTACCACATCTAGAGCTTCAGACGACTGAGAAGCCCACTCCTTTGCCTTAGCAAGTTTTGTTTCCAGTTTGCGAACCCTCGCTACATTTCCTTCATGCTCGGCCTGGCACTTCGTTTGAAGAGAAATGGTCTCCTCCAAAATGACTTTTTCTTCATCCATCTCCTGCTGATGTGTCCGGATGAATTTATTTAGGCCTTCCATCTTTTCAGCAAGCTGCGCAGTCAAGAAGTTGTATTTAGCCTGGACCAGATCTTCAATGTTGTCTCAAGATAGCCGCTGATATTCGTTAATGGGTTGCTCCAAACCATTAACCATCTCCTCCAGGGTGTCAGCTACCCCAGTGTCGCCGAATTCCCTGACCGACGCTATCGCAAACTGAGAGGACCTCTTCAGAGCCTCGAAGCTTAGATTCTTCTCCAATACCATTGATATTAGCATTTTCAATATGGTGTAGAAGATACTGGTATACTGCTCAGTCAGCAGGGCTAGGTCCAAATGGATCCTGGGAGTGGCTGCGATATTGGCGAACCTCTCTCCAGGAACGACCGCGGACGATGTTGCCACAGTTGTTGCCTCAATAAGTGGTACGACGAAAGAAGACGCGCCAACAATGGTCGAAGTGACCGGCGTACTCGAAGGAGGCAATGTCACAATGACAAGCTCATCCTCCTCTTGAGATGTTGAAACCACTCCGGGCGAGCCGGCACCCGAAGATATTTCCTCTTCGAAGTCGGGCGCCTCCATGTCATCGCCAGGAGCTGAAACAGTGCCAAAAGGCGCGTCATCACTGTACTCCCCGAAGAGGTCTTCCCCTGAAAAGAAGACAAGGAAGTTAATATCGACATGATGTTAATTTTTTTTAAAAGAGGCGTAAAGACGATATTTACCCATGGCCGATGGTATATATATCGCGTCTGCGGCCAGTACAGCTAAACTATTTCTTAATGATGTTAAGCAAGCTGTTATACCTGGAGAAGGGGGTGTGCTTACGGACACGGCAGGGATTTCTTCCATTACCGGTCTGGATAAAGGTATCCTCATTTGGCTCGGCCACGTAGGCGATCTCGCACCACTACCCGAAGCGGTAGCAGCGACAGCAGCCTCAAGCAGGAGTTCTCCAACACTGCCAGCCGGAACTGTGGAGGGTCCCTCTCTAAAAGGCGAGGAACCTCCAATCAAAGGAACATCCCCAACAGGGGAGACAGCAGGTTCACTTCTAGGAACCTCACGGCCGATAATCCTGAGAGGACGACTAGCCACCTTCTTCTTCTTGCGAGGGGGAGTCTGCTTCAGAACAGGAGCCCTTCGCTTACCAGAGATGACCAAAGCCCCTACAGGCGGAGGTATGTCATCCCTCGGTACTGCCAACAGAGGCTCATCTGGATTAACGGAATCCCCACCCTCATCAGAGGAGACTGATGGAACATCGTCTCTTCCCACGGAATTGGAGGAAGGCACCCTAAAACTTCTACCCATATCAAAATTGCGATGGAAGGTAATGGTTGTCACATAAAACTGGGCATACATATGGAGGTGCGCAGCTCCGTGGAGAGTGTAATGACGGGCACAGTAAAAATTGCTCCAGTGCAGCCCATGATAAAATATCGCCATCCTCTCGTTCTATCAATGAGTCCACCCCTGGACCGGAAGCTGGTGACGATGTTGCCCACGTGCAATTGGTCATACCCAAACTGCCTGGCAAACCGACTAGGCAGGTAGGGTTCAAAGAAGCACTGGTCTTCACTTCTGTACAGTAAATGGGAAGGTCTAATGCAGACCAACCAATTAAAAGCTTCAGGAGAAAGAATGGTCTTATCTCTACCTGAATCCTCAAGCCTAACCCCCGATTGATTACGATGTACAGAGGGGACAGTGCAGAAGACCTTCCAGTTGTGACTGAAATTCAGCGCCCGCCGACAGTCTAAAACTGTGGTCACGTTCCAGGAGGATTTCTTATAATTCAGCAAGAAACTACCCCCCGAGCTACTGCCCGATCCGGGAGACATCACCCTGGGGTTATAGAGAATTAACCATCCCATCAAATACAGGTATGGTAATTCTACCCTGGGAAAGCTATCATGTCGAGTTTCATCGACGAGCAGCCCATCAGTCATGGCCCTTAGGCCAGCTTGTATGCGGCACACCATGGCAGGGAGCAAGCCCAGCCTCGTCCCGAACACCAGATGCACTGCAGGCCATAAGGTGTTACGGTAAATACGGTCCACAGATGTAATACCGGGTACCACCAGTCGGCGCAGCCATATAGAAAGGAAGCCAGCCAGTTGAGCTTCCTTGGACAGAGGCCTGCGGCAATACCTCAGATAACTGTAGGCCTTAGTGCCTGCAGGATATTTTCCTATCCCTCCGTCGAGAATCTGATCTGGAACCCCGGCGTCTTCCATAAGATCATTGACTTCCTGAGCAGTAAGCACGCTCAGAAAACTCATAGGCTAATCCTTGCCTTCCAAGACTTTCTCCGGCTGAGCAGTCCTGGCCCGGTGAAAGAAGAGGTAGGACGTCCATTTGTTGGTATGAGCCAAATCAGAAGGCTCGCCATAAAAGGTGGTGCACGCCAGGTAGTGACACACCAGCTCCTGATATACTGCCACTGCCCGAGGGTCTGAATCCCCCAGCTCCCGGTTGGTGGGAACATACTCTTCATAAGGAGTATCTCTCATTGGCAGTCTCGAAATCTCTGCGATCTCGTGGAGGGCCAACCCCAACTCCACCAGTGGAGTGGCGAAAGTTTCGGTGAGCGAGATATATCGCTCCATCAAGGCCAAAAATAGGTTAGGGTTGAGAGGTAACCCAACACTGGTGGCATTCACGGCTGCATATAGACCAATGCTCTCCAGCTCGTTCTGAAAATGCTTCAGGGCCCAGTCAACTAAGCGATCCCATCGAAGATTTGTTGGGGTGATCCACCCATTGCACCGAGGATTCACCTTGGGGTATACTCCTCCATGACCCATGAAGTCATTTAAGAAAGTCGATAATTGCACCGGCTGGAGCACTGAACTGTCTTTACTCGGGACACTGCCCGGGTACAATCCCCTGAACGGTACCACAGAGCCGGAAGGACGGCTGACAAATGACCCTTGACCAGATCCTTTCTGGTAAAATATAATCCCCGGTCGGCCGTGAAGATTGGGAGTCAGCACCCACGACATCCTCCTGGGATGAGTGGCGTGGAAGAATGCCGAGATGGGGTAGTCTTTCAGCACCTTAGGCAGATACAAGACCAAGCCACCAGCAGGAAAAACCCAGAGTTCTTTCTTGGGCTTCGTCTGGGACTACTTGTCAATCATGTCCCCGAAGAGAAAAGCCGGCTTTATGTAGTTCTCCCCGTCTACGGTCGCCAGGGGCTCTCCGTTGATCATGATCAACATCATTAGCTCACCTTGAGCCGATATCAAGAATTCCCTTCCTTCAGGATACTGGGGTCCCGAGATAGGAAATGTCACGTGGGATAGATCCTCCAGGTAGTTGGAATACAGCATCCCGGCAGAAGAGCCCATCACCTCAGCCAGTGGAGATGCATGCAAGTCAACTACGAAATGCAAAGAAAACACATCAGTTTTTGTACTAGACATTACAATCTTGCAACATATGCCAAGAGGCAACAGTCTGTGTTTTACGCCAAGACTGTAAAAACTTGATCATTTACGCTGGAATCCATTTCCTAAGAGTAAAATTCAAGGTTGGCAGTATACAGTCTGTGTTTTATGCCAGACTGCCAAAATTTGAGTTATTATGTCAAAAATTTCATCCACAAGCGTAAAACTCAAATTTTATAGTATACACCAAATTTTCGATAGTCAAATCTTTTACGCTCAACTGCGAAAATATGGAGTTTTTACGCTGATACATTAGAAATATGGGCATAAAAGATGAAATATCTCCGTGCATCATCTTCCTCAAAGAGGCTATCAGCACAGGAAATGACCTAGCGCGGTCACGTACAGCGTGTGCGAAGGATTTTTCGTCGTTCTTTTCATCCCAAAAGCTTTACCTCTAACTCCGGGTGCGCTGCTCGTCGACGGGACACTTCGTTCAGAGTGAACCTCGCCTTACCTGACAGAAGTCGCTCTCGCTTGGGCAGAAGAGCGAGAAGAAGAGTCGGCCTTCTTTCCCTTAGAGGAGGAGGAGGAGATCGGTTTTGGCGCCATTACTGAAAACTCTGAATGCTCGGAGAAGAAACGAAGGAAAGAACTCGAAGAGACGAAGGCTTTCTTTTGCAAAAGACAGATGAAAAGTTTTTTTCTGCGAGCCTTGGGGTATATATAAAGTTCGGATGGACTCCTCGGATCCCGAGCCAAATCCGACAATTAATATTTGGTTATCATTGGGTACTACGTCAGCCTATTACTCAGGAAAGGCGGACAGTCAGCGAATTCAAAAAGTTTTCGTGCAAAACATATTCGTGGTTCTACGCCAAGGAACTTTCTACACTCGATAGCTACAGATCTACGGTTTTAAACTGAGAGACTATAAGTCTATGGTTTTATGCCCGGATGCCTTTGTGCTCGGTAGCTTTTACGATCGAGAGGCTACAAACCTACGACTTCACGCTCAGAAGCTAAAATCTATGATTTTACGCTCGGTGGTTTTTTACGCTCAGAGGCAACAGATCCACAACTTCACGCTCGGAAGATTTCCTTTTCAGAGGCTACAGATCTACAGTTTCCATGCCAAGGAGCTTTCTACGCTCGGCAGCTACAAATCTACAATTTTACGTTCGGAGGCTATAAGTCTATGGTTTTACGCCCGGATGCTCTCTTGCTCGGTAACTTTTACGCTCGAGAGGCTACAAACCTACGACTTCACGCTCAGGAACTACAAATCTATGATTTCACGCTCGGTGGCTTTCACGCTCAGAGGCTACGAACTTATGATTCTACGCTCATCGCCATTCACAGATCTATGACTCTCCGCATATCTGAGGAATACGCAGGCCAGGGTATGCGTATATATATGAACAACCCCCAAGGCGGTCAATTGTAAGGGTTCACGCAGAGGATACTCCTTCTTGGCCCCAAAATATCCCAAGTACTCAAAGCACACAGAGTTCAACATTGAAAATGATTCTTCTTCTTGGGTCGATTGAAAGTTCATCCAGGATCCAGTCTGAATATTTTATCTACAGTTCAAGATGGCAACTCAATTTGACAGCCGTTTCTCACCCTATATCAAGGGACTTTGAGGAAATTATTCTTGAAGATGGTGGTCTGAACAAAAATTCTTCTCATCAGAAGTGACGGTTCAGAATTCTATGCGGCTCCCCATTCCTAATAGCAGGACAGTTCGAATACTCGACTTAAGTGCTAAGCATCTTTCTGCGCATCCTTAGTTATGCGTAAAAGACAGGACGGGACCTAATACTCTTTCTATCAGAGTTGGCGTAAAGTTACCAGACGTGTCGAAGCTACACATATTCAGACTTTATCACAGCAAAGTATATGGCAAGATAATCATATACACAGAAGAAGACAATTTTTATTTAAATCATGATTACATATGAGGGAAATCCAGTCTACAAGGGTTTTTCTTCATCTTCATGAATACATATGAGGGAAATTCTGTCTACAAAGGATTTTCTCATCTTCATCGGAAGGCCACCCCCAGAATTTGTTCTGCCAGGTTCTTGTATTGGTGGAGATCTTCCTCTTCTTCTATGGCAGTTTATCGACTTCCACAGTCGATGAACAAGAAGATGATTAATAGCGGGAGGATACAGAATTGGGCCTAGACCCATCCTCCAATACAGGTAAGCAGGGTAAATCTGCTTTCCTGTGTCCAGCGTCATGACAGATCCAGTTGAGATATTAAACCCAACTCAATCCTGGACGGCAGTTACAGTCTGTTTGCTCTAGTCCATGAAAGTATCAGGAGAAAATTCACAGCTTGCAAGCTGTGTGGTCTAATACGACCCTT
Organism: Iris macrosiphon; assembly: GCA_036927795.1. NCBI lineage: Eukaryota > Viridiplantae > Streptophyta > Magnoliopsida > Asparagales > Iridaceae > Iris > Iris macrosiphon. Next base: position 283,943,882 of record JAYESA010000004.1, on the reverse strand, counting down.
CCTCTCTCCTGGACAAACCGCCATATGAAGTTGCTGATTATCCCGAGCAAGGGAGGCTATGATATCCTTCCATGATCCATCATTGCAGATGACACTTGCTCGAAGATGCCTTCTTTTTTGGCTCCTTACATGCTGGAAGAATATGGTCTTCTTCTTCCTCAAGTCGACCCGACGAACTTCGGCGATCATCTCTGTGTGGTGAAAGAAATGTGGAAAGAACAGGTTAACTCCCCAGCCTTTATATAGGCGAAAGAGAACACACTGAATCCCCAATCGATCCCTGGGAATCCACAGAGAATTCAGCCTTGAAGAACGTGTCAGACTTGACCGTTTTATGCTTCATTCAAAGCATTTCAAATTACGAGGAATTTGAAAGCTTTGAAGGGGGTCTTATAGAAGCATGAAAAATACGCTGGATAGCTATACGCAGCATTTTAATGCTGGGCAGCGTAAAAAGCTAGCTTCAGAGCCATCGGCGTACAAACAGAGCTTTCTCACTAAGTACAGCGTAAAAATCTAAAGCTCGAGGACTATCCGCGTAATGCAGTACGTCCAGGCCGCTTCAGCGTAAAAAGGAGTGCTATATCGCCTTTATGGCGTAAAACTCATCCGCTTTCAATACAGCATTGAAGTGTACGAGGGACGCTTCGTATTCTCCAAAATGAACCTGTCAAATCATGCAGTGAACCTGACGTCTGACTCCTGACAAAGAGTACTGCATGGCTACCCAGACGACGGCTGGAATAATGTCAGACCTTCAAGACACGTCTCTGTATTTAATGCAAGAGATTTGATTAAATGTCACCAAATCGTCGTTTACTGATATCTCCTCGGCATAAATTGCTTTTACGCAAACGAAAGAATACGTTGCCTAGTTTTACACAGGCAGATGTGAGTTGTTTACACTCCGCAGAAGATAAACCGATTGTCACGTCAAAAGCTGCTCTTCGTACAGGGCTCGAGGCACGTCTCTGTATTTATTGCGCAGAATAATGGTAGGCCTTCAAGACACGCCTCTGCATTTAATGTGCAGGATGATGGCGGATCTCTGCATTTAATGCAAGAGATTTGATTATATCTCCAAAGCCGTAATTCCGGCTAAGACGTCCACATCATCACTCTGGCACGTTACGCATCGGCTTCTACGCCCACTCGGCTTCTGTGCCTGCTCGGCTTCTGCGCCGACTCGGCTTCTATGCCCACTCGGCTTCTATGCCTATTCGGCTTCTATGTCGGTTTGATAACTCTTTGGCTTCTACGCCATAGTGACGGTTATTGGCTTCTACGCCAACCTTCTCTACGCAAGGGATGACTACCTACGTGGCTTCTATGTCGTGATCTTCGTAGCAGTTATACGCATCGTCTCTTAATTGGACACGCGTCACACGCTCATTCAGGAGATCATTTATACGCAGGCAACGGTTATTGTAACCATCGCGTAAAGAGGTGCCATGCTTTCCACGGCTCGGCTTCTATGCCGACTGAGTGGTCACTGTCACTAAAACTCTATAAATAGAGACCTCTATTGACAGAGGTGGGGGGGGAAAGATAGGTGGAAGATCGGTCGAAGATTGGTCGAAAAAAAGATTCCCCAAAGGTCGAAAGATCGAGGATTGGTCAAAAAATTAGAGATTGGAGAGAAGTCGAAGAATCTTTGAGAGAGAAGAATATAGAGCTCAGGCAAAGAGTAGTGATCGACGACTTTGGCATCGTGCATCCACCCTTTTTTACAACCTTTGAAGCTGCTTTTCATCTTCTACGGTACTCCTTCGTCATCGTGTGGTCCAAGGGACAAAATGATCGACCACAGATCAGACTCCTATAGCAATATTTATCCAGATTAAAAAATTGTACTCGACATCCTCGTATAGGATTAATTTTACAAGCTTTTTTGTAAACCAAAGAGCGGGTTTCTTATAAACCTCTTCTATTTTATATTTCTTTCGTTTATCACCATAAACATACTCTATTATCTGGTAACCCTTGCTAGGTTTCTCTAAACATCTCTTATGCAGCATATGAGTAAGGAACAGATACACGTCTATTTGAATAAGCATTTGCAATAATTTTATATATATATATATATATATATATATATATATATATATATATATATATATATATATATATATATATAAATTAAGCATGCAATTCATCTCTTTTAGCTTATCTAGTTTAGTGAGGCATCATTTGTATAGGAACATGTTACTCATGCAGACTAGAGATCATTTTATTAAAGCGTATGGACTGAAGGATTCATCGAAGGGCCTAAGCCACTTACCGATTGAATCGAACGATAAGATGGGGAAGCCTTATGCAACGGTCACTTCTTGGTTATACGTCCTAAAATTGCAACAATACTTGGTTAGCATCCTTCGATCTCTTTTCTTACGATTCGAAAAGAATGCGCAAGCGAGAAAAGCGAATCATGAAAACTAAGTCATCAAAAGTAAGACAAAACACAAAGCAACACAAAACCAAGCAGCAAAATAACCAACAAAAATTCTTGGACTCATTTCAATAGAAGTCGTTCCAACAGTTTGAAGGGTTCATTGCATTTCGTCCGTGTTGATTTGGCGGTAAGATTTTCCCAAGACTCGATTCTCAACCGAGTCAAAGTAACAAGTGTTCCATAAGTAAACCGCTAGAATCAGGATATTACAATCTAAGTGAAGCTATCAACTCAAGACAAAGAGTGAAGGACCAAGGTGTCAAAAAATTTCCATCGGTGGTAAGTCAACTAAAGTCAGTCGGTTGTGTCGGTGAGTTTGGTTTTAATATTGTAAATCACTCTTGAAGTGAATAACTCTATATTTTTGACCCTCTAGTGTGCAAGAGAAGAACATTGTAACCTTATTATTCTTATAGTGGATGACAAACTTTCTTGACTTAATCTCATGGTTCTTTTCTTCTTACATCGAATGGATTTTTCACGTACAGTGTATTTTTGTTTATTCTATTTTCCTATCAAGTCTAACAAATCATAACAAGATCATCATGATTCTCTTGAAAAGAAAAAAAATAGCATATAAAATCCGACCAAAGTTTTTCCTTTTTTTTGTTGAGGACATCCCGCTAGTATACTTGAATGCTACATTATACACATTGCCATCCTAGATCTTATGATGATTTTCTCCCTCAAGGAAAAATAAGATTAAAAATATTTCATCTTCAACCACTATTTTACTTTGATTTCATATTTATTTATATTATATTAGCAAACAATTTTACTCCATCTAAGAGCAAATTAAATCTTGTCATCTAAGAAAATATAAGAAAAAATGCAATTAGGATATTAATCAATTAGAAGATGAATCATTTAAAAATTTAAGATATAAATCAAATATATTTAGAGGTGTTACCTAATGCATGAGGGAGAGAGACGTGAGAGGAGAGAGAGGTGCAACACAATGGGAGAGAGGGAGAGAGATAGACGCACGCACGACCGAGAAGACTCAGAGAGAGAAGCACACAAAAAAAGAGTCCATTTTTTGACTGTTTCTAATATATATATATATATATATATATATATATATATATATATATATATATATAAACCAATTGTGATGTAGTGGTTATTATGTTTCACTTGCATGCATATTAGAGATTGTAGGTTCAATTCTTGGTGGCAATATTTTTGCAAATGACATCTAGCCTAGTGGTTAAAACCGATACATATTACCCAGGAGGTTGCGGGTTCGAGCCTCTTGGGCTCCATTTAATTCTCTCACTACCAAAATATGATAAAATAGCGACATTTTTAGTGACGTCATAATAAAATTGTTAATATTAAAGACTTGAGCTACTACAAAAATAAATATCGCTATACGTCATTGTTGGCGACACATAACAACGTTTAGCGACTGTACTTCAGTTTTTTAAAGAATAGTCGATATAAGCTTCTTTAACGTCGCTGATTTTTTAGATTTATTGACGTTGCTTTTTTTTATTTTTAGCGACGTCGCTAACGTCGCAAACTTTTCAATTAGTGATGTTTAGCGACGTCTATTGATGATGTCGCTAAACTTTTTAATAGGGTTCATGATTTTATTTTACCTCATTCTGTCGATCCCCTTCCCAAAATTTTGAAACCCCCCTCTCCCTCCCCCCTCCGGGGTCCTCGTCCTCCCCTCGTCCCTACCCCCTCACCGGCTCTCGCACGGCTCCTCCCTTCCGGCTTGGCTCCTCCCCTCCGACGACCTTGGGCTTCTCCTCCTTCTCCTCTAGGTAAACCATAACCCTATCTCTCTCTCTCTCTCTCATAGATACAGAAAAAATATGACACTGACACGATACACGCATACTGATACAGACACGACACGCACACTGTCACAGACAAACCCTGACACAGACATGACACACACACACTGACACAGACACGACATGATATATATCCATATAATTAATTAATTTACCATATTAACACACATTTTTGTTGTAAAATAGTATTGCATGTGTGTATTTAACTTAATTAATAAATGATAGGTGTGACCATCCTAAATAGGGTTTCTATATATGTATCGGGAAATCAAGTCGGAGATTTTACTTATACATTAATGTAGTGTGCGGGATAAATTCATAGAGGGTGTAAACCCTAACCCTAATCCTATATATCTCTCTCACACACACACAGATACAGACACGATATTTGATAGCGGACACGACACATACACAGACACGACAGAGGATACGACACAGACACATATACTGATAAGACACGAGACATGACACAGACCCTAACTCTAACCCTATCTCTCTTCACTGATACGACACAGGACATGACACAGACCCTAACCCAAAGCCGAGATACGACACAGACCCTAACCCTATCTGAGTTAATTAGATGCAGTCTTGGGTATCAAGTGAGGTGTTATGCAGTGCACACTTGTACACAGTGCAGTGAGGGTGTGTGTGTGTGGATATCTCGGTGCTGCGGATACTAACCCTATCCTAATCCTAACTCGGACACACACACACACACACACACACACACACACGCGGACACTAACACTAACCCAAACTCGGATACGTGGATACACTAACACGCATATATTAATCCTAATACGGACACGAATACACACACATGTTTATATCATGTCATATCATGATACGTATAGTAAAATTGTAGGACACATAGATATGAAAGGTTAGGACACGATATCGAGGATAAGATTATAAGCATTTTATCGGACACGGACACATGCATACATGTCAAGTATGGATATCCAAGAGTATATCAGTGAGTGTCAACTATGTATCCTGGACCCAAAAAAATTGACACTGGATATCCATGACTTGACTTTTCAATTAGAAAGTCATGGCCTAAACAAATATTAAGTGTGGATATCCGGGATACAGAGTTTACACTCACGGATACACTGCAATATGAGTATCTAGGATACAAAGTTGAACGAAGAAGTATCAGTGCTAGAACTAGGTGTATCAGTGCATATACTGTATTCTTGAGTATTCTTATGTGTGTAGACGAGTAGGTGTATAACATAATTGGGTATTCTTGAGTATCAATGCTAGGACTAGGAGTATCAGTGCATGTACTGTATTTAAACGAAGATGATAAATTTTTAGAAAAGGATTAAAAATATCAATATGAAATCCATTTAGACTTGTGACATGTACTATAATTTAAACTATTTTTTTGAACGATGTCTATTCATCTTTGTATATCTGGAGTGAGTGTTATTTGGATAATATAAACCACCAAATATTTACATGAGTATATACTTGAACGATGTCCATTCATCTTTGCAGAAGTATCTAGAAATGGATATGAATTACTATCTGCGTCATCGTTCGTAGATGTACAACCGTCATCCTGATGACATGTACGGTGTACGGGATAAATTCATAGAGGATGTACAGCAGTTCCTGTAGTGCTCTGCTCCCCGTAGGCACTATGTACAAGAGATATCGCTATGCTAGATCGAGCGAAAGCCTTCTCGAAGTATTCTTCGATCGAAACACAAGATGATTGATATTAGTGAGTGGACAGAACTTCAATATCTGATTCTTGCACGCCTTAATAATGAATCTGAGTTTTCTACTGCTTGTTCTAAGAAGATAGTTTCATAAGAAGAATGATAGAACCTGACTCTGCATGCTTAATAAGAGAAATCGTATTGCTTGTCATTAAAATGAATCTTTGCCATGCTAAGAAAATATTTAAATATTGCATGCTAAGTTACACGAGCACAGCTATCAAACGAACCATTGCTATACTAATAAGAAATAGTAAAAGATTGATTGAACTTGTCCTTGTATCGCATGTTAAACTAGAAGTAGAACTACATGCTTGTCTAAAAGAGATAGAATTACATACTAGATATATAGAACTGTTCTTGTCTGTTACTTGTTAAAAGAACTAGATTGCTTGAACATATTTTATTGATTGCACTATGAAGAGATAGAACAGTATGAATAGCTTGAACTGGTGTATCTAGACTAATAGTCCACCATGAGGCTATAAGTCCTTATTTACGGGAGGGTGTGACTATTAGGCAAGAGAATTGAGAGATCTAGCCCTATTGCTTGATTGATATGCTTGCTTCTTCGTGATCATGTTCATTATATAGTATTTATCTGATAGAAGTGCATTCATGCATCGGTCTAACAACTTGTGCACAAGGTTTATCTCTCGAGCGGTTCTTGGGGCACTGGGGATCGTTCGGCCTAGGAGAGATCTGGAACACCCTGAGACTAGAAGTCCTTATTTACGGGAGGGTGTGGCTTTTAGTATAGTGCTGAATCATGAGTCCCGGCTGCTATTTTGAGCATATTTTAGTGCATAGCAACAACCATACATCTCAGCAGTTATTAGCCGATCTTTCATTAGTAAGATGGGCTTGTACGTTCCAACTGCTAATCATGGTTTCCATGGGCCATCATATAGTTAGGGTGCATGCTAGGCTAGCCTTCTTGCATACCTAACTGTTTGATGCAGAGAAGGGCAGAAAATAGAACCTTATTTATATATGCAAATTGTTGCTAACTTGTATGTTTGTTGCAGGGATAACCGTTCGAACATGGGTAAGGATAACTGAATAAGTGATCACTTGTATTTTCTTATATTTTTTGTCATAAATACTAAATGATATGTATCCATTTTATTTGAATATGTTGCTGCCTCCATTGAATTAAATTGAATAGTCCACTTGATGCACTTGTCTTGATTCGAGATGAACAGTCCACTAGAGATAACTTGTGTTCCTAAGAGATCGAATATGGCTCACGATACATGTTGCGCACTATACAATAGAACAATATCCCTATAGATCGCTTAAATGTTTGAATGTACAAACTGGTTTCAAAGACATATTTTCAAAAAGATGTAAACTGGCTCTAATCATGTGCTGCATGAAATAAACCTAGGTAAAAGTAGCAGATCACTAGTAAAGTAATATTTTGCCACAAGCTTACTTAGTGTTGATTTTAGGGAGTGTTGCTTATGTACGTTGATTTTATACTCACCAGTACTTTTTCCAAAGTGCTGACCTACCAACAGTTTGCTTGTTCACAGGTGCTGGATCATCCGAGGAACCGATAGCCGGGCCTCATCCCCAAGACCCAGAAATCTAGAGTCGATGCCTTGAGCCATATCGAGATTGCTTAGAGCTGCTTTTGTATAAAGGGATATAATGTATAGAATGATGTCATTGTAATCGAGAGAACGAGAGCTTGAGCGAATTGTAATCTCGGCCAAGTGTCGCTTGTATCACATCTTGATTATCAATAAAGAGCTTATTTTTCTTATGCCATTGTGTTCTTTACTTTTCTGCAATATTGTGCCGCTACTCCTGTCTTGAATAACTTACTTGCCCTTGTTCAAGCTTTGGCCTTGTGCAAGCATAGCTTAGGCTTGCACGGCATTACGCCCATGCGAGGACGATCGGTCCCGCAAGGACCTAAGCGAGGACGAACTGTGCCCTGCGGGATCGGGGCATGACAGTTTCTGCAGTTCGCCAAGGCGTTCCCTCAGTACATGGACGGTACCAAAATTAAGTGTCTGTATATGAGATATCGTAACTTGAAATATCATCCAGAAATGAAAGTCACATATCATTTGTACTTGAAGGATTTTATGCCAAATTACTATCAGTGGACATCGCACGGAGAACTTGTGTCTTTAGCATCAGAGTCAGAGTCTTATATGGAACCATATATGGATGTCCACGACCACGCTGCTTACGACGACGAGTGGGTGAACATGATTTTTGATGCGGCAGGACCCAGTTTTGATCCAGACAATCATGATGCAGCTGAGGAGGTACCGAATGCCGATGCTACAAAGTTCATGGAGTTACTGAAGAATGCAAGGACTCCATTATATCATGGTTGTGAGGATCATTCACCGTTGGAGGTGGTTACAAGATTGTTGAGCATATCGTCTGATTATAATATGTCGCAAGAATGCTACAACCGACTGATGAATTTGATTATAGAGATCTTGCCAGAGGGTTCTAAGTTGCCTAAAGACTTATTAAAAAATCGATGCATATTGCAACAGGTGGATGTTGTACTACAAAGACGACAAGGATAAAGATGCGTGCAGATTCTGTGGTGTTGATCGCTACACGACCACTGGTAGAGAAAAGTCTGTCGGTACAAGGAAGCCTACTGATTCGATGCACTACTTACATTTGACGTCGCAGTTTCAGAGGTTGTTTATACTTTAGGAGACTACAGAAAACATGAGTTGGCACAGGCAGGAACAGATCGAAGGAGTATTGGATCATCTATCCGATGGAGAAGCATGGAAGCACTTTGATCGAGAGTATCCAGATTTTGCTTTGGATTTGCATAATGTCAGATTGGGGCTCTCCTCCGACCGTTTTATCCCATTTGGACTTTCAGACTCCCAGTATTCGTGTTGGCCTGTGATCGCCACTCCATATAATCTACTGCCTTGTATGTGCATCAAGACTCCGTATATATTCCTAACCTTTATTATCCCGGGTCTGTAAACACCCAAAATTTTTCAGATATTTTAAAAATCAATTTTTAGGGAATTAATATGCAATTTTCAGTAATTTACATAAGTTCTGTGATGAGTTTGTAATTTTTAAATGCCAATAACTAACATTAAAATGAAATGAAAATATGATTTTATGATGTAAAATAGAAAACCGGACTTAGGGTAATTTTCTGGGATTTTATTGGGCGTCAGACCTATTTTTAAAAGCCTAAAAACTAATTTCCTAATTAAATTATTATTATTATTATTATTATTTATATTATTATTACTGTTTTATATTTTTAGGGGCCGGCCCGGCCCAGTGGGCCGAGCCCATTAGCAGCCTAGACCCAGCCCGGTCACCCTAGCGGGTCGGGCGGGTCCGCTCACCCGGAGCCCGCCGCCCGACCCGACCCGCATGCCCATCTCCCCTTCCCCACGTCTGCTCCCCGCGTTTTCCGGCCGGATTCTCCGGCCACGTCGCCGGAGAACCGCCGCCTCTACCCCACGACCTCCCCGCGGCCCGCCTCTTCCGCCACGACCCTCCCCCGAGCCACCCCAGCCCCAGCCTATAAAACCCCCTCCTTTTTCCTCCCTCCGGCCAACAACATTCCCCGCCGGAACCCTAGCTTCCGCCGCCCTCCTCCCAGCCACCCTCGCCGCACCGCCCCTGCCCAGCTCCGCCCGCCTCGCAGCACCGCCAAGCCCAGCTCCGCCGGCCTCCCTCTCCTTCCTCCTCCCCCGACAGCAAGTCGCAGCAGCAGCTGCTCCGGCCGCAACAGCCGGCCGCCTGTCCAGCGCCCGTTCCGGAGCGCCGCCGCCGACGACCTCGACCGCCTCCGCTGCCCCCAGCCCTCTCCGACGGTCCTCCGGCCACCGCAGCGTGTCCTAGCCCTAGCCCTAGGCCGGACACAGCGTGGACACAGCGTCCAGGACACGAACTCGCGTGTCGGACACGAAAAACCCTGTTTCGTGAAGCCCTGTTCAGGTACTCCTAATTTCTTGCTCGTAGCTCTGATTTCGATTCTGTAAATTGTTACGCATAGTCTGTATGACCCTCTCGGTGCCCGGATAAACCGCTCGGGGCATCGCGTCCTGTGGTGATCGCACACCGCGATCCAAAAATAGGAAAAACCAGACCCTGTTTCACCCCGGAATTGAGTACGCCCCGCCAAACGGGACAACTCGGTCGCGTGCGGTCTTCACAGATACGTGTGCCTCGTCGATACGGACGTGTAGGATTTTGCGGAAACTGATTCGGGTGTGCGTGCACACCGGAATCAACGCGTATCCGCGGACATCGCCCCGTATCCGCCTTTTCTGCAATTCACCCTAACTTTGTGCACACATGTCGGATCGAGACAAAACTTACGCCATCGGACTCGTAGCGATACGCTGGTCCTGTGGGTCAAGTTTGGTCCGATTCTGAGAACATTGACGAAATTGCGTGTCGTGGGCCCCACAGGCCCCGCTCGACGGGCGATTTCGTGATCGGCTCATCGGAATTCAAATCTAAAAGTTCCGTTGGGTTCGTATCAGCGTTCCTGACCTGTTGACACTAAGTTTGGTGAATTTGGAGACCGTTGACCCTTACACATTTTTCGGTGCAAAGCGGGCCCACTAGTGGACCCCGTTTTGGGCCAAAATTGCCATTTTTGTCCTTGTCTCCAAATTGGACCCAAGGACAAGCGATCCTAGCTGTTTGACACCTTCTGAGCGTGATGATACTGTTTATTTCAGCTTTCGGAGACATCTCTGGAAATTTCCGAAACCAGGACCTAAGTGGAATCCAAACCTCAGGCAAGTGCACCTTGCCAAACTTGCAGTCATTATTTTTATATTTTCTGTAAAAATACTCTGCTGATTTCTTGTGCAAATTCATATAAACTGATTTAAACTGCTTAACCTAGGGAACGTATGACGTACCTAGTGTCCGATCATAGTCGGGTGCCGGCGCCGTACGCGGTGTTGGGTTCGTCATTTAGAGATGGATTTACGATCCCCTTACTTTGTACTTGACCTATCAAGTACCCTACAACCCAGGACACTTGACACTATCATGGACAGAATCTTCCTGAGGTATTCATGGTGATTCTGAATAGGATACAGGACTTGACAGAGACAGTTATTTATAGACAGTATGACTTGTTGCATTAGTCATAATCCCGCTGACATGGACATGAGACGTTATGGTCATGGCTTGCGTGATTACATTGGGTGGGGAGAGACACACAGGCTACAGGCTGTTCTACATATATATCTACTATTATTGTGAGATTGTAGACTCTCCAGCAGAGCTAGACCCTTTACGTGTTATTACTGCTACCGGCTCCCCGACACAGAGCTTGTAGCGGTCTCAGCCTGAGTACTAGTGTTGCTCTCATTTGTATATCACATAGATGGTTACTTAGTTTACCCTGCTGTTCCTTTATTTATTGCACTGCTTATTCATTTGGCTTGTTTTATTTTGTGCCTTGCTATGTCCACTGAGGACCTGGAATGGATTATGTCCCCAGGTTTAGCAGAGGAGCAGTACCCCGAGGTATACGGGACCGGAGCTGAAGCTATTGCTGGAATAGAACCGAACACTGAAGACGAGGTGACTGCCGAAGACTTCTCCTGAGTGCCTGTTCCAGTACTCAGTATTTATTTCATGTTTACCTCTTTTGTTCCTGGCATATAGAGCCAGTTTATTCAGACTTAAGTCGGATTGTTTCTCCGACTGACTTGCTGTGATTTATTGTTGCTACTTATTTCCATTTTATTATACAGTTATTTCTTTATCTTTATGGATGAGATTAGTGTGACTTGTTGTAGTAGACCTTATTTACAGCTTAAGTACGCCCTGATGGCTCCATTAAATTGGGTTATCCATCGGTGCGTGCTGCTGGCCATTGCCACGTGTCCAGTCCCTCGACATTTTGGGACTGGGGCGTGACATGGTTTTTGTGGTGGCCCATGCAGGTCAGATCTAAATAGTTCGGTTTCAACTTAGGGACCGGACAGGCCGGCAATAAGATAGGTTATAGGATCTCATCCATTGATTGAATCATTTTTGAACTTTATGTCGAATTCAATTTAATTGCTTGAATTGCATCTTGTTTTGATTCCTCTGTGCGTTCTCATTGTTTCCTTATGGTGCAGAGTTATGGATCCCAAAAGTGGTGACGAGACCCCCTTGGGTACACCGACTGAAGCAGGGTTTACCTGCGAAGCTGGAACGACGCCAGATACCAGAGGACAATCCTCTCAGAGCAATTAAACTGGCCAGCCAAGTTCCAGGTTCAGGCGTGATGACATCCCGCCTCCTCCCCAGTTCCCTCCTGCGATGCCTGTCTTTCCCCCAGGACAGGCAATGGACGGCCAGCAAATGTTCCAGATGTTCTACGCCATGATGCAGGCACAACAACAGATTCAACAGGAGACCCAACGCCGAGAGGCCGAGAACCTAAGGAACAGCCTAGTCGCAGCATTGGAGCATGCAAATCCACCAAATAGGCGGCCAGCGACGGGATCTATTACAGATTTTCCCCAACTCAAGCCCCGTACCTTCTCGGGCAAGGAAGGACCAACTGAAGTGCATGAATGGCTTACGAACACACAGCATCAGTTGGAGGCCGCCGAACTACCAAGGGACAAATGGATGACTGCCGTCAGGATGCAACTGACGGACAATGCGCATCATTGGTGGTTGTCCGAAGAAAGAAGGCTCGGACATGATCAGGTTACCTGGGAGGAGTTCTCCAGACTCTTCCAGGAAATGTACATCCCTGCTGTGGCTCGGTCAAAACTCCGAGACAGATTCAACCGCCTGATCCAGGGTAACATGACAGTGGAGGAATATAACGCCGAATTCATTCGCCTGAGCCACTTTGCCCCTTCGCTAATTCCTACCGAAGAGGAGAAGGCGAAAAAGTTCTTTGATGGGCTCAGGTTCGAGCTTCAGAAGTTAATCGGATCGGTCGCGCCCACCTCTTACACCGACGTCCTAGCTGCAGCACGTCGGCTGGAGCACGTTCCTCGGAGGGAATCAAGCCTGAAACATCCCTTCTCCTCAGCACCGTCCAAGTCATCACCAGGGGAATCTGCTAAACGGCCCCAGAAGAGCCCGCCTCCAAGAGCAGCAACTAAGAACCTGCCTACTTGCCATTACTGCAGCAAGGTAGGACATATTGAAAAGGAATGTCAACGCAAGCTGGGACTCTGCCTGGTTTGCGGATCTGGACAACACTTCTCAAAGGACTGTTCGGAACGTCGAGAGGGAGTTCCGAATCGACCAGCTCCACCTGCAGCTCTTCCAGCTGGGGGAGCAACTCAGACAGGGCCTGGAGGAGCCAGGCCACCTCTACCACCTCAGGCAGCATTGTTCCAACAAGATCGTCAGCAAAGGGGTCCCGCTCAGGGACAAGGTCAGGCATATGCACTAGCAGTCACTGAGGAAGCTACTGCAGGCAAAGTGATAGCAGGTACCATATTAGTAGCTTCAATTCCTGCTGTAGCATTATTTGATTCTGGAGATTCGTATTCATTTATTGCTGCTAGCTTCGTAGCCACACATAGAATAGCTACCGCACCTCTCTCGAAGATGAAGAGAATTCTAACGGGAGGTGGAATTATCCCGGTTAGTGATACTTGTAGATCATGTTCGGTAGTAGTCTGTGGCCGAGAGATGCGAGCCTAATTCCTGATCTTTTTTATGCCTGATTACGATGTTGTACTTGGTATGGACTGGTTAAGTCAGTACCATGCGACACTGGATTGCCGGATTAGAAAAGTGATATTTAGACCCCCTAGCCTTCCTGAGTTTGAATTTCTACGAGGAGCTGTAGAACAAGGGGTCCAGCCAACTCTTAGGGTATTGACTGTAGAAGAAGATTCAAGTTACCCAAGAGTCATAACGGAATTTGTGGATGTGTTTTCCGACGATCTTCCAGGTTTACCACCTGATCGGAAGATAGAATTCACAATAGACCTAACTCCAGGAGCCGAACCTATCACTTTATCGGTATATCGGCTAGCACCTAAGGAGTTAGTGGAGCTGAAAACACAAGTTGACGACCTTCTGGAGAAAGGATTTATCCGGCCCAGTATTTCACCTTGGGGAGCACCTATACTTTTTGTACCCAAGAAGGATGGATCTGTACGGCTGTGCATTGATTATAGAGCCCTTAATGCTGTAACTATTAAGAATCGATATCCATTACCACGCATTGATGATTTGTTTGACCAATTGAGTGGTGCTAAGGTATTCTCAAAGATTGACCTTAGATTCGGTTATCACCAGATTAGGGTGAAGAAGGAAGATATCCCAAAGACGGCCTTCAGAACTAAGTATGGACATTATGAGTTCCTAGTTATGCCGTTTGGTTTAACCAACGCACCCGCCGTATTTATGAGTTTAATGAACGGGGTCTTCCATCAGTATTTGGATAAGTTCGTGGTGGTATTCATTAATGATATCCTAGTCTACTCCAAGAACCACGAAGAGCACGAGAAACACCTTAGAATTGTGCTGGAAACTTTGAGAAGGGAGAAGCTATATGCCAAACTCAGCAAATGTGAGTTCTGTATGGACAAGGTTCCATTCTTAGGGCATATTATCTCGGGTGAAGGACTGTCTGTGGACCCAGAAAAGGTTACTGCTATAGAAACCTGGCCTACCCCTACCTCTGTTGCGGAAGTGAGAAGTTTTCTTGGACTTGCTGGGTATTACCGGCGGTTCGTAGAAAAATTTTCAAGGATCGCAGAGCCGATGACTAAGCTGACACGGAAGGATCAGGAGTTCCTATGGACGGAAGAATGCCAGAATGCCTTTGAAGAGTTGAAGAGGCGACTAACAACAGCACCAGTCTTGACTCTTCCCTCAGGGTCAGGAGGTTTTGTTGTATATAGTGATGCGTCCGGTAGTGGACTAGGTTGTGTCTTGATGCAACATGGCAAGGTTATCGCTTATGCATCGAGGCAGCTGAAGGTCCACGAGAAGAACTACCCAACACACGACCTGGAGCTAGCTGTAGTGATTTTTGCATTGAAGATCTGGAGACATTATCTGTATGGAGAGAAGGTCGAGATATTCACTGATTATAAGAGCTTAAAGTATGTTTATACACAGAAGGAGCTCAACATGAGGCAAAGGCGTTGGCTTGAGTTGATGGTGGACTTTGACATCGATCTGCAGTACCACCCGGGGAAAGCAAATGTTGTAGCCGACGCCCTCAGCAGAAAACCCTCGGCTTATTTCTTGACGGAGCAGCCCCAGCTATTACAAGACTTGCAAGATCTTCAGATAGAGGTTGTTCTACCTGGACAAAATGGTTTGCTGGCTAACCTCGAAGTGAAGTCATCGCTGGTGGAGAGAATCAAGGAAGCTTTGCCTAATGATGCCAGATTCCGAAGGCTGAAAGAGAGAACAGAAGCAGGCCTGCAGACGGGACTTCGCATCCACGAGGACGGAACATTAAGGTGCGGAAATCGCCTATATGTTCCAAATGGAGAATTAAGGCAGGAGTTGATGACAGAAGCCCATAGCTCCATATACTCGGTTCATCCAGGAGGAACAAAGATGTACCGGGACTTAAGACAATATTACTGGTGGCATGGAATGAAAAGGGAGATTGCCCGCTTTGTGGCAAAATGCTTAGTCTGCCAGCAGGTGAAGGCCGAGCACCAAAGGACTGCAGGTATGTTGCAGCCACTTCCCATCCCTGAATGGAAGTGGGAGCATATTAACATGGACTTCGTCATTGGATTTCCAAGAAGCCCTAGTGGAAAGGATGCAGTATGGGTCATCGTGGATCGGCTCACTAAGTCGGCTCACTTCTTGCCGTTCAGAGTCGGACAATCCACGGAAGTACTAGCCGACATGTATATGCGACAGATCATAAAATTACATGGAGTGTCGGTTAGTATTGTATCAGATCGAGACTCGAGATTTACATCTCACTTCTGGCGAAGCATGCAAGAGAGTCTCGGCACCAGGCTCAAGTTCAGTACTGCCTATCATCCTCAGACAGATGGCCAATCAGAGCGCACAATTCAGATCCTGGAGGATATGCTACGATCATGTATACTGGACTTCGAAGGATCTTGGAAAGATCATCTGCACTTAGTGGAGTTCTCCTACAACAACAGCTATCAGGCAAGCATTCAGATGGCACCTTTCGAGGCGTTGTACAAAAGGAAGTGCAGATCACCAATATGCTGGAGCGACGTTGGCGAACGTCAAATACTGGGTCCAGAGTTAGTAACAGAGACAGTGGAGAAAGTAAAACAGATTCAGAACCATCTCCGTGCAGCCCAGGATAGACAGAAGCATTGGGCCGATGCACACCGACGACCCCTGGAGTTCAAGGAAGGAGAGCATGTATTTTTGAGGATCTCGCCCACTAGAGGTACTATCAGATTTGGCAGCAGAGGCAAGTTAAGCCCAAGGTACATTGGGCCATTTGATGTCTTGGAGCGCATCGGTGAGGTGGCTTACCGTCTTGCATTACCTCCATCCTTAGAGGGAGTGCATGACGTATTCCACGTCTCACAACTGAGGGGGTATGTGACGGACCCAAGCCATATAGTTGATCATTCTGAGATTTCGGTGGGACCTAGCCTGAGATACGAGGAGCAGCCAGTGGGTATACTCGACACCAGTGAGAAGACACTGCGAGGGCAGACAATCAGACTGGTTCGGGTAGCTTGGAAACAGCACTCTCTTGGCGAATCGACCTGGGAGCGAGAAGATGTTATGCGGCAGCGTTATCCACACTTATTTGCTGATGCAGGTAAAACCTGAGCATTCTTTAATTCTGTAAAATCTTGCCTTTATAGTTTACCCTTCGATTGCGAGGACGCAATCCTCTTAAGGGGGGTAGATTGTAAACACCCAAAAATTTTTAGATATTTTAAAATCAATTTTTAGGGAATTAATATGCAATTTTCAGTAATTTACATAAGTCCTGTGATAAGTTTGTAATTTTTAAATGCCAATAACTAACATTAAAATAAAATGAAAATATGATTTTATGATGTAAAATAGAAAATCGGACTTAGGGTAATTTTCTGAGATTTTATTGGGCGTCAGACCTATTTTTAAAAGCCTAAAAACTAATTTCCTAATTAAATTATTATTATTATTATTATTATTATTTATATTATTATTACTGTTTTATATTTTTAGGGGCCGGCCCGGCCCAGTGGGCCAAGCCCATTAGCAGCCCAGACCCAGCCCGGTCACCCTAGCGGGTCGGGAGGGTCCGCTCACCCGGAGCCCGCCGCCCGACCCGACCCGCATGCCCATCTCCCCTTCCCCACGTCTGCTCCCCGCATTTTCCGGCCGAATTCTCCGGCCACTTCGCCGGAGAACCGCCGCCTCTACCCCACGACCTCCCCGCGGCCCGCCTCTTCCGCCACGACCCTCCCCCGAACCACCCCAGCCCCAGCCTATAAAACCCCCTCCTTTCTCCTCCCTCCGGCCAACACCATTCCCCGCCGGAACCCTAGCTTCCGCCGCCCTCCTCCCAGCCACCCTCGCCGCACCGCCCCTGCCCAGCTCCGCCCGCCTCGTAGCACCGCCAAGCCCAGCTCCGTCGGCCTCCCTCTCCTTCCTCCTCCCCCGACAGCAAGTCGCAGCAGCAGCTGCTCCGGCCGCAACAGTCGGCCGCCTGTCCAGCGCCCGCTCCGGTGCGCCGCCGCCGACGACCTCGACCGCCTCCGCTACCCCAGCCCTCTCCGGCGGCCCTCCGGCCACCGCAGCGTGTCCTAGCCCTAGCCCTAGGCCGGACACAGCGTGGACACAGCGTCCAGGACACGAACTCGCGTGTCGGACACGAAAAACCCTATTTCGTGAAGCCCTGTTCAGGTACTCCTAATTTCTTACTCGTAGCTCTGATTTCGATTTTGTAAATTGCTACGCGTAGCCTGTATGACCCTCTCGGTGCCCGGACAAACCGCTCGGGGCATCGCGTCCTGTGGTGATCGCACACCGCGATCCAAAAACAGGAAAAACCAGACCATGTTTCACCCCGGAACTGAGTACGTCCCGCCAAACGGGACGACTAGGTCGCGTACGGTCTTCACAGATACGTGCGCCTCATCGATACGGACGTGTAGGATTTCGCAGAAACTGATTCGGGTGTGCGTGCACACCGAAATCAACGCGTATCCGCGGACATCGCCCCGTATCCGCCTTTTCTGCAATTTATCCTAACTTCGTGCACACACGTCGGATCGAGACGAAACTTGCGCCATCAAACTCGTAGCGATACGCTGGTCCTGTGGGTCAAGTTTGGTCCGATTCTGAAAACGTTGACGAAATCGCGTGTCGTGGGCCCCACAGGCCCCGCTCGATGGGCGATTTCGTGATCGGCTCATCGGAATTCAAATCTGAAAGTTCCGTTGGGTTCGTATCAGTGTTCCTGACCTGTTGACACTAAGTTTGGTGAATTTGGAAACCGTTGACCCTGACACATTTTTCGGTGCAAAGCGAGCCCACCGGTGGACCCCATTTTGGGCCAAAATTGCCGTTTTTGCCCTTGTCTCCAAATTGGACCCAAGGACAGGCGATCCTAACTGTTTGACACCTTCTGAGCGTGATGGTACTGTTTATTTCAGCTTTCGGAGACATCTCTGGAAATTTCCGAAACCAGGACCTAAGTGGAATCCAAACCTCAGGCAAGTGCACCTTGCCAAACTTGCAGTCATTATTTTCATATTTTCTGTAAAAATACTCTGCTGATTTCTTGTGCAAATTCATATAAACTGATTTAAACTACTTAACCTAGGGAACGTATGACGTACCTAGTGTCCGATCATAGTCGGGTGCCGGCGCCGTACGCGGTGTTGGGTTCGTCATTTAGAGATGGATTTACGATCCCCTTACTTTGTACTTGACCTATCAAGTACCCTACAACCCAGGACACTTGACACTATCATGGACAGAATCTTCCTGAGGTATTCATGGTGATTCTGAATAGGATACAGGACTTGACAGAGACAGTTATTTATAGACAGTATGACTTGTTGTATTAGTCATAATCCCGCTGACATGGACATGAGACGTTATGGTCATGGCTTGCATGATTACATTGGGTGGGGAGAGACACACAGGCTACAGGCTGTTCTACATATATATCTACTATTATTGTGAGGTTGTAGACTCTCCAGCAGAGCTAGACCCTTTACGTGTTATTACTGCTACCGGCTCCCCGACACAGAGCTTGTAGCGGTCTCAGCCTGAGTACTAGTGTTGCTCTCATTTGCATATCACATAGATGGTTACTTAGTTTATCCTGCTATTCATTTATTTATTGCACTGCTTATTCATTTGGCTTATTTTATTTTGTGCCTTGCTATGTCCACTGAGGACCTAGAATGGATTATGTTCCCAGGTTTAGCAGAGGAGCAGTACCCCGAGGTATACGGGACCGGAGCTGAAGCTATTGCTGGAATAGAACTGAACACTGAAGACGAGGTGACTGCCGAAGACTTCTCCTGAGTGCCTGTTCCAGTACTCAGTATTTATTTCATGTTTACCTCTTTTATTCCTGGCCTATAGAGCCAGTTTATTCAGACTTAAGTCGGATTGTTTCTCCGACTGACTTGCTGTGATTTATTGTTGCTACTTATTTCCATTTTATTATGCAGTTATTTCTTTATCTTTATGGATGAGATTAGTGTGACTTATTGTAGTAGACCTTATTTACAGCTTAAGTACGTCCTGATGGCTCCATTAAATTGGGTTATCCATCGGTGCGTGCTGCTGGCCATTGCCACGTGTCCAGTCCCTCGACATTTTGGGACTGGGGCATGACTGGGTCCGAACAATCCGAAGAGGAACATCGATGTGTATTTACAGCCTTTGATAGATGAGTTGAATCAGCTGTGGGAAGTAGGTGCCAACACGTACGATGTTTCTAGAAAGCAGAATTTTCAGATGAGGACAGCACTTATATGGACCATCAATAATTTTTTGACCTATGAAATGTTATTGGGATAGAGCACTCATGGTCGTCTCTCATGTCCGTATAGCATGGACCGCACTAAGACTTTCCGTTTGAAACACGGAGGCAAACCGTGCTTCTTCGATTGTCATCGATAATTTCTCCCAAAGGATCATCCGTACCGGAGGAACATGAATGCTTTTTGTGCGGGCATTATGGAGAAGGCCAATACACCGCCAAGGTAGCCCGGATATACGATATGGAAAGAGGTAAAAGATTTACCAAGTGCTATCGAAGAGCCTGCTAAGGGGTATAAGTGTAATAGATTTGGTCGCACCCATAACTGGACTAAGAAGAGTATATTCTGGGATCTGCCATATTGGAGCACCAATCTGATCATACATAACCTTGATGTCATACATATTGATAAGAATATGTTTGATAACATAATTAATACTATAATGGAGGAAAAGGGGAAGACGAAAGACAATCTTAAGGCCAGGTGGGACTTAGAAGAAATATGTAGATGTCCTGCGTTGCATTTGATAGAGGAGGGGAATGGAAAGTTAAAGCAGCCCAAGTCAATTTTTTTACTGGAGAAGGAGGATAAAGGGAGACTTTGTAGGTGGATTCAGGGTCTAAAATTTTCAGACGGGTACGAGTTGAACTTGAGAAGATGCGTCGACCTCAAGAAGAATAAACTGGCGGGTATGAAGAGCCACAATTTCCACATATTCATGGAGAGGTTAATTCCAATTGCATTCCAAAAAATTTTACCGCAGGTCATTTGGGATCCATTGACAGAGCTCAGCATATTCTTCAGAGATCTTTGTTCTACTAAGTTTCTCGTCGATCGTCTAGAAAAGCAAGAGAAGGACATTACGGTAATACTGTACAAGCTCGAGAAGGTGTTTCCTCCTGGATTCTTCGACTCCATGGAGCATTTACCAATTCATCTTTTCTATGAGGCACGTGTTGGTGGTCCTGTCAGTTATTGGTAAATGTACCCATTTGAGCGGTGTCTGAATTACCTAAAGAGAAAGGTAAAAAATAAGGCACGGGTTGAGGGCTATATTTGTGAAGCTTATATTCTCGAAGAGATTACAAACTTTTGTTCAATGTATTTCAAACCTCATGTTGCTACTAATAGAATGAGAGCTCCAAAAAATGATGACGGATATCAGGAATCTAATAATACAATACTGAAAGTATTCAATGCGTCCACAAAGCCTTCGGGGAAAATAAAGAAGAGATATTTGAATGACGACGAGCTAAGGGCTGCTCAGTTGTATATATTACTCAATTACGACGAGGATGAAGTGGAGAAGCTAGAGGGGTAAGTAATTAATACGTCCACGTTTACGTCATCTCAATGTAATAGTAAGCTAATATTATGCTACTAATCAGCAGTTGCTTCGTTATTTTTTAGTACATATAATAATGAGCTGAGGTCGGTTAGACCCTACATAATAGACGAAGAAGTAGAATAATAAATAAGATATTATTTTTCTTCTGGGTTGAGCGCATATGTAAGAAGCTCGGTAATTACTTTTTCTGTATGCACTTGCACAATAAATAACTTACTATCGCTACTTTGGTATTTAGGTCGATCGTCTAATAACACCCGAGACTGAATCTATTAGAACTCTAGCCAAGGGACCAATTATTGTCGTCAAAATATGGTCAAGTTACTGTGTAAATGGGTTTAGGTTCAAGTCAACAAATACTCCGATCAGAGACAGCTTTCTGGATCTTGATTCCATAAAAAATAGTTGTTTGTGTATCAAATCTTCGAACTACAAAGACGTCGATCCAGGAATGATTTTTTTGGCATCTTACGAGATATTGTGGAGTTGATATATAATTATGGCACAGAACCTGCTAAGATCGTGATATTCAAGTGTGAATGGTTCGATCCGATTCAAGATCAAGGTTGGAAAATTGACAAGCATGGTCTTGTGGATATAAACTACAAGCGTAGATATCAAGGCTACGAACCATTTATCCTATCAAGTCAGGCTCAGCTCATGTACTTCACAACTTATCCTAGACGAGGGACAGCGTAGTCAGATTGGTGGGCAGTATGCAAGACTAAAGCTAGAAATATATTTAACGTTAACGAAATAGCTTATCAGGAGGATGAGCTACCTCTTATAACAAATATTGTAGATGTGGACTCAACGAAGTTACTCATTACACGACTAATAATGTAGAAGAGGTAGAATTATTCGAAGACGAAGACGAAGACGAAGTTAATAAAAGTAAAGATGAGGAGGATGAGGAAGGAGAACAAGATGAATTTTCTGAAGATGATTGAAAATAAAATAAATCCATTTGGACTTGTGACATATATTATATTTTGACTGTAGAATGTACTATCCATTTAGACTTGTGACACTACTAGTTATTTACTATACAATTCTATTAATGTTGTGAGATATGCATAACATTTTGAATGTAGAATATACTATATATTTGTTTATTTGTGTTATCATCATATGTTATTATCAGGTATGACAGGACAACGTGGAGCGTTCGGCAGGTCCTGAGGTAGAAAGAGTGCTCCTCCGGTACTACCTACTGTTGGTTCTGGATCCTCGTCGCCAAGTACTCCAGTATATTGACCAATCACATCTCCAACTGCGACGATGTTACGTGGCAGCACTCCTGGGACGAGTAGATCCAGGCCTGAGAGTACTCCCTCGTCCAGCGTTCCTTCTGCTGACGGAACCATGGAGACAGATGAGCATATGGCGGAGGTTGAGCCAACGTCGTCCCAGTATCAGTGAGATCCTCCATGCGCACCTCCGGATGAGACGAGGAGGAAGATTTGGGCCGACGGTATAAAGTAAGTCAATTAGTTGGTTTAGCATCATATATATCGTGTATTTCTTTATTCATCATATATTCACTTTTTTGACAAAATAATTATCTATGTATAAATATCGTCCTTCCTCGGTACAGAGACGTTTGGGCCACTTTCTGAGGTACAACTATGGTGGCCCTTGGATCAACTACTCCGATGCTCCGAATGAGAGAAAGATGTTCTAGTTTACGCACTTTAAGGTAAAAGTATATTTGGTTTTAATACAAATCATCTAATTTATGCATATTATATAACTTACCAAATTACTTCTTGTAGCAAACATATTTTTATCCATCGAACCGGGCCGAGTTAATCGAGCAGAGGTTTTCTGCCATTGCCGCCAAGCTGATCCGTGATGCTCTGGATGACCAGAAGGCTCATGATCGCGAAGGAAAACCCATCCAAGATTGGATCACGCCTGAGTAGTGGACTGCAATGAGGGCTAGATTCGACGATCCAAAGTATAAGGAAAGGCCTGAGAATGCCAAGGCGGCTAGGAAGAATGCAGCAAAGTGGTATGGTGGCTCGATTTTGATGACAGAATATTTTTGTCGTTTGGTATATTTTAATTTTAGATATATTATTTTAATACAAGTACGATAAAATGGTAGTAGGATAAAATATTTAATTTTAGTACTAAATAATATATTTTTAACAGGTACAGAGGGGTGAGGATACCAACATGGTGACCGTCTTCCTGGCCACCCATCGAAAGGGCAGGAATATTATTGATGAGAGGGCCTTGCAGACCTATGTAAGTATTACTTTACTTTATGTTAATTTTAATATAACTTAGGAATTATGCAAATAAATATCCATGTAGTTAGTAATAAATATCTTGGACATTAGCAATTATCGAGTATCCAAACTTTTTTAGACCTAGTATCTTAGGCTGCGTGAGTGGACGACTACTAGTGCACCTACAGCGGGAGAGGCTGGTACTTCCTCGCAGCCCTCTCCAGCTCCGTCGGCGGACGAGCTGTGGGTGACCGCCGCTGGTGATCTCCAGAGGGATACGTACTACGGTACGGGATCCTATGGTGCCCTTGTTGCAACGCTCTCCTCTAGGGCCTTCACTGCAAGTGCGCATTCCTTACTTCCCTCGCAAGCGTCGGCCCGAGTCCAGGAGACCATTGACCGTCATATTGCATCTCTCCGTGACGAGTTGCTGCGAAGGATGGAGAAGCAGCCCCTGTCCCAGCCGCAGGCAGACGATGCGACGCTCATCGCACGATTTGATACGCTCGAGCGCAGCATCATGGAGCTCAGGGATATGACAGCTGATCTTAGAGTATCGCCAGAGCACAGCGTGACCGAGCTGCAGGCATCACAGCTGTCCATGGGCGAGAGACTGACGATGATGTAGGATTCAATGTTTCATAGCAGTACGAGGCTGTTATCTACCATGGATTCATACAACCATCGACTAACAGTGTTGGAGCAGATACGTCCTCCTGGTGCGCCTTCATCGACACACTCCACCGACGTCACTGCCTTCTTTATCGATATCGGTGTCGATTTTATGGGAGCAGTATGATTTGTTCTTATCCCTGATGCGCACTGGTTGTCATCCTCCTGCAGATCCACAGTAATCTTAGTTAGGACAATTTACTGGTTGTTTGTGTGGATATTTATTACATTTTTTATGACAAGATTTTCTTCAGACTCGGTTTGTAATTTCAATGTTTCATTTTTTTCAAATTTTACTATATTATTCATATTAAATGTATGTTAATTTATCGGTGTTGAGTATTCCACCGAAGGGGACGACGAACCCAGGGAATTCAACGGAGGGTTGCTCCGGGTCTATTTATATCAATTGTGAATTCATAAACTGCAGGAAGATTAGTTTGGAAACCATTTTATATTCTATTTTTTATTTTTCACTGAAAATTTAATGACGTTTAGCGACGTTTATATGCGTCGCCAAATACGTCGCTAAATACGTCGCTAAATATAAAAAAATTAGCGACGTTTAGCGACACACAACATGTCGCTAATTTAGCTACGTTGCGTCGCTAAACGTCGCTAATATAAAAATATTAGCGACGCAAATACGTCGCTATAGCGACGTTTTTTTGTCAGCGACTAGCTTAAACGCGACTTCATTGAAACGTCGCTAATTACGTCGCTAAATTTTTTTAGCGACGTTTTCAGAAGTCGCTAATTTGACTTATTCTGGTAGTGTCCTTTGGGAGAATTAAGTGGTGAGTTGGTGATGGGTGCAGCGTAGGTACGGTGCAGGTCTGGGCCTTCGGACCGGGATATGGTGGACCTTCGGATCGAGTTTGTAGGCCTTCGAATCAGGAGTCTGTAACACAATTACCTCTTCTTCAATATATATATATATATATATATATATATATATATATGAAAAAAGAGATATGAGTCATAGGCTCATATTCCTACATGAGCCAATGCACATGTGGACCAATAGGAATTGAGTGTATTAGTGCACATGGATGCACATAAAATAAAGAAATCTATTTATATTGGTCCATATGTACATGACTCATATAGAAATATGAACCTATGGCTCATATCCTATATATTATCCATGTCTGGCTCCGTCAGTGCCGGCTACTACACCAAAATTCTAGGTTGATACATAGCTCTATGTCATCCTACGCACATATTTGTCTAGAAATTATTAGACGAACTAGGAATACCATCGCTTCTCCGGATTTTGTGAAATTGACCATCCCAAACATGGCATTATGTCAAACTAAATGGTTCCACAATGCACACTCAAGAGGGAAAAGTTCAAATTTGAAATATTAACTACTAATTTATCTCATCGAGCTCGAGTAATCCTTGTGGTTACCGGAGAGAGATAAGATCATGGCTGGATGACAGAAGATTAGTAGATCGAGCCACAGAAACGTATTATTCTTTCCATTTATTTGATAAGAGTTGAAAACAGTGGACCCAAAAGACATACAATACAACGTGCACAAAGTTCTGAAATAAACATAGTACACTGAAAACAAGTATCACATTGCAGAATCTCTAGAATGAATGAGACAACGAAAACATCTTAAATGCAGATTTATGTGTGAAGAGGCATATACAATCGAGTATGATCCAAAGTCGAACTAGTATATCTCTGCTATTATAAATGCGGCTTAAAAATTGTTCAAAAATGAGCCGTCAAGCAGTATGTATATCATCCACTAAATCCTAAAAAAATTCAAAAAAAAATTAAAAATCTTTCTAACAACGTATGTATCTCCTCACGTAGTTAAAAATAAATACAAAAAATCTAAATCCTTCTACCTACCTTAACATATAATAAATTTTATAATAAATATTCAAATTATATTTAAACTAAATATATTATATTATCTAACTAAATACATATCAAAAAAATTAAAACATATATGTAACAAATCATAATAAAAATATATTCAAATCATATTTTAATATAATTTAAAATTTTATTTATTTTCTTTATTGTGCATGCAACGACTAAGTATATATAATCATATATTGATGAAGCCTATTAGCCCTACTTGAGAAAGCAAAGAGCATAATTCTAGGTCTAATCCTATGTTTCCCAACAGGAGACAGTGACAAAAGCAGCTGGGAGACTCGAATCAGAATATTATAACTTTCTTGGAGCACACATTTTGCTTTAAAATATGGAAAATTAGAGCATGTATGTTTGTCCTCTGGAGAAGTATTGTGAAGCACTGTTCTTGCGCAACGTAGCAATTCTCTTGGGACTGCCCATGCACTCATTAGTAGTCACTATAGACTGCCAACAGATCCCCTTCCTCATCTCCAAGCTAACGCTAAATAACATAATATGAATATCAATAATGCTAAGTTTACTAACAAATGCTTATAACCTTCTTACAACCCTTCCCCCCATGTGGGCCACCTCTGACTCCACCTCTACTCCAATGAACGACCACCACGTGACTGACTACCACCGGACCCCACCTCTCCCCCTCCTCCAATTGACGGCCGTCACGTGAACGCCACGTGACGATTGTAAGAAGGTTATAAGCATTTTGTTGTAGGCATAGCATTGTCCTATGAATATATATATATATATATACATATGCAAAGAAAGACACACGGCCGGTCCTCAATAATTGAAGGTCATGTACGAATTTTAAAATATGGTCCTAAATTTATTTATTCATATTTTTTAAATATATTATTTTATGTTTTTATCAAAATTTCTGGAGATGTTCTTGATTATATATTATAACGAAATTTATAAATAGTTATTAAACAAAATAGGGATATTTAGACTTTGGGTCTCACATAAGTTCTAAATTTAGTGTTTGGATCTCCATAAATAAATAATTAGTGTTTGGATCTCAAAAGTGTCGCCAAAAATAAGTAGTGACACTTTTGGTACACTTTTGGTGACACTTTTGAGACCAAAAGTGTCACTAATTGTTATGGAGACCCAAACACTAATTTTAGAACTTATGTGAGATCCAAAGTCTAAATATCCCAACAAAATAACCAAAGTTCAAATTATCTATATTCAGACACACGACATAGTATAATAAAGATGTTTTAGATAGAAGACGCATTGACCATTAAATTGTCAAAATCTAGTCTCAAATTCTTCTTTTATCAATATGTTGATGAGAACATATAATAAAATAAATAATGATCAATACCCAAATGAGAAGTAATCTACAATCACTCAATAAATAAAACTAAAAGTATAGAACGCTAAAATTTACCTCACAAAACTTTTTCAATGGATCTTCAATAATAAATTGAAACATTTATCATACTACCAAGAAAACCAAAAAAAAAAAATAATAACTAGTGCATTACTACTTTATGAACATTGATCTTCTTGTATTCTTAGATGCAAAATTATCAATTAAACTTTCATGATCGATTTTTTTTTCCAAAAATTCATTTTCATTTGAAATCAAAGTCAAATCATTTAATCTTTCTTGCGACATGGTTGATCGCAAGTAAGATTTTTCAATATTTTTTAATTTTGAGAAACTTTTTTTCAGCTGATGCAACTATAATATGAATGGTCAACAAAATTCTATATGCAGGACAACAAGTTGGATAACAATTCTTTTTTTTTTCAAGAGCTCAAGTAGAGCTCTCTTATTTCAGTATCTTGAATCACTAATGCTTAAAGAAAGACTAGACATGCACATCCAAATTTCTAAATCATTATTGTAGAAAATAAAACTCACATCAGATCATTATTGTAGAAAATAAATTCATCTAACAATTGAGGGATCTTTAGAAGTAAAATAGCAATTGAACCTCTTAGAGATGATAGACAACACACCGGTCACAACAAGATCTTTGAAAAATTCTAGAAATTTTGTATGATTTGAATATGAGTCTTAGAATCGGTAGAATCACTAGAAAATAGGGATTGAAGAATTAAAAATCGTGTGCGGATCGTAGAGTAAATAAAATAATTTAAATTACAAAATTATAAAACTAACCCTAATATTTATTTATTTTTGAGACCCAAAAAAGTTGGAAGTCATGTACACCGCACTTTGACATGGCCTCATGGCCAGCCCTGGAAAGACAAAATCAGTGTTCGAATTCACCATTATCATGTCTTTCTTTTCCATAGCTTCCTCGAAAAATCAGTGTTGTGGTTGTTACTTGCGTGTTAAACACATAATCACAACTTGTAATTGTAAGCTCCAAAATAGTTAGGACACAACAGAATATGAATGTGGTGTATATGTTTATTTGGTGCCTCCGTTTCTGTAATTGTGTTTGTTGTGTCTGTGTAACGTACCAAGGGCTGCCTAACCTATACAAAATATTTTAAAAGCAAATCCACAGTAATATATCGGTGAATGTGTTAGTTTTGTTTGAGCAAAAGCTCAACTTCCTTTTTTTTCTTTAGTCCCACATCGGATGGGCCAATTCCTCCTTGTATGTATATATTAGTTCCTCTTCATCGCTTTCTAAAAGATGCTGTGTGGGAAACCCCTTGGGCCACATGCGCGCGCCGCCGCCGTCGTCTGGTTCGGTTTGGTTCGGCGAGCGTAACGGGTGCGGGTACGTACCCACACCTGCGGGCGCCAAATGTCGATCAAAGTTACTCTTCGGTTTCAGGTTGGGATCCATCCTTTTGCTTCTCCTTATTTTTTGGACCATTTGACTCATTCAAATTTGAACGTAGAGGCACCATGTCCAGGTTCATTGAACCCTTGTAACAGTTCTTAAGAGCCATTTAATCTCTTGTCGGTTGGCTGTGTCTTTGGTCTGTCTTTATATTGCGGTCACATCCTCTCCTACGTGAAATCTCTCTTTCATTCTTCTCTCAAACCACATTCTGATCTCCAAATCCTTGCTCTGGGCAGAGCTAAGTTCGGTCTCTCTCTCTGAGCTGTGTGCGACGAAGACAACCCGGTAGTCAGGGAGTTTTACCACTAGGAGCTTCCGAGTACGTCTGCACATAGACCCGAGATCAACTCTTAGGGCAGTGCTTCGTGCACGAATTCCCCGGAGGCCAGTAACAATTTTGTTTTTTAGTTTCCTTGTTCTCTGAAAAATAATACATTTATATTTATATTATAAATATTCTTATCAATCTAAGAGTTGATCAAAACAAATATTCTGTGAGCATATATATTTTTCGAGCAATTTTACTACTGGATTCTGATTTTTGTCACCAATATATTTGTCACCACTAAAATATTTACTGCAGCAAGCAAATGTTTTCTAATTGCTTACCAAAAAAAGGTTTTGTTTTGTTAACGAATATTTATTGTAGCAAACTTGTAGTTCACTGTTCATTTAGTAAATTTGTTTAACGAGTATTACTGCTTACATACCAAAGTGCAACATAGATTTTTAATTATTTTAGATCATATATTAATTAAGAATTAGTATTAAAAAATTATTATTTTAAGTACTATTCTGTTAATAAATAAATTAAAAAATAAAAAAAATTGTATTTGTAGTAATTGTAACGAATATTTCTATTAGAAAATTTGTGAACTATCTTGAATATTTGTAACGAATATTTCTAATTTTTTGTTGAATATTTGCCAGCACATATAATCTTGTGATTCAATTTAACCACTATAATTTAGTATTTGTAGCACATAAAATCTTGCTTAATATATATATATCATCATTGGTATTCATTATTATTATTAGCTCTACATTTACTTATTGTTAACTACAATATTGTTTAATTGGAACGACCTCAAGACAATAATAGTTAAGTATAATTGCAAATCTCTTTGAGTCTGGATTCTAAAAGTAAAGATCAATTTGGGAACAAGCCGAAAGGGTCCTTCTGTCAACCGGGTGTAAATAGCCCTAAGCGACACGGTATTTAAGTGTCTTCGGACCACCGCTAGCTGGGAACCGGCCCCTACAGCTAACCCAAATTAATCTACACTTGATAGACTAAAGATTTTAAGATTGGTTAACAAAATCACTTGAACTATTATTCTAAATCATTGGACATTGTTATTGAGTAATTTCGTATCTTTCATACTTTTCTCATTTGCAACCATGACTGCTAAGGATGAGACTTTTACTGCTTGTCACGCCCCAGTCCCAAAATACGTAGGACCAGGAATACGTGACACGCCAGCTACGCATTCGACCAGACTCTGGTCTGACTCGAATACGTATAAGCTGTAATATAAAGGGCACTATCTAGATATTCCATAAATGTAAACCTCTATGTCTCAATCCACAATGTAAATCAGTATACAAGAAAGAGCTATATGTGCTAGAGTCGGCCGCCCAATAACACACTAACTCGAATAGACTCGAGAAGAAGTATGAGTCTATAAAAACTAGGCTACAACAGCAGATGAAATAAACAATGTAAAATAACTATAATGCCGGTAGATATAAAGTGAGTACCTGGTACTATGCCCGCAAGACATGCAACTCCAACAGCAACTCCAAATGCTCCGTAATTATCTATGCTGCAAAACTGACAGGGAACCAGGTCCTCAGAGGGACGTAACAAGGTACAGGAAAACAACATGCCAGGTAAACAGATAGTACAAGTGCAACAACAGGGTAAACTAGTACAACCAAACAAGTGTGACACAGTTTAAAGACAACGTTCGACGCGTGGGCCGTCCAAAGTAAAACCGTAGCTCCGGACACGGAAACACACGGCACGTACCGCAGCTCCGGGCAAAGAGTCACACGGGTGAAACAGCTACTCTAGAAACAGGTATCACTAGAAAATACTATATATATATAAGCGCGTGCAGAGTAGCCCAAACGTCTAGTAACTGTCTTCCCCTTCCCAAGCGGTCAACGGTTGTGCGTTGAACCTGAACCTCTAACTACAGTCTCGACACAAGGAAATAACTCAACAGACGCGACCCTAAGGTCGTCCCAGTCTCTGGTCATGATATCAGTATCAGGATACAGGAATCTGGCACGATCACAGTGTATGAGTGTGTCCTGGGGTATCGATGTACTCTGGTACGAGCATCGAGGTGCTATGAAGCATCTAGTATTTATTCTAAGACGTTAAGTCGAATGTCAACACCCGGTTGTGAACCGGACATGGAATATCGAACATCAACGTAAATACGCGCACAATGTACAATAAGAATAACAATATCTTTAAACTGAAATACAGGATGGCAAGGTACACTTGCCTGTGTGCGGCTGCTGATGACGGGGATCCGTTACCGCGTCCAAGTCCTCAGGTCCCGCAGTACCTAGTGAAGAGATAGAAACCAGAATTACTAATTTACTTAAGACAGACAGGTGTGCTACACACATCTACACCTAAGCTCAGTCTCAAAAATTATCTAATATTTTACCGTCCTCAATTCTTTGTCTCGTGATCCGATATAATATCCATTCCGAAATAATTCACCTGCTCCCCATGTCCATCACCCTTTTAGTTATCAATTTATTTTCCGTCAAAGCTTTAAAAACTAAACCACAATAACAAATGCATGTTTAATAATTTGGACATCCGTCACATTTGGCATTAACATCCACCCTCATTTGCATGTATTACATAACCTCAATCAATTCCTATTTTAACCGCAAATACTTGATTTCAATATTTATTTATCAACCATGCATATTATCCATAACCTCTATTTGGATTCAAACCCTAATTCTACATTAAACCCATAAGTAAATGCCTCCAACACATACTACAAATCATATTTTCCAAGTCCTTTTTAAATCTTAATCCATCATCAACATGTCCTATTAATGAAACTTTCATACTACAACCACATGAGAACCCATAGGTGAAACCCTAGCTAATACTAACCCATCTCCATATATATAAATAACAACCCATTATATTTGATATGTAATAATCTGGAATTTAAAATGAGAGGGGGAGAGTAAACCTCAACGTGGTCGTCGACCGAGGTTGGCCGGAGAATAGCGAGTCCGTAGAGTGGTGGTGGTGATCGGCTAAGGTGGTGGTGGAGATGATGCAACTAGGGTGGCCGGACGGGAAACTGCAGGGTCGGCGGAATGCTGGCCGGCCGGGAACAGTCAGCGTCGAGTGCTGCACCGCGAGGGGGTCGGCTGACCGACCGGGACGCGGGTCAGTCCACGCAGGGAGGACTGGCGGTCGGGCTACTCACTGTGCGGGGGGATGCTCCGGTCTGGAGGAGACCGGTCGGTCGGGGTGCAGCAGTGGTGCTCGGCGGGGTGGCTTGAGTGGGGTCGGATCGACGGCGCCGGCGGGGACGCACGCGAGCGGGGGTGCAGCCGGCTGGAGCTGCTGTGGGGCGGGGACTCACGCGGCTGGGAATGGCTGCAGCGGAGGATGGCCGGCGGGGTGGCAGCCGTCGGAGTTGGCCGGAGGGGTCGGCGGGCCGGTCTTCCTCAGGGAGAAGAAGAGAGGAGAAGTAAAGGAAGAAGAAGAAGAAGAATGGGTAGGGAGGGAGAAGAGGTTTGCATGGAGAGGTTTAATTGAAGGATTGAGGAGAGAGAGAGTGGTTTTGGGATTAGGGCCGGTAGGTTTGGTTGAGGGTGGGGTGTAGGAGCCACTTTATAGGGGAGTGTGTTGGGGATTGAAGGGTTGGGCTCCATCCATTCAAAATGGATGGATGAGATTTAACATGAATAGGAGAGGGGTTTCTTCATGTGAGGAATAGGTGGGTGAGAATGGGACCCTATATTGGGACCATCTCATTTATTCATGACCAATAGGATGTTGCCAACAATTTGATAATTGCGACTTAGCCCCCGTAAATTCGGAAAATTACATGGACACATAAAATAATACAAAAATTGCGGAGAAAAATATAATTACAAATTTCCATGGTGGGAGGGTGTTGCGCGTTAGGCGCGGGTCTAATTAGAAGAGCATTAGGATTTATTTAGGATTAAAATAGGATTTACAAAGTTGGTAATCCCGATTAAAGTGGAAATAAAGCGTCCCGCATATTTTAATTTAATTGAAGCACTTGGGGTCAAAATTCGGAAATGACGCAAAGACCAAAAATGGTGGAGACTTCGATTCAGTCTTGGACCCTTTAGTTGGTCCGGCTCAACGAGTTAAATCGGTATCCCAAAATTTAGGGTAACGAGACACGGAATTAAATATGGATTATGGTTTCGGAAAATTGTGCAATTAATTTAGAGCACAACGAAATCTAATTTTTGAGGGACGAAAAAGTCTAATGCCTAATTTGGCGGGTCAAGTTAGAAGTACGATATTCCGATAGAATTTATGGGCTGATATTGGTCTCCGAATAATCAGACAATGATAGGGCGCACCTAGGGTTTTAATTAATTGAATTAAATACCAGATAAATTATCTCTACTCTAAACCTCGACATCTGCCATCAATAATCAAAATTTTCTAAATCCATCCTAACTATCTACAGAATAAATCAAGGGGGTTTACATTCTTCCCAAGTTAAAAAAAATTTCGTCCCCGAAATTAAAAGTAAAGCACGATAATATCTAACAGAATTTTAAAACAGTCTAGTAATTAAATGTCGTACGTAAATTCGTACCTTGCTCCTCAAATAAGTACGGAAATCGCTGCCGAATAGAATCCTCGCGCTCCCAAGTAGACTCGCCTGGTGAATGGTGCTTCCATGCCACTCTGACCAGTCGAATCGTCTGTCCTCTCAAAGTCTTCTCGCTGCGATCGAGGATCTCAACTGGCTGCTCTACGTAAGACAGACTGGGCCCGACTGTAATCTCCGAATGATCAAGCACGTGGCTAGGGTCTGCGACATATCTCCTCAGCTGCGATATGTGAAATACGTCATGTACTCCCTCTAATGATGGAGGTAATGCAAGACGGTACTCCACTTCGCCAACTCGTTCCAAGATGTCAAAAGGTCCGATATACCTCGGACTCAGCTTGCCTCTGTCTCCGAATCTGATGGTACCACGAGTGGGCGATATCCTCAAAAATACGTGGTCACCCTCCTTGAACTCCAATGGTCTGCGGTGTGCATCTGCCCAGTATTTCTGTCTGTCCTGTGCTGCGCGCAGGTGGCTCTGAATCTGCTTGACCTTCTCTACTGTCTGTGTCACCAATTCTGGACCAAGTATCTGACGCTCTCCCACGTCACTCCAACAAACTGGCGACCTACATTTCTTGTCGTACAGTGCCTCATAAGGTGCCATCTGTATGTTGGCCTGGTAACTGTTATTGTAGGAGAATTCCACCAAGTGTAGATGGTCCTCCCAAGATCCTCCAAAATCAATCATGCACGCTCTCAACATATCCTCTAACATCTGTATCGTGCGCTCTGACTGTCCATCAGTCTGTGGATGATACGCAGTGCTGAACTTGAGACGAGTTCCTAGGCTCTCCTGCATACTCCGCCAAAAATGTGACGTGAATCTGGAATCACGATCCGATACGATGCTGACAGGCACTCCATGTAATCGTACTATCTGCCTCATATACATGTCAGCTAGTATCTCTGTGGATTGCCCAACTCTGAAGGGCAAGAAATGTGCAGACTTGGTGAGTCTGTCTACGACAACCCAAACTGCATCCTTTCCGCTAGGGCTCCGCGGGAATCCTGTGATGAAGTCCATGGTAATGTGTTCCCACTTCCACTCGGGAATGGGAAGTGGCTGCAATAATCCTGCAGCCCTCTGATGTTCAGCCTTGACTTGCTGACAAACTAAACACTTCACCACAAATCTTGTAATTTACCTCTTCATCCCATGCCACCAGAATTGCTGTCTCAAGTCTCGGTACATCTTCGTACCCCCGGGATGAATGGAATAAATCGAGCTATGAGCCTCGGTCATCAACTCTTGGCGTAGCTCGTCACTCGAAAAATATAGGCGATCTCCGCACCTCAACGTTCCGTCTTCATGAATCCTGAGTCCTGTCTGCATGCCGGCTTCTGTTCTCTCTCACAGACGTCGAAATCTCGCATCTGTAGGCAATGCTGCCTTGATCCTCTCAATCAAAGTAGACTGAACCTCAAGACTGGCCATCTGTCCATCCATGCCTGGCAATACTATCTCTATTCCAAGCTCCTGGAGATCCTCTAGCAACTGTCGCTGCGTCGTCAAAAAGTATGCCATGGGCTTCCTGCTTAAGGCATCTACTATGATATTCGCCTTGCCAGGGTGGTACTGCAGCTCAATGTCATAATCTGTCATCAACTCTAGCCAACGTCTCTGCCTCATGTTGAGCTCCTTCTGCGTGTAGACGTACTTCAGGCTTTTATGATCTGTATAAATCTCAACACGCTCACCATAAAGGTAATATCTCCATAGCTTTAGTACAAATATCACCGCAGCTAGCTCCAAGTCGTGCGTCGGATAGTTCTTCTCATGAACTCTCAACTGTCTCGATGCGTAGGCTATCACCTTGCCGTGTTGCATCAGTACACATCCCAATCCGCTCCCTGACGCATCACTGTACACTACAAATCCTCCTGACCCTGAGGGTAGTGTCAAAATCGGTGCTGATGTCAGGCGCTTCTTCAGCTCGTCGAAAGCCGCCTGACACTCGTCGGTCCAGATAAACTCTTCGCCTTTACGCGTCAGTCGTGTCATAGGCGCAGCTATCCTCGAAAAGTTTTCTACGAACCTCCGGTAATATCCGGCAAGTCCGAGGAAACTCCAAACCTCCGTAACTGATGTAGGGGTCGGCCAGGTCTCTACTGCAGCTATCTTCTCCGGATCAACTGATAGTCCGTCTCCGGTGATTATGTATCCCAGAAATAGTACTCTATCCAAGAAAAACTCATATTTTCTGAGTTTGGCGTACAGCCTCTCATGTCTCAGTGTCTCCAACACAATCCTGAGATGTCTCTCATGCTCCTCCTGGCTCTTGGAATATATCAGGATATCGTCTATAAATACCACCACGAACTTATCTAAGTACTGGTGGAAAACATTGTTCATCAAACACATGAATACTGCTGGCGCGTTGGTTAAACCAAATAGCATGACTAAAAACTCATAGTGGCCAAACTTTATCCGAAAGGCCGTCTTCTGGATGTCCTCCATCCGTACCTTGATCTGATGATATCCGGATCTGAGGTCGATCTTCGAGAATACACATGCGCCGCTAAGTTGATCAAACAAATCATCGATGTGCGGCAATGGATACTTGTTCTTTATCGTTACAGCATTTAGCGCCCTGTAATCGATACACAAGCGTACCGTCCCGTCCTTCTTCGGTACAAACAGAATGGGTGCTCCCCATGGAGATACACTAGCCCGTATGAAACCCTTTTCTAAGAGATCATCTACTTGAACCTTCAGCTCAACCAACTCCTTCGGTGCTAGTCTGTAAACGGGGGAAGTAACTGGCTCGGCTCCTGGAGTCAACTCTATAGTGAACTCAATCTCTCTGTCAGGTGGCAGGCCGGAAAGATTATCTAGAATCACATCCTCAAACTCTGATATAACATGGTGGTACACTGGTTCACCTCCTGTATTGTATACCCCTAAGGTAGATGGGCACCATACTCCTGGGCTTTCTGAACTCAACTCAGGGTAACCTGGTGGTCTAAAAATATAATGCACTACGTCGACAATTTAGTGTCGCATGGTATTGGCTCAATCAACTCATGTTAGGACGGTGTCATCGTCCAGACTTAACCTCAAAATAAATTCTCCTGTTCTGTTTACCACACTAATCCTCCAAAAGAAAAATCCCTTCCTGCCTAATGTAAAATTTTCTCTTCTCCTCAAGGTTTTCCCCTAAAATTTTATTCCTCGAATTTCTTCTTTTCGTTATTCCTCTCTCCAAGTCACAAGTACAATAATGGTATTCCTCAAGCACATACTAGAATTCCTGGAATCCGATTATTATCTTCCAAGTGAGATCCTAAAATTTTTATCTCCTCTAGCTCATAATCATCGTTCCTAGCATTGCTATCATATACAACTACTAGTTTCCATCATCAGGCTATGCATTCCCATAAATCATTCTAGGTCATGATCAATAGTCCTTCCAACTCTCCGTACTCCTAAGGTCACTGCTATCTCAAGTACGACTAGGGTACTACTGGCTCCAATTCTCTTGCTACCCATCCATACTAGTTCTAGAATCCAAAGAACACATCAATCTATCCTGATATGGTAACAATCTCCTCAGAGAAAGGTATACGAATTCTGTCTTCTGTCTTTTGCCGTCTGCTCTTCAATCTTCTTCTGGAGGGAATCATCAGTCACAAGCATTCGTCTTCCCGAGCAATAGGGGACGAGAAACAAGGATAGCGATATTGACGAAGATTGAACGAATGTAAAGTGGAAGTCCAAGGACGATAATCACATACAAAGAGTTTTTAAAATTGATTATGGATTGAGATCCTATTCAATAATCATAATATCTATTCCTAATTTGCAAGCTCGCTTGGCACAGTCAGGTGACCAAGACGATTTAAATCGGACCTGCATGGGCCACCACAAAAACATGTCACGTCCCAGTCCCAAAATATGTAGGACCAGGAATACGTGACACGCCAGCTACGCATTCGACCAGACTCTGGTCTGACTCGAATACGTATAAGCTATAATATAAAGGGAACTATCTAGATATTCCATAAATGTAAACCTCTATGTCTCAATCCACAATATAAATCAGTATACAAGAAAGATCTATATGTGCTAGAGTCGGCCGCCCAATAACACACTAACTCGAACAGACTCGAGAAGAAGTATGAGTCTATAAAAACTAGGCTACAACAGCAGATGAAATAAATAATGTAAAATAACTATAATGCCGGTAGATATAAAGTGAGTACCTGGTACCATGCCCGCAAGACATGCAACTCCAACAGCAAATCCAAATGCTCCGTAATCGTCTATGCTGCAAAACTGGCAGAGAACCAGGTCCTCAGAGGGATGTAACAAGGTACAGGAAAACAACATGCCAGGTAAACAGATAGTACAAGTGCAACAACAGGGTAAACTAGTACAACCAAATAAGTGTGACACGGTTTAAAGACAACGTTCGACGCGTGGGCCGTCCAAAGTAAAACCGTAGCTCCGGACACGGAAACACACGACACGTACCGCAGCTCCGGGCAAAGAGTCACACGGGTGAAACAGCTACACTAGAAACAGGTATCACTAGAAAATACTACATATATATAAGCGCGTGCAGAGTAGCCCAAACGTCTAGTAACTGTCTTCCCCTTCCCAAGCGGTCAACGATTGTGCGTTGAACCTGAACCTCTAACTACAGTCTCGACACAAGGAAATAACTCAACAGACGCGACCCTAAGGTCGTCCCAGTCTCTGGTCATGATATCAGTATCAGGATACAGGAATCTGGCACGATCACAGTGTATGAGTGTGTCCTGGGGTATCGATGTACTCTGGTACGAGCATCGAGGTGCTATGAAGCATCTAGTATTTATGCTAAGACGTTAAGTCGAATGTCAACACCCGGTTGTGAACTGGACACGGAATATCGAACATCAACGTAAATACGCGCACAATGTACAATAAGAATAACAATATCTGTAAACTGAAATACAGGATGGCAAGGTACACTTGCCTGCGTGCGGCTGCTGATGACGGGGAACCGGTACCGCGTCCAAGTCCTCAGGTCCCGCAGTACCTAGTGAAGAGATAGAAACCAGAATTACTAATTTACTTAAGACAGACAGGTGTGCTACACACATCTACACCTAAGCTCAGTCTCAAAAATTATCTAATATTTTACCGTCCTCAATTCTTTGTCTCGTGATCCGATATAATACCCATTCCGAAATAATTCACCTGCTCCCCATGTCCATCACCCTTTTAGTTATCAATTTATTTTCCGTCAAAGCTTTAAAAACTAAACCACAATAACAAATGCATGTTTAATAATTTGGACATCCGTCACATTTGGCATTAACACCCACCCTCATTTGCATGTATTACATAACCTCAATCAATTCCTATTTTAACCGCAAATACTTGATTTCAATATTTATTTATCAACCATGCATATTATCCATAACCTCTATTTGGATTCAAACCCTAATTCTACATTAAACCCATAAGTAAATGCCTCCAACACATACTACAAATCATATTTTCCAAGTCCTTTTTAAATCTTAATCCATCATCAACATGTCATATTAATGAAACTTTCATACTACAACCACATGAGAACCCATAGGTGAAACCCTAGCTAATACTAACCCATCTCCATATATATAAATAACAACCCATTATATTTGATATGTAATAATCTGGAATTTAAAATGAGAGGGGGAAAGTAAACCTCAACGTGGTCGTCGACCGAGGTTGGCCGGAGAATAGCGAGTCCGTAGAGTGGTGGTGGTGATCGGCTAAGGTGGTGGTGGAGATGATGCAACTAGGGTGGCCGGACGGGAAACTGCGGGGTCGGCGGAATGCTGGCCGGCCGGGAACAGTCAGCGTCGAATGCTGCACCGCGAGGGGGTCGGCTGACCGACCGGGACGCTGGTCAGTCCATGCGGGGAGGACTGGCGGTCGGGCTACTCACTGTGCGGGGGGCTGCTCCGGTCTGGAGGAGACCGGTCGGCCGGGGTGCAGTAGAGGTGCTCGGCGGGGTGGCTTGAGTGGGGTCGGATCGACGGCGCCGGCGGGGACGCACGCGAGCGGGGGTGCAGCCGGCTGGAGCTGCTGTGGGGCGGGGACGCACGCGGCTGAGAATGGCTGCAGCGGAGGGTGGCCGGCGGGGTGGCAGCCGTCGGAGTTGGCGGAAGGGGTCGGCGGGCCGGTCTTCCTCAGGGAGAAGAAGAGAGGAGAAGTAAAGGAAGAAGAAGAAGAATGGGTAGGGAGGGAGAAGAGGTTTGCATGGAGAGGTTTAATTGAAGGATTGAGGAGAGAGAGAGTGGTTTTGGGATTAGGGCCGGTAGGTTTGGTTGAGGGTGGGGTGTAGGAGCCACTTTATAGGGGAGTGTGTTGGGGATTGAAGGGTTGGGATACATCCATTCAAAATGGATGGATGAGATTTAACATGAATAGGAGAGGGGTTTCTTCATGTGAGAAATAGGTGGGTGAGAATGGGACCCTATATTGGGACCATCTCATTTATTCATGACCAATAGGATGTTGCCAACAATTTGATAATTGCGACTTAGCCCCCGTAAATTCGAGAAATTGCATGGACACATGAAATGACATAAAAATTGCAGAGAAAAATATAATTACAAATTTCCATGGTGGGAGGGTGTTGCGCATTAGGCGCTGGTCTAATTAGAAGGGCATTGGGATTTATTTAGGATTAAAATGGGATTTACAAAGTTGGTAATCCCGATTAAAGTGGAAATAAAGCGTCCCGCATATTTTAATTTAATTGAAGCACTTGGGGTCAAAATTCGGAAATGACGCAAAGGCCAAAAATGGTGGGAGCTTCGATTCAGTCTTGGACCCTTTAGTTAGTCCGGCTCAACGAGTTAAATCGGTATCCCAAAATTTAGGGTAACGACACAGGTGTCCGACACAGAATTAAATTTGGATTATGGTTTCGAAAAATTGTGCAATTAATTTAGAGCACAACGAAATCTGATTTTTGAGGGACGGAAAAGTCTAATGCCTAATTTGGCGGGTCAAGTTAGAAGTACGATATTTCGATAGAATTTATGGGCTGATATTGGGCTCCGAATAATCAGACAATGATAGGGCACGCCTAGGGTTTTAATTAATTGAATTAAATACCAGATAAATTATCTCTACTCTAAACCTCGACATCTGCCATCAATAATCAAAATTTTCTAAATCTACCCTAACTATCTACAGAATAAATCGAGGGGGTTTACACTGCTAAACCTACAAAATTCAACGAAACTTTCTTTAAGAGATGGCAAAGTCAGATAAAATTTTGGCTCACTACCTTAGGATTAATCTCAGCCATTGATAGTTCCACACCAATCACAAATGACTCTGATGACACTGAGTCTGAAATAGGTGTATCCAAGTCATCTGGTTCTTCTAGACTCAAGACCCCTAAGAAAATAGACTACCATTGCTTCCATAGAATTCTAAGCGCTTTGTCTGAATCACTATATGACATATTCTTTGAATACAAAAGTGCAAAAGAACTTTGGGATGCTCTGGAAGATGAATATAGTTGTGATGATGCTGGAATTGAAAGATTCAATTCCTCCTCATTCAACAGATACTTTATGGTAGATAACAAACCTATAAATGATCAAATACATGAATTCCAAGAATACCTTAGCCATATTCAAGCCAAAGGCACTTTCTTCTCTACTGAGTATAAAATAGCCTGCTTAATAGACAAGCTTCCTCCTTCTTGGTCTGATGTCAAGAAAGACCTCATTTACACTCAGGATGACCTTACCTTTGCTCAAGTCCTAAAGAAAATTAGAATAGAAGAACAAATTAGGCTAAGGTCTAACCCTAAGTCTGAGTCTAAAGCTAAGGTAAACCTAGTAGAATCTCAAGGCAAACCCAAGCCTGGTCATCACCACAAACCCAAAAGGAACCTCTTCAAGAAGAAGCAGAACTCTCAGCCTCACCACCAAAACCATCACCAAAATAAACCAAGAAACTTCGGTCAAACTCAGGATCAGAAGAGATTTTGCTTTGTGTGTGGTAAAATAAACTATATAGCCGCCAACTGTTTCCATAGGAAGAAGGAAGCTGTCCAGACTTCTTACAAAGGGAAACGTCAAGCCAAACCAGAAGCAAACATGCTTCTCAACGGCTCTTCTAATTTTTTCAGGTATGTAAGCTATCAACCCTTAGTCAACATTTCTTACCATTCTGACGATTGGTGGTTGGATTCTGGAGCTAATGTTCATGTTTCCTTTGATCGCTCCTGTTTTTCAAACTATCAGGAATCAAGTAGAGGAGGTGTAACTCTAGGAGATGGCTCAGCGGCACAGATTATAGGAAGAGGAAGAATAGATCTAAAGATGACATCGGGAAAAACTCTGACTCTTTATTATGTGTTACATGTGCCGTCTATCAGAAAAATTTAGTTAGTGGGTCTCTTCTTGTAGCTTCAGGGTACAAGATTGTTATGGAAGCAAATAAAGTAGTATTTTCTAAGAATGACCTTTTTATTGGAAAAGAATTTGTAAGAGATGGTCTTTTTATTTTGAGTACCATGAATAAAATTTCAGATCCTTCTTTTGTTGTTTCCAATGTAGAATCTTCAAATGTGTGGCACAGTAGATTAGGTCATATGAATCTAGGTTCCCTAAGAAGGATGATGAACTTAGATCTTATTCCTAAAACTCCAATAGATGATAAACACAAGTGTGAGATCTGTGTTCAAGCCAAACATACAAGGCTACCTTTCAAATTTGTAGAAAGAAACTCTGACCTTCTAGAGCTAGTTCATAGTGATGTGTGTGACTCAAATAGGGTTTTGACCTGAGGTGGTAGAAAATACTTTGTTACCTTTATAGATGATCATTCAAAGTATTGTTATACATATCTACTAAAAACCAAAGATGAAGTTCTAGACAAATTTAAGGCCTATAAATCTGAAGCTGAGAACCAGTTGGAGAGAAAGATTAAGATTCTTAGATCAGATCGTGGTGGAGAGTATACATCAAATGATATAACCAATTTATGTGAAGAACACGGAATAATCCATGAGGTAACTGCTCCATATTCACCATAATCCAACGGAGTTGCTGAAAGAAATAATTGCACTCTGTTAGACATAGTGAATGCCATGCTCCTCAGCTCAGGTGCTCCCGATAATTTGTGGGGAGAAACATTATTATCGGCCTGTTACATCCTTAATAGGATTCCTAGTAAGTCTAATGATAAGACTCCCTATGAATTATGGAAAGATAGAGCTCCTAGGATCCATTATCTCAAAGTTTGGGGATGTCTGGCTAAAGTAGGAATTCTTGAACCTAAAAAGAGGAACATTGATCCTAAGACTGTAGATGCTGTATTCATAGGATATGCCCTAGATAGCAATGCCAATAGATTTCTTGTTACTCAATCAGAAGTAAATGAAATCTTTAATAATACTATTATAGAAGCAAGAGATGCAGTTTACTTTGAGAATATATATCCTCTCAAAGATAGAATTTCTTCCTCTCCCTCCAATCTCTCTCTTACCCCGTCCACCAGCTCTCATGTTCAAATATCTAGTTCACAACCCGAACAAAATATAGAACCTAGAAGGAGTAAAAGAGAAAGAATGGAAAAGAATTTAGGAGAAGGTTTCTTTACGTTTTTGATAGAGGGTGATCCCTCAACTTATGAAGAAGCAATATCTTCTCCTGATGCTCCTTTCTGGAAAGAAGCCATTAACAGTGAGCATAACTCCATCATGGAGAACAATACTTGGTTTCTAGCAGACCTACCTTTAGGTAGTAAACCCATAGGGTGTAAGTGGATATTCAAAAAGAAACTTAGAGCCGATGTTACCATAGAGAAATACAAGGCTAGATTAGTAGCCAAAGGTTTTACCCAGAAAAGGGATTAGATTATTTTGATACATACTCACATTTAGCTAGGATCACCTCTATTAGAACCCTTTTATCCATAGCATCCATTCATAATATGCAAATTCGTCAAATGGATGTAAAGACAGCATTTCTAAATGGGGACCTAGAGGAAGAAATCTACATGGAACAACCTGAATGTTTCATTGCTAAAGGCCAAGAAAAGAAAGTTTGCAGATTAGTTAAATCTCTTTATGGCCTAAAGCAAGCTCCCAAACAATGGCACAATAAATTTGACAGAATTATCTCAGGATATGGTTTCGTGCCAAACGAGTATGACAAATGTATATACTCCAAAAATTTAGATGAAAGTTGTATCATCCTATGTTTGTATGTAGATGACATCCTTATTTTCGGATCATCACTAGAATTAATAACTAATACCAAGGACTATTTATCCAGCCAGTTTGATATGAAAGATCTAGGTGAAGCCAACTTGATTCTAGGCATGCAACTGTCCAAATACAATGAGGGTTATATTC
This sequence comes from Iris macrosiphon, assembly GCA_036927795.1. Lineage (NCBI taxonomy): Eukaryota > Viridiplantae > Streptophyta > Magnoliopsida > Asparagales > Iridaceae > Iris > Iris macrosiphon. The sequence continues at coordinate 283,899,780 of JAYESA010000004.1, read as the reverse complement.
TATCCTTAGCACACTCTATTGAAAAATGCTAAGAAAATTTGAGTTTTTTGATAAGAAACCTGCCCTTACTCCTTACGACAGTAGTGTTGTTCTCAAGAAGAATGAGGGTCTCCCATGGAACAACACAGATATTCTCAGATGATAGGTTCTCTCATGTATATATCAAACAGGACCAGACCTGATATTGCATTTGCTATTGGGAGACTTAAGTAGATATACTAGTAACCCAAATCAGTTACACTGGACAGCATTAGAAAGAGTTTTCAGATATCTTAAGGGTACTCTAGATTATATGTTGCACTATACTAGACACCCTAATATCATAGAAGGTTATTCATATGCAAACTGGGTAACTGACTCACATGATGTAAAATCCACTACTGGATATGTTTTTACCTAGGAGGAGCTGCAATCTTCTGGGGCTCATGTAAACAAACTATCATAGCTAGGAGTACAATGGACTCCGAAATGATAGCCTTGGACAGTACATTTATAGAAGCAGAATGGCTAAGAAACCTTATTATGCATATACTTGTTTCTATTAATCCTGTTCCTGCAATTTCTATAAACTGTGATAATAAATCTGTTATGGAACTACTAAAGCATGATTCTGTGAATGCTAAGATGAACAGGCACCTGCAGCTGCGCTTCAAGTCTATAAAGAGCCTATTGGGCAAACATGTGGTTCTTGACTATATAAAGTCAGAAAAGAATCTTACAGACCACTTGACGAAGGGTCTGTCTAGGACTTTGATCCTAGAATCATCGAGGGGGTGGGGTTAAGCCCATAAGTAAAGTCACCAGCAATGGCAACCCAACCGAGTCTGACTGGAGATCCCAAGAAGCCGGTTCAATGGGTAGGAACAAGCTGGACTTAGGTGACTTTTATGGAACACTGACCCGAGATTAAAATCTCATTCTATATTACCCAAGTGGCTGTACATGCGTACAATGATTCCCCATCCCTATGGTGACAGTGTTCTTGAGTGATATGGTTAGGATGAGTTTTTAAAACTCTTAATAGGTCCAAGCTGATATGCGGGGTTGAAACCTATCACCAACCCTTAAGGACTTACCTATATGAGAGGTCATGAAGGCCGCGACTATGGGACAGGGCGATCCCAGATAACTCTCAGGAATTTGGAATTAGTGCGCATGGCCAACCAAAAGCGACATCCGTTAGACCCAGAACCTCTAGCGTACTATGTGTGCTATTTTTCTGAATCTGGTGAAAGAAGTCTGATTCAAGGCATAGTCCATCAAGCACTTCTTCAGACAAAGACAATAGTCACTAAGTGAGATTCAAGGCTGTAGTCCATCTCATCTATGCATAGTATATACCTGCCCAGAAACTCTTTCTTTTAATTTCTTTGTCACTTCTATTTCGGAACTTGACCTTTTGGGGAGGGATTGTTAGCTTTGCTTGAGCAAAAGCTCAACTTCCTTCTTTCCTTTAGTCCCACATCGGATGGGCCAACCCCTCCTTGTATGTATATATTAGTTCCTCTTCGTTGCTTTCTTAAAGATGTTGTGTGGGGAACCCCTTGGGCCACACGCGCGCGCCGCCGCCGCCGCCCGGCCTGGCTCGGCTCGGTTCGGTTCGGTTCGGTTCGGTTTGGTTCGGCGTGCGTAACGAGTGCGGGTACATGCCCACACCTACGGGCGCCGAATGCCGATCCAATTTACTCTTCGGGTTCGGGCTGGGATCCAAAAAATCCTTTTGCTCCTCCTTATTTTTTGGACCATTTTACCCATTCAAATTTGAACGTAGAGGCACCATGTCCGGGTTCATTTAACCCTTGTAACAGCTCTTTTGACAGTCATTCCTCCACGTTTATTTCCTTTTGATTATTTCTCTTTAATAGCTAGTTTTAAGAGCCATTTAATCTCTTGTCGGTTGGTTGTGTCTTTGGTTTGTCTTTATATTGCGGTCACATCCTCCTTCTTTCTTTACAGAAAATAATCCTACGTGAAACCGCTCTTTCATTCTTCTCTCAAACCACATTCTGATCTCCAAATTCTTGCTCTGGGCAGAGCTAAGTTCGGTCTCTCTCTCCGAGTTATGTGCGACGAAGAGAACCCGGTAGTCAGGAAATTTTACCACTAGGAGCTTCCGAGATACGTCTGCTAGACCTCGGATCAACTCTTAGGGCAGTGCTTCGTGCACGACTTCCTCGGAAGCCGGTAACAATTTTGTTTTTTAGTTTCCTTGTTCTCTGAAAAATAATACATTTATATTTATATTATAAATATTCTTATCAGAATGAACAACTTCAATTACTAAAAAAGGCAATCTTGGTTTGAAAATGGAGTAGGAAGCAAGGTTCGAAGTACGGAAGCGATATTGGATTCTTTCTATGAGTATCGGAATCAAAATTGGTATCGGACTCTTCCTATATGAGTATCGGAATCGACTTCGAATCAGAGTATCAAATTTTATGATATCCAAAAATAAGTATTTATTAAAAAATTATTAAAATAGAAATTTTATTTTATACAATTAAAAATAATTTTAAGTATTTTATATGTTGTTAGTAATTTTGGAATTGAATGAAATAGTAGTCACCATTGACGGGACGATTGGTTACCTGCAATAGATAAAAAAAAATTACATGTTTTTATAATTTTATTATGTTTTTACATCATTGTTGATTGGTCTTTTTTGTTCAATTTTTTTTGTGGAATTTACGAAAAAAAGAGAATCAATATCAGTATCCGTCAGTATTGGTATTATCAGATAGGGACATCAGACCGGTAACCAAGTCCACCAACGCCATCGCTATGGCACCGTGGTCCTCCTCCTCGTTCAGCCTTGAGATAGCACAGCAGCAGTTCCTGCAGCTCCTCCCACCCTGCAGTACTCAGTCCATGAGCTTCAACCATCTCCTCCGTGGAAGCCCTGAAGGTCCGTGCAAGGATCTGACGACGACACGACGACCATCACGACAGTACTCTCCTCGACGAAGGTGATCGCTCCTGCTGTGGTCCTCGCCGCCTCCATTATGGACTTGGTCATGCTTGGTGAGAAGAACAGCCTAGGAGAGTGGCAGATGGAAGGAAAGATATCATTTTCTTCTATTACCTACGTCATAGTCTTCTTCTTGCTTGAATGAGTAGGTCTCAGTATGTTTGAATGAGCATATGCTTCACTCATGGAGGAGAGCATCAGTTTTGGCTTCCTCCCCCTTTCCCCCTTCTTTTCTCCTCACTTATTCTCTCTTGAGTCACTTGAGGTGATAGTGTGGTGAAACTGTAGTATTTATAGGGGATTGCATGATTGTTACCATTTGAAAAAAAAAAAAAAAATGGAGCTAAAGTTGACAAGTAAATATAGACTTACCATTTTACTAAAAAGTAATAGCTACATTACAATTTGTTTTGCATTATAAACTTGGGCTTTGAATCAATTTAATAGCATATATGCTATCATAATTGGCATACTTTATATTCTGACAAATACTGCAAATATGCTAAAAGATTGCATATAGGGTAGAGAGGTAAATGCGAACCTACTAAAGTGTAGAGGCATATAAGCAACCAGTTTCTTCTTCTGTGAATCAACATAAAAGTAAAACCTAATGATAAATATCTTGCAAATTAACCTAATGAATGATAAACTTCCAATGACATACTTTAGAATACAGGCAAAGGCAATTTCTAAGCTATTTGTTCTTGTTCCCTTGTGGAGTATGCCTTCCAACATCAGGAAAATATAAAGGCAGCTCAACCAACTCTGCACCTAATCCTGCACTCCAAAGATTTATCCATTTATCCATATGGTCGTTACTTGTCAAGAATTTCTGGTGCTTGGAATGTAAACTACAAGTTTGCAACTGAGAATTTGAATAACAAGTGACGCCAACATCCAAGCAGAAGAAACAATCTCATATGAAGTTCCTGCCATAATGTTTCAGAAGGTTTCTTTCATCGATATATATATACAAGCAAAAGATCAAACGTGCAGTTGTAGCTTAATCCAACAATATTGTAAGCACCAACTTTTCTGGAGTGCGTTTCCAGAAAACCTCTTGCCAGAACATGTACAGAAATCTTGACGAGAATCACCAGTTTTGACTAGAGCACATTTCCTAAACCCATTTGCCGGGTTTTTGAAACTCACGACAAAAAAACATTTTCTAAACAAGAACATGTATACACAGCGCCAGATATAGCTGGAAAAGTCAAAACGAAGGAAATCTCAAGGAGAGCCTGGGTCTGTCCACCTTCTCTTCAGCTCTGATTTCCATCTCACCTCCTTGAGCTTCCCATCCATCCCATAGTCTCTCTCCATCACTAGGTTCATACCTTCCTCCGAGTACCATCCCACGCCAATGCAAAGGATTCCATCTTTTGTTACGTCCACGTAACCTGTGATACCACCAGGTAGCCATAGGACAGTCGCATCCTTCATGTCGAGCACTTCTTCCTCCCCGAAGTAGGTAGGATTCTCTGGCAAGCTCCTCTTTTTCAGTGTCTCTGCGCATAAGTAAACATATGGTGGGCTGCCATCTTTTTCCACCACAGCTTCATCCTCGTCGTAGATTGGTGTTGCACTCACTTCGAACACCTTCCAGGAGCCAGCAAGTTCTGATGGTTGGGTTCGTTTCCGTTGAGAGAGAGGTTTGAGATCAAGTTGATCGTCGCTGTTCAAGACAAAATGACGCATTTATAGTTTAGAATCAGAAAATTTTGACAAAGTAACAAAAATGGCTATGCATGTAATTATCAATGCAAGAGGGATAGAACTTCTATTTGCAATTGCTAGTCTAATTATAATTATAGTCTATCCATCTTTTTGCAATTGCAATGTAGCTCATATGACAATAGTTTTACGACAAGGTTCTCATCAGTTGATTTAGCAAAATATCATCATAACTGTTCAATCTGAAAGCCAGAATACTACCACAAATAAAACAAACAAGACAACCTATAGAACAAGGGATAAGGACATAGGAAATAAAACCACACAAGCTGAATGAACAGGGTTCGACCTACAATCGTAGATGATTTAGATGGAGTCATTGCTAAATCTGTCTACAGCCCCCCACATATATCACAAATTCCTGTAAATATAACCAAAAAAAGAAGGAAACTGCTATTACTTTGCAACAACAAAAAAGATGTTGCATGTTACACCTTCACCATTCAATGCTGCAATCACTGAACCAGAGAAAACTTTTCAACCTACAGTTGGAGACTCTACATAAGTTTACGACCACTTCTAAGTGTATGCTATGAATTGCAGGTATTCGGTTGGGTACACTTTCAACAAGACTTCCTCCTAAACTTAAGTCCACTCAGAAAACCACAAATTGAGTTCCTCCTAAACTTTAGAACATCCAAGAAACTGAGTTCCTCCTAAACTTTAGAACACCCATAAGATGTCACCTATACCTACTTTGGCTTTTAGGCTTTCCCCACTTCTTTCATCCTTTTAGGCAGAATAAAATACACTAATGTCAGTTACTATAACAAATTTGAAATCCAAGTATAAAGCACCAGAGTATCATTTTTCTTAACAGTGTCACCTGCACGAATTTACTTCTACTAAATTAATTATATTCATGATTAACCCAGATGGACACATTTGATTTATAACTGTTTCCTAATTAACGTCTTAATATCAGCAAAAACACTGGGAATAGTGAAGACCTGAAGTCTCAAAAAAATAAAGTTATATTTGTGAAAATAGCTACAGAAGAAAGAGAGTGCATATAAAAATAAAGGACAATACTTACTTTCCATCATATAGATTTACTGGGCTAACCCACTGCTCTTCATAGACAGCAACCCGTATAATTTGTAAATTGGATCCCCCTTCACCAAACTCTATAGTATGTACAATACGCAATCTTTTGTGGCAGCCTTTAACTAAACACTGAAGAGAGAGGATGGATATTAATTGGTGTATGAAGAACATCTTCCAAGTTGAAGGCAAAACATTTCACTGGACATAGTAAGATAACTGATCATTGACAACCAAGAAACACAAAAAAAAAAGGCAATGTGAGCTGGTAAAGACATTTGAAATTGATTATTGCTTCTCACGTCCTAAAATTTCACACATGATGTAAGAACATAATGTATCTGCTTAGTACATCTCTAACATTCTCTATGAAGCATTTCCAAAATGCACAAGTTCTCATCAACTAGGAAGAAAGAACATAAGAGCAACTAACTTACCAAATTGACATGGACATGATTCTAAGAATGGTTCTGAAAGTTCATTATTACTGTATAACTAAATTCAAAGATTCCAAACATCATGAGAAACCACGACAACAGTACAAACTTCATCCCTCCAACATATTAACGATTTGGTCTTTAACCATCAGAAATATAAGTATCAACAGTATCCAATATGTAACTTCATTTTTTCCTTTTGTGGCCTTCTGGTTACCTATGACAATGCATTTTTTTCGCTCTTTGGCCTAGTGTGTTCAAGAGATAACAGCAATTCCATATAGCAACTTGTATAAATCCCACCTCTTCGCCTGGTCTCTTTCTAGTCTAGGACGGGTGCTTGGTAGCACAGGGCTTAAACTGCTTGACTAAAAAGGTAAGCCTAATCCAACTGTGAACTAGTCTTTTAGGTTTTATAAACTCTTGCTCACAACAGTTGCATTGGCTAGGAATTTGGCACCAGCATATACTTTTAATATCATCTTACATCTTTGTCTCGACTCTTTCTAGACTAGGGGAACCTGGAGGATGCTCCATGATCCCTGGTTGCATGAGCTTAAATTGCATAGCCAATGCCAACTGGTTGTCAAGATTTTACGGCATGCCCTTTCATATGCTCATAACAACCTTTGCTAGGAATTTGGCACCAACAAAGGGTTGACATCAACTCAAATGGTTGTCATAAAAAAAACTTTGTCAAATCTTTTATGGAGCTTTATTATGCTCCATCGCCAATCCCATTCTTTGATGGAAGAAGGCTAAGATGGTTGATATCAAGTTGATGAACTGTCATAAAGGCTTTATTTGGTTGCAGAGAAAGTGAGGAAAGGAGAGAAGGAAAGTTGGTTATGTAGAAACGGTATCCCATCTCTCATGAATAGCTCTCATTCTCCTTTCATTTCCCTCGTTTTCCAACAAACTAAACACAGCTGAAACGTATAATCCTGTAGAAATGGTAAGCCTAAACAAACATGAATTGAACTTTTAGAGAATGACAGAGGACATGGCCCTTAAGAGAGAGCAGAATGGAAGAAAAGGAACAAACATATGACCTTAAGAATTTGGAATAAAGGCTTTGTTGTCGTTGTTCGATTACTTGTGCTCCATCTCAACGCCATCTCAATGATGATGGTGGTGGTGCTTAGCGACCTGAACGACTCATCTGGTCACTGCCATTAGAATTTGGGATAAAGGATTTTTCCCACATCTTCAAATTACTGGCAATGAAGAACGGATACAAACACAATGTTCATTCTGCATTGGATGCCTGGTGTGCACACCAATACAAGATATCTGTCAAATAAAATCCAGAACAAGCTGGAAATAGTTTAAGAAAATGAAGGGAACTACGCAGATAATTGTTTCTTAGATTTATCTGTAAGTTCCCTTATTTCCTATGACCAATGAGCCTGGTGGACGGTTCATTTGTAATCCTGAAATCATTTTTGTACAATATGGACATATAATGTGTTTTGCTGTAATCTTTTATGCATTGTTTCAATTTTACGAGTAATACACGCACGTTTCTGTTCCCCCACCCACCCACGGATATGCATATTTGTAATGTGCATTCGGAGCCATATTCTATTGTACGTACAAAGAACTGAAGTACCAGTATATATCGTATACTCCGTGATACTTCCAATATTATATTAAATTTACTTCCATAGAATTGAAGTGCCAGTGAATCAATTTATGATTAAAAAGTATGATGTCAAAATTAAAATTTTGCTTACAAGCATGCATTTACCAAAATTAAGCAGAGTGAAGAGGTCAAATACTTGGACGTACACATTGATAAAGCATCATTTGGAGAAGAAAAACAAGAATAAAAGGTATAAAATCGTGTACGCACACACACACTCACGTGCATATATATATATATATATATATATATATATATATATATATATATATATATAAGGTGGTTCTATATGTCTAAAAGTAGTGAACTCAACTAAGTAGTGATTAGTTACCTGTTCGAACTTAAAAGTTGGAGAAAGGAAGTATTTGGACTCATCAAACTCCCTAACCGGAATATCCAGTGGTCCTCTAGAATATGATCCATCCTGCAAACTAAGACAAGTAAATGACGAAGCAAAAAAAAAAAAAGGTATTCCTATGATATAAAATCCTGTAAACTAAAGACAAGTCAACAGCGAGCAAATATTGTAGTGCTCAGCAGAAAATGATTTTATGGTATACATTATTGGTAGATAAAATAACATACTGAAGAGGAAAGAAACTTATACATTCAACTTAATAAATATGACATGGAAAGGCCTTAAGAGTAAATAGTAGCAAGTCGTGCTATTATCCTATGTTACCGGGACTCGACACTTTAGGCCGAGGTAATAGGGTTGACACGACCGGACACGGGTACGGGATTCGGGTCAGACTTGTCAAGGTGACCATCGAATATGGCAAAATGAAGAAGTGCTGATCACAACGAAAATAAATACTAGCAATGGTTATGATTCGAGCAAAGAGAACAAACCCAATAAATTCTAGCATCAACAAATCGAACAGATTGAGTGCATATATTCGTCGATTGAGCAAACAAATGACAAAAATACGAATAATATGATGATTTCTCGTCATAAATCCTCCTGTTGCATCACCTCAAGCATATATATATATATATATATATATATATATATATATATATTGGAATCATCACCTCGAGCAGATACGAAGAAGTCGAATCAACCAACCAGAATAATTGGGATTTGGGTCAGGGCATCCCCACCATGGGTTCGAGATGGTGATGGATGAACCTAGGGGTTATGGAATTAGGGTTAAGGCATCATCGCCATGGGTTCGAGAAGGTGATAGATGAAACGAGAGGATTTTGACAATTTCGGTTGGATTTTGTGGATTCCACTACCTGCACCCGTTTGTCTTTAGAACATATATGGTCCTACATGTATTGTATGTGTATCGTAGGTGGACAACCGTCGAGTTCCGAACTACCAAATGACAATACTTCCATTTGAGGATGAAGGAAATTATTCAATTCAACTAGTAATAGTTTAACTATATAATTCTAGCTGGTGTATTTTTTATTATTTATTAACTAGTCTATCATAGCAACACAAAATGTTATTTATCTACTGACAAATAGGTTGAGGTTCATTTTAATAAGGTTAACACTAGTGTTTAATAGTTATATATATGAACCAAGTATCCTCCTTGTAATGAAATGTGATGTGTGAACTTGTGCTAAGCTTCCTTGACGATAGATAACTCGTTATATGAGTGAACAACACTCATTATGGATATTGAACAAAGATTTGATTGCCTTTCTCATCGCTCCACATGGTAAGGACTTTTTCTCTTATTATATACGTACATCGTCTTTTTTCTCCTATCTAGACTATTACATACACCACATGCAACCACATGCACCCGTCCTTTGCTTCAGTTTCACGGTGAATTTGAACTTCTCTCGCTATATAGTAGTATAGATATGTTGACATGCAAGTTTAATGTGATGAATTTGGCATGCAGATTTAATGTGGTGAAGCAGCCTGAACTTGGGTAAGTTTTGAGGATGTCTGGAAGCAAGGCTAAACTGAGCCAGTTCAAAAAAATGCCTGAAAGTAAATACAATTGTGAGGAGGTGTTGATGGAAGTTGGATCTTGGTGGGCTTGTATAGAGTGGAGGCACTCCCTTCTCGCAAATATCTCAACAATGGTTGAGTGCATCACGTGGGTGAGGGTGATGAATAACTGATCGACATGAAGAAGATTAAATATCATCTAGGAGTAAAGATGCTATCTCAGGTCCTTGTTAACTTCTACGATACCCCTTTCTCCCAGTATATTTTCAAGTCCCAGCATTCAAATCAATAGAGAAGCCCCTTTATGCCTTAACAAAAAAATTCTAGCAAGTATCTTGATGTTCATCATCATCTTCATCCAGCCTTCTCCCATCAGAAAGTATCTTGATGTTATGAAATTTTAATCTAACAGTAGTTAGCCAGCTACTGCAAGACTACAGTTTTCCTTCACCTTTGAGAAGTTATGCCAGTAGTTTTTTTTTTTTTGAAAGTTACTATGCCAGGTATGGTAACCAAGCAATTTTAAACATGAACCACTGGTTATGAGGCCTCACTCTGCTTTATGCTGCTACTTCTCCATTAAAAAGGTCTCTCAGTATGTCTCAAAATAGCACAGTCTACAGCAACTTATAAGTTACAAACGAGTTTTCACAAAACTATTTTATATGTTGGGGTGAACCATAGCATTTAGATTCAAATATTATCAAGTATATTGTGTATATGGGGTGAAGCTCTGAATCACATCAGAATTGGCATGTTTTCAGTATTCTTTTCATTTGGCTACTCAATAACTATGAGATGCAAACATAATAAGCATCTAAACTTTCTAGTACTAAACAGTTGGTATTACCATTATGCCAACTTTCCACATCTATAAAACCAAGTAATCCAAACTTCTTCGTATGAACTGTATAGGACATATTACTAATGTTTTAAAAAAAATACTTGTGGGGCTCGTTTCGGGTAGCGTTTGGGGTCGGGCACCCCAAAAAAGTCATGTAGCTTTGTTTAATTAAACCATAAGCCTAGGAAACATACCTTTTTTTATTGAGGCGTACGTTTCTTGTAGAGGGATACGTTTTTAACGTCCACGTAGAAACTTACGCCAATTAAAAACTGCACCCACAACAAATGACTCAATTACCCACTTGAAACAACCCTTCCCTTGTAAGGCTGCAAAAAATAAATTGTCTTAGTGAAGTTTGGATAGCACGAAAAGAGAAAAGAAGAAGAAGAGAGAATATAAGAAAAGATAGTGCAAGGACTTGAAATCCTAGGTTACATCTCATGTGCATTTATATTGATATGTATAATGATAAATACACCCACAATAACTAGTGTCCCCTCATAAGATAAATAACAATAGTAACTCTAACATCATTCCTCAATCTGGAGAATATAAATCAGACATGCCCAGCTTACTACATAAATCAGAAAATGGACCACGAAGCAAGTGGTTTGGTAAGGATATAACATAATTGATCTTCAGACCGAACATAAGAAGTGACCATCTGTTTCTTTAGCAACAAATTACGAACAAAATGACAATCCACCTTAATATACATAAAATATACATAAAACACTGGATTACTTGCGATAAAAATTTGAATGATTGTCACAATACATCTCCATAAGAAAGGAACCATAATCCTCATTTCATGAAAAAGAGACATCATCTCAGAAGTTGTATGAGCCATCGCACGGTACTCGACCTTTGCACTAGAACGAGCCACGATATTCTACTTCTTACTACGCCACGTTACAAGATTGTCACCCACAAATCTACGATAGCCAGAAGTAGATCTATCACTGTGACTATCTGCCCAATCAATATTACTGAACCTCGTCACCGTAAACAACTGGGAAGGTTTGTACAACATACTATTTCCAGGTGCACCCTTCAAGTATCGTAGAATGCGAGAGATAGCCTCCTAATATGGTTGTAGAAGGACATGCATAAACTGACTAACTACTCCAACTGCATAGGTGATGTCTGGTCATGTAACAGTAAGATATATAAGTTTTTCAACCAACCGTCTATAATATCCAACATCCTCAAATAACTCTCACATGTCAGCATCAAGTTTGTCATGATAATCCATAGAAGTCAAAACTGGCCGACACTCCAACATCCTAGTATTTAAGAGCAAATATAGTACATACTTACGCTATGACAGATACACACCCTTCTTAGATAGAGCAACCTCGATTCTAAAAAAATATCGAAGAAGAACCAAATCCTTAATATGAAACTGACATCTAAGGTAGGCCTTCAAGTCTACAATCCCAACATGATCACTCCCAGATATAATAATATCATCAACATAAACAATCAACACGATAATACCTGCTGAGGAAGAATGGCAAAATATTGAATGATCTGATGTGGTGCACCGAAATCCATACTAAATGAGAACTTAACTTGTCAAACCAAGCTCGAGGTGACTGTTTCAGCCCATATAATAATTTTTTCAATCGGTATACGAGTTTTCCACTTCCAGCCACAACATATCCCAGTGGTTGATCCATATAAATCTCTTCATGTAAGTCACCGTGCAAGAAAGCATTCTTTATGTCCAGCTGATACATAGGTCATTGACGATTAACCGTCACAGAGACAAGAATCCGAACTGAATTCAGCTGAGCCACTGGAGAAAAAATTTCCATATAATCCACACCATATGTCTGAGTATACCCTTTTGCAACCAACCGTGCCTTGAGGCTCTCAACTGAATCATCTGGATGATACTTAATAGTGTACATCCATCTACAATCATTGTTTGCTTTCCAACAGGAAGTGATGTAAGCATCCAAGTGTAATTTTGATGTAAAGCACACATCTCCTCATCCATTGCACTTTTCTAACAAGAAGACAGTTTGCTTATAATTGGAAATAGAAATGGAAGACGATGAAATAACAAATGCATGGAAAGATGAAGAAACACAATGTAAAGAAACATAATTAGAGATGGGATGTATGTTCTTTGTTGTACAAAGACATTTACTTTTTCCTGGGAACAATAGAAATATCGCATGGATCTGTCGTGATAGGAGCAAAAACCGCAAGCACAGTAGATGATTGGTTGAGGGTTGAATTATACAGAATCACTGGCCTGTCCTTGGATCTCTGATAAACCTATAAAAAAATAGAGACAAAAACTGATTCAGGATGACCAAAAATAGTATAGAATGTACCAAATCTAATAAAAAATAGAATAAGACGGTTTCCTGAGGAAAAGAAATGGTTAGACTCAAAGAAGGTAACATTTGTATGACATAATACTTGTGTGACTGTGGACTGTAACAAAGATAATATTTTTGAGTAAGATAACCAAGAAAGACATTTCAGGAATCGATGAGCCAACTTATCTCGATTGGATTTCAAGTTGTGAACAAAAATGACACACCCAAACACTTAGGTAAAAAAAAAAAAGGAGTGACATATGTATGTAACATAAAGAATGGAACTTGGTTGTTTAAAACAGATGATGGCATGTGATTAATTAAATAACATGCAGTAAGAACGATATTTGCTCAATACTATTTAGGGACATGCATATTGAACATAGAGTTCGAGCCAGATCTAAAATGTGTCAATGTTAGCGTTGGCTATACCATTTTATTGAGAAGTATGAACACAATTACTTTGATGAATCATGTCACGATCAACACAGAAAGTGTTCACAGAAGATTGAGTATACTCCAAAACATTATCAGAACGTAGAACTTTGATGCATTTATCAAACTGAATATAAACTTCATTATAAAAAGTGGATAACACGTTCGAAACTCAGATCTTTCTTTTATTAAATAACACCAATTCTTTCTAGAATAATCATCAACAAAAATAACAAAATATTGAAATTTCTTCGAACTTTCGACTCTAGACGGACCCCAAAATCAGAATGAACAAGTTCAAAAGACTACAACTTACGACTCTCAACACGACGAGAAAAAAAAACTACGGTGATGCTTGCCTAACTGACGAGCCTCACATTCAAGAACAGAAATATGACTCAAATTATGAACAATTTGACGCAACTTAGCCAAAGATGAATGACCCAAACGATAATGCTACTGCAACGGAGAAGTAGAAATAGAAGTGAAAGCCTTTTCAGGTGAATCCAAGTAAAATACTACATCTCTTTCATGCCCCAAACCAGTCATCTTTTTCGTCCTGAGGTTCTGAAAAAATACAAGAATTGAAAGAAAATGTTATAGAACATTGAAAAAAATTGTTTAACTGGCTCACAGATAGCAAACTAAAAGAAAAATTACAAACATATAGTGAATCAAATAATAACAATAATTGAGTAGAATGATGATACATTTTCCAAGCACAGAATAAGTATTCATCAGCCAAGATAATATGATGTTTCTTAGGACTACGATTATGAAATAGTTTATACCAGACATGTGAGAACTTGCTCCTGAGTCAATGACCCAAGAGGTGGATGGTGACGGGGTTGCCACAAAAGCAGGATTACATATATGTGCCATTGTTGCAGTAGGTAAGGAGGTGGTACTAGCAAGCGTGTTGAACTTCTGGAGGATCTATTCAAAATTTCAAATAGAGAAGATATCGGATGTTGAAGTCTGATTGAAACCGAAAGTATCCCTAGAAGCAAAGGTGGTAACCTGGGACTGCATATTTCCATTATGCACTTGATATGCATATTCCGGTTTACCCCACTTGCCCCAACAAGTCTTCGATGTGACCGAGCATTCTACAATAGTTACACTTACGTGGTTGGCCACGGCCACCACCACCACCACAGCCACCACCATTGTCTCTACCACCACGACCACATCTTCGAGTAAAACTACAACCATCATCTCTACCACCACGACCACCAACACGTCCACCACCACGACCAGCGACACTAGTAACTAGGGCAGAAGAGTCATTACTCGGCACCACAGAACTATCCTAGAAAGTAACGATTGAGACGGAAGAAAGTATCTTCAACCTTAGGTAACTGCTCTTCAGCAAGGATCTGAGCCTTATAAGGTTCGAGCACAGGATCCAAGCCGGCTAGGATAAGTGAAATATAAAACATCATTCTATTATTGAACTTCCTTCAAATCAGTAGTAACAAGATGATATTGTAGCAGTTCCTCTCACAAAGCCTTCTTTGAAGCTAGATATTCATGCACAGACTTTCAATTTTACTTTGTATTAAACAATAACTCGTACAACTTATAGATACGGACCACAATCCACTTATGCGAATATTATTCTTCCATAGATGCCTAAATTTGTTTGGAAGATTTACAACACTGAACATTAGAGGCGGTGTGTGGCTCCATACTATGCTACAACCACATCATAACATATGCATCGACACTCATCCAATCATAATCGGTGAACATTTCAGACGAGAGTTCTTCTGTCAAAAATTTCTTCGCTCTCAACACTACTTTCATAGACTTGGACCAGGCAAGGTAGTTCGCACCATTGAGTTTCACCAATGTAATCGATTTTTTCAATTCATCATTATGAATAACAGTAAAAGGAAGACCACATCGCCAGAAGATTTGGTCCCCACTATACTTGCAGATACAGCAGAAAGATGAGATCTTTGGAACCCTAGATCTCACAACGAACCACAACCGACGACGAACAACGAACGGAGATCTATAGAAACCCTAGACCTCATAAACAAAACACGAACGACCAAGAACAACGAATCATGAAAAGCAGACGAAAAATGGGCAAAAAACAAGTGAAGTTTGGAGAGAAGGAAAAGAGAAGAGGAGAGAATATAAGAAAAGAGAGTGCAAGGGCTTGAAACTCTATGTTACATCTCATGTGTATTTATATTAATATGCATGATGATAAATATACCTACAATTACTATTACACATTGGGCACCGAAACGCCCTTCAGTAGTACTAGATCTAGGTGTCTCTAGTCCTCCAGCCGAGCTACATCCCCTCGCGATCCGCAATCGCATCAACATCCTCAATCTAGATTTTTTTTTAAAGCTTTTTTTTCCTCTTTATCTCTATTTTTTATCTTTTCTGTTACTTAGATCTAATTCCTTATAAATGAGTAAGAATTGGATTATGACAAATCTTTGTTATTTTGGCACTTTGGAGCGTGTCCATTAGCTACCTTTTTTGCTTTATTGATAAACAAATTCCTCTTTTTGCTATTCCCAAGATATTTTAGTCTTTAAACTCTTATGAGACTTAAAGAATAGTCAACAATCTGTTTGATAGTTATTTAGTTATTTGGATCATGTTCTTAGCTTATGTTTTATTATTGATTAGTTTCACCATTTTTCAATATTATTAAACATATTAGAACTTTTTTAGATACAATATTTTAATACCCGAAAAACTTATGCCACCGTCTTGTGACTTACGTCTCACCCCGAGGAAACCTAAATGTCTCGTCTTGCGCCTTCGTCTTTTAAAACATTGCAAATTACAAATCCCAACTCCATTTTTTCGTGTGGGACCATGTGGAAAGTCACGAGACTATTCAGTGAGTTAAAAGATTGAGAGATTAGGTGGACAATTGCCCCCAAGACTAGGGATGAGCATTATGCGGTTACAAACTGCACCAAACCGAATTTGGCTATTCAGATCGGTTTTGGAGCTTGTCAGTCCACGGTTTTAGGAGCCTAATTGCAGTTTTGCGGTTCACATTTCAGGCTCAAATCCAAACCCGAACCAAACAGCGAAATGCATTAGTATTAGTAAATATATCAAAATTACAGGTTTACCACCTTCTATAAAAAGGATGTAGCCTAATTTATAACCTTAACTCTAAACAGCCTCAATCCATCCATCTCGTTCCCTTTTTGGAAGTATATGCCTTGAAGTATATGCGACTGAGCGACTCTCTTCTTCTTCTCCTCATTCTACGAAGTCTCAACTCTGCTCCTCTTCTATAAACTCTCGTCTCCTCCTCGACTCTCCTCCCATATTCCTCGACTCTCGAGCAATGTGAGAAGTGAGCTTGAGATCTCATATATCGGTAGATTCTGCTCCAAACAGTCAGTAAGACATGGGTGAAAAGCTTTCTGAGATCAAAACTTTCCTAGATCTCAAGAGCAAAGTAATTTTTTTGCAGATCTTTTGTCTCTCATTATTCCCATTAAAACTCCAACACTAACTTTACCTGCTGCTATTTTCTTTACTAAAAGTAGAGAGGCCCAACAAGTATGATGTTTTGAAATTGTTTTGTGGAAAATTTGTTTGGTATATGGCTCAGTACATAAAACTGCAGACCAGCCCAACAGAACAAACTGCATAAACAGAACCGAACGGCACTTTCTAATGCCGTTCGGTTTAATTCAGTTTTGACTCTGTATGATCCAGTTCGTTTTTTGGTCATATGCAATTTGTGGTTTTTATGCGGTTTGGTTAAATTACGGTTTGGTTAAACAGAACAAACCGAAAGCTCACCCCTATCCAAGACCCCTTGCATTCCCCTGTATGCTCTCTGCTAATTTCAAGGCTAACCAACCAACCAACCAACCAACCCCACCCCCCCCCCCCCAAAAAAAAAAAAAGTGCAGACACAAAAGCACAAGGGGGATAAAAAAAAAAAAAAAGACACCTCAAAAGAAAGAAAAGAGGAGAAAAACCAAACCAACTCCAATTCACCATCTAATTCATCTACAAGCAATAAAACCAAGTTAGCAACGACTGAGCTGTTAGAAATCAGAATTTAGGAAGAATAGAATAATTTATTAGGCATATGTCAATCACTGTTCTAAAAGGCAGCCTAGGCGCTAAGCGTCTGGTGCCTGCCTGATGGCCGCCTAGATGCCTATCTAGTCCCCCTCGACGTCAGACTATGCATGTTTTAGGATTTATGGACTTTTCTTTTTTCCAATTTTCAAAAGTTTTTTAAATTTTTTTGAACAGTCTAGATCTATGCGACCGCCTAGGCGAACTAGGCGGCAGGTGCCCGCCCGACTAGCGCCTAGCACTTTTCACAATCTTGATGCTATATATATATATATATATATATATATATATATATATATATATATATATATATATATATATATATATATATATATTGGCGTATATATATTCCCTAAACAAACCACTTCTCTCCCAAACGTACGATGGTAAACAATGTGGCTTTGACAAAGGAGGAAAGTACAAATAGAAAATAACTACAAAGAACAATCAACTAACTAACACCCCCTTCAAACTCACAAGGATCAACCATCAAGAGTTTGTCGAGTAGGAAGGAGTGTCGTTGAATGGTGTATGGTGTGGGGCTGTGGGCCTTCGTGAAAAGGTCCGTAATCTGCATCTAAGAAATAACATTACGGTAGCAAGACGGTCACAAGAAGATATTGTTGTCTAACATAGTTATAGTCAACACCAATATGTTTCATCCTATCATGAAACAAAGGGTTATAGGCAACCTGAACAACACTAGTATTATCACAATGCAGAGGAGGACCAAAACGAGTAAGATTCATCTCAATAGTAAGTGATCTCAGCAATTTCAGTAGTAATAGCCATAGCCTTATACTCAGTCTCAGCACTTGATTTAGAAAATTATCATGTTTCTTTTATTTTCAGGTAATCAAAGAAACACACAGAACCTAGTAGTGGATATCTAATAAGTAACATCATTAGCCCAAGAATCAAAATAAGCACGGAGATCCAAAGACTAAGTAGCCTATAAGAACAACGATATAATGTTAGTTTCCCGTATATAGCAAAGAATCCGCAAACAGCAACATAATGTGTAGTACGCGGCGCGCAGAAACAAACTGACTGACGATGTATAATATAACAAAATATCATAACGGTTGATAGTGAGAGAAACCAACATGACAACTAAATGTCTGTACCAAGATAGATACAAAAGACTATCTCCATCATCAGAACGTATCTTGAGATTCGACTCAAGAGGCATAGGTGTCGTGGGAGTATCACTAAGCTATGCTATACCCAGTATCTCTCCAATGAACTTCTGTTGTGAGAGAAGGTATCCGCGAGAAAAATGATCAGCCTCTAAACCACGAAAATAGCGGAGATGACATTTATCTCAAACTGTGTATACAAGTGGTGCGTGACTTGTATAATGTGTACAGTCACCATCAGTAATAATCATATCATCAACATAAAGCATAAGTAGTATCCATGAAGGGTGTGTGAACAAAGAAGGATCATAAGAACTCGTAGAGAATCCAACAGTATGAATAGCAATAGTAAATTTGGAGAACCATGCCTGAGGTGCCTTCTTGAGGCCGTATAAGGCCTTGCAAAGATGACAGGCCTGGCCAACAGAATGTAACTAAACAAAATAAGTGCAACCAAAGACACGAAGTATGAAATAATCAGATATATGACCATATAAATGATGACAGGGATACACACCATCAAGTACAAGAGTCAAAATCATGTTGATAAAAAAATACACTAGTAAGCACAATTTCGGTTCAGAACTGAACAGGACAGAAGCAAACAGGAGAAGAGACCTAGTCACATCAAGAATATGTCTATGACAACGCTCAGCAACCCCATTCTACTGATGAGCATGGAGACGAGAGAACTGAACAAGCGTCTCCTGAGAAGTAGGATAATCACACAACTGATGCGATATATACTCTTACCATGAATCTGAACGAAGCACCTTGATTTTGTAAGAAAAATTGGTTCAACTATCTTTGCAAACTGAAGATACTTTAGAAAGACCTCAGACTTGCGAGAAATCAAGTAAAGCCAAGTGATTCGAAAATAATTAATTATCAACAAATATGACAATCTCTCTTTCCTCTAATTGACACGAGGGTCCCCAAACGTCAAAATGAACAAGATCAAAAGAATATGCAGAAACAAACTTACTCAAAGGAAAAGAACTAGCAACATTGTGATCATTAATACACCTTAGTACACGGTGTTGGAGACTTTGCAGAGAAGTTTCGTAAAACACTGGAAGAACACAACAACTGAAGTCTAAAAAATGATAAATATCCTAATCTCATATGCCACACATCATAAGCGGAAGGTGGTGCAGCAAAGTCAAGACAAGTAGCAGCGACACTAGCTAGCAGAAGAGTAAGATGGCCCATGTAACAAAAGACTACCGTGCCTATGCTATGTCCCAACGACCATTCGTGTATGTGGATCATGTATTAACATGTAGTAGCAGTGAAGGAAACAGTGTAAGACATGTCGATTTACTGAAAAACTGACAAGAGGCTCATAGTCAAGCGGGGAACATGATAAACATCAGTTATGATGAAGTGCGGTCGGTCAGTCAGTCAAGTGGCCACGACTAACAATAGGCAAAAGAGAGTCATCAATCGTGTGACTAGACGCAAACGACTGAACATGTGTAATAATGCTAAATCTAGAGGCATCACTAGTCATATGATAGGAAGCACTAAAACCTAGAATCCAGTAGGTTGAAGATATACTTGTATGGGTCAAAAAAGTGAAATTAACATAACAATCAGATGGCCGAACAATTGGAGCTGAAACTGATTAGATATAATAGATGACAAACTACTAAGGAAGAACTGTCAGCCATGGACAAGGTGTCAGAAGCGATCGCGTCAGCTACAGCAGCCTAACAATGTTGTAGCCGTACATAAGGTCTGCTAGATGCAGTAAAGATAGAGCTAACAGAAGCAGACGAAGGTCCGAGCAACGCAAACATACTCAGAAACTGTTGGAACTGCCGAAATGTAACCAATGTGTGCTGATAATTTGTCAAAGAACTGTCAACTACAAACGAGGTATCATAAGTAGTCATATCGGCCATAGTAGTACGACGATGTGAAGGTCGAAAAGACCTGCCATATGCAATCTCCTGAACCTTGTGCTAGGCAAAGGCCTAACACTCCTGAGTAGAATGTTGTATGTATCTCTTGTGCCTGGCACCCCACTTCCAGAAAGAGCCAGAAGAATCAATAAATAAAGAGCCAGTAACTCGATAAGACCGACCTTGATGTCCATACGAGGATCGAGCATTATAGTTAAGGGAACCAATAATAGATAAAGAGTCTATAACAGCAAGAGATGGATCCATATGCAAACGAGGGTCTACCAACAGAAAGTACACTATAAATAGTGTAAAAGTCTGTGGATAATAGAGTAGAAGATGGTGCATATGATATCCCGTACGCAAGGTCGAATACGTAGAAGTGATTATGGATAAAAACTAATCTCAAAATATCATGCAATCAACCAAAAATGTTATCACGTACAAGCGGGTCAAAGTGCACTAATGAGTGTAAATATCGGTGCACAACAAATCAGCTCAAAAAAGAGGTAAATGAGCAGCAGATAGGTGATCAAGCAGCAGATAGGTGAACAGTTCAGATAACATGGGAGACTGACGTGATCTCAGAGTACAAACGGATGCAAACCCTGGTGAAGCAAGCAGTGGATGCAAAATTTGGTGAATTAAGCAGCGGATAGGTGGGCCCAAAGTGCAAGTAGGTTCCTAGCAGTAGGTGCATCTCAGATATGACGGTCCATAGAGATATCCGAAGAACGTGGGACCGTCAAGATGCTGACACGTGCCCCTTTTCCCTTTCATGTGTACAAATGAACTAGAGGAGAGAGCAAAAGAAAGAAATATTGATCTCTCCTCTATGTAAACAGAAAAAAAAAAAATAGGCTTAGGGTTTACTCTTAGAGGAGGAAGTCGAGCATGATCGAGATCGTTTCTGTCCAAAGCTTGAATCGAATATTCAAATCAGAATTACTAAATTTTAGAATCATGAATTGGATTTTGATGGATTTCTGAGAATTTTTCATGGATTTTGTGGTTTTGATGGATTTGTGATGAGAATTAGTGTTTGAATGGTGGAAATTGGGAATGGTGATGGGAATTAGGGTTCGAGGATGGGAATTAGAATATTAGGGTTTCGGAAAAGTCTGATATTATGTTAAAAATCAGAGTTTAGGAAGAATGGAATGAATGATCCATTAGGCATATGTCAATGGTTATAATGGGTATATATACTTAAACTCTTGTCACTTGGGGAGGCAAGTCTCCAATCCGAGGTGGGACTAAACTCCCTATACCCTTTAACATGCTCAACCTAGTTTTAATAGATTAAGCATGAAGCTTTATAGCACAACTTGACTATATACAAAATTTAGGCTATACCTTGAACTTTGCCATATTTTTACTTCAATACCACAACCTTTCTTTCATAATGGTACCTTGAACTTCTAAAGTAATTTCACTTTGCTATCCTCCATTAATTTACCGTTAGAATCGACAGATTTAGGACAATCCTACCCCTAAAGATGAAAACAATTACATCCCTAAACCCTAACATTAACCACCACAACATATTATTTCTCCTTTCTCGTCCCCAAAACCTAACCACCCACCACCTTCCTTATCCCTAAACCCTAACCCACTACCTATCTTCTTTCTCCTCCCTAAATCCTAACTTACCACCACATTCCTCCTTTTTCCACCGTGTTGGGCTGCTGCTGACTAGCATCCCCTCCTTGTGATGCTAAACAGCCCCCACCACCCTCAACTGATAGGAGTGGCTAGGTGGGAGGCAAAGGAAGAAAAGTGGCATGGGTATAACCATCATATTATCTCTTCCGCTGACAATTTCATGTAGTTCAAAGAAATAAAATGATTAAAAAAAACTTTAGAGGTATGATTGTGAACAAAAAGGTTATGGTAGTAAAGTGAACATATGCCAAAGTTCAAGGTATTTGATTGAAAATTAGCTGAAAAATTAATAAATTCTCCTACTTTTAGGGTTTGGCATCTCCCTGTTATTGCCTTTGGCGGGTATCTTTATTTCCCTATTGTACTAAAATGGCATTATATATAATCGATCAATCTAGTGCAAAGTTATTGTCCCTTCATTTAGTTTCTAGATCAATTTCAGTAACATAACCAGCATTATTGACAACAGTATACCTTTAACGACTATCCCCAAACTAATGCTATTCGCATAATGCACAAATATTACACATGCAGATATGGCCATATAAAACGTTAAAATACTCCTAGTGTACTGCATGCAGTCAACTATAAGGCAGAGCCACATATTCAATAAGTTAAGACAATCCCGCAAAAGGTCTGCAATAGGTTGCAAACTTGCAAATATGAAGCAGTTGCAAATAAATATTGGATTCGGTACCTCTAAAGTATGAGACATTTGCAAGACAAGTTCCAAAACTTGCATATATAAGGGGGTATCGATGACATGGAGGCTCTATCTAATATATATGATCCTGGTAGGATAATTGACTTGATATGCAAGTGCCGATCCTTGGTGCCACACCAAGTAATCAATTTGCATATATAAAGCAGTTGGGAGATTGGTAACTCTAAAATAGGATAGGGCTATCAATTTGGTAACTCTAAAATAGGATAGGATTATCAATAACATTTGAGGTCACGCTAACTTTGCAGAATTTTTATTCACATTTCTATCTCAAAGCAGTGATATGCATTCTGCATAAGATTTCTCACCTCAAAGAAAACAAGGCCAGGCTCCATAAACATTGAATCTTCATCCAACACGTCACTCTTTGTAAAGTCAAATGACTCATAACTAGGCAAATTAAGAGACATATGAATTGCATCAGAAGTTCTCTTCTCAGACTCAAATCTATCTTTGTCATTGTTTCCGCGACCTTCTTTAAAGTGTTGGCACTTTTCTCCCAAAGGATTCAAAGCTACCCAATTCGTCTTCCGTTGGATAGAGGGGTGAAGGTCTTCAGATGGTGCCCTCTCAATGCGGGAAAGTGTATAGCAATCGTAAAGATTTTCATTTTTGCTCCCTACTCCCAGTGGTTCCATTTCTGCAGTGAATGGTGAAAATACGGCTCCCACACCCTTCCATATCCCACTCATGCTACTGGCAAAGGTATGCCATGCTGGTTTGATAACAGGTTCCTGTAGAATGAAAACCCACAAATTAGAGCGTGTGACTCAGAGAAAGACATAAGGAAGCAAAGAAATTATCCGCAAAGCTATTTTGAACTGCAAGTGCATTGAAACAGTTTCAGAAAGTCAATAGCAGGTGCATATCGACAACAGGGATTTATGAGGGAGAGATCAGCTTGAGCACAAGGTCGACAGCATACACAGAGTTACTTAATATTGAAAATATTGAATGCCACTTTGAATTTAAACAATAAGGGAAAAAAAGCATTGAGCATATATTAGTTGTGTTAATGTAAGAGAGGAGACGGCCCTTAACAGAGATTACTGGAACACAAGGATTCAGAGAGCCGACCCAAAACTATGGGATAAGAGCTATGTTGTTTTGTTGTGTATTCAGTAAAAGTTTTCAGACTACATTGATATAATAAAACTAAAAAAAGAGACTAACAATCAAAACAGAAAGTATGTCTCACGTAATAGGAGAAACTTACTCTCGAACCCCCTGTAAAACCTATAAGAATAAACATCGCAAGTCTTAACAGGATAAACGAACCAATTGAGTTAGTTAGGCAGCTCAAGAACCTGTCGATGCAACCAAAGGTTTCCCAAAGACATCAGTTAGCTCTCGCTGTTTTATTAGTCAATATACTTAGCGATGGTGTCCCAAGGGCCACAACACAAGTTGCTTAAACCAGCCATCTTGGGTGGTTGACCATATTGTGGTTCTACAAAACCATCATAACAATCACAATACTTTTCAACGTCTGTTAGAAATGACAAAAGCCAATAGGTTATACAACTTGACACTTTCCATGTCTGGACTAGAAGAAAAAAAGAGTAGAATGCACTAGCTTAAATCATAGAAAACAACCCTCCTAAGATGCTGCAGGAGGAACCAAGGGTCCTACCAATTTATATACCAATTTCAGTGCAGTTTAGAATGTAGCAACAAGAACTAAGAAATCAACTATAAGAACATAGATATGAATGACCTTAAACTTATCAGTAAAATATCTCCAAGATTTTCCAGCAAAATTGTGAAGCCCAAACTCAAAGCCATTCAAACCACTCATGTAAAAGTGTATCCTCTTCAAGATCAAAAGCGACCTCAGTCATGATAATAATTATGCAAGCCTTCTCCCATCACAATGGGGTCGGGTATGGAGCATAAGAGAGGCTCCGTAAGGATTTGACAAAGTTTTTATGTCCAATTGTCTACCGAACATCAACTCCCTATGTTGGTGCCAAATTCCTACACAAGGTAGCTGGGCAAGAGTCATGACATAAAACCTAGGGGGCAGGTGACGAGAAGGTCGACCTACCTTTGGGTATACAGCTTAAGCGCATGCAAGCAAGGAACACCCTCCATGTTTTCCTATACTATAAAGAGTCCAGAAGAAGAGTTAAGATGATATATAGGAAATTGCATTCATCTCTATGATACATTAAGCCAAAAATCGACACTGAAACAGCTTAACCTGACCGACTCAAAACTACCAACCCCAACTCCAAACTGTTGAAACTGTTACTCATAGGAAGAGTCAAAAACTGATACCAAAACCAAGTTTTATTAACTTACTAAATTCACATATATATCATTCTACCGACTGTTACAATTAATTAGTATACTTTTAGTGTTAGATCTAAATGAAGCAGAAATCTGCAGTTAAAAATAAATACCCATAAAGTATTGCAGTAATCGGCCAATACAGATACCGAAATCGCGCCCGAACCAACAGATTCAAACCCACTGAAACTCCCTAAAAGGATCGGATACTTATGCCCCGAAACATGCCATAAAGTAAATGAACCAAAACCACATATAAGTGGAAGGGCTTGTTACTACTAAATTTATCAGTAGTGTTTATGGTTATTCCTTATGCTTAATGGTTTCCAATACCCAAGATCCATTGACACCCTTATTGTTATGCAAGTAGCAATAATCTCCCCTGTAAGCACAGCATGCCTTGCTATATAATCATTGAAATGTGATCATATCATACAACTTTAAGCCTAGAAACATGTCAAAACGGGATGGAAAAGCAGTGTGAGAATAACTATTGTGACATTGTCTAAGACATGCAAAAAAAAGCAACGTCATTAAAAAAAATTCTCCGCCATGAAAGGTGCACATGTTGTTCAGTGTCTTTCTCTTAAGATCAGTGTTACCTCGACACTTAACACGTGTGCCAAATGTCCAACTACCAGATACATGAAACTTCCAAAACATGACACAAGGATAAGTCTCTATGTTGAGCAGTTGAGGTGTGTGCAAAATTTGCAAATATACGTAAAATAATTACCTACCGTTTCAACTGATTGATCTCTCAAGAAAGATTAACTTAGACCTTTGCTTCATACAATTTAGGCTTGATGGTGTGTGTATCAAACTACTTAAAGTAAAAAAGAATGGTGATATCCTCAGGGTTTGATGATTGACATGTTCTTGGTGTGTACTAGAAGTGTTCACAAGTGTCAGGACGCCAGACATGCCAATAGATATGAAATCCTAAAGTGACTGCTTAACTCAGTTACCTGCTGAAGATAAATCAATTACTTTAGGTAATGTGCATGTCATAGTAGCCGCAAATGGATGTAACAACATAATGGAAATATACCTCAACAAAAGGTAATACCAATGGGATTTCCATGAGAATGAATATATGAGATTCCCATGAAATAACAATTCAAAAAGAAATCAAGCAGATTCCTCTAGTCTACTCAAAGAGGCGAACAAGTGAATCTGTGCAATGAGTTTACAAACCCAAAACCTTGATTTTTTTTTTGTTGTTGTTGAAATGAACTGAAATGAAAGTGAAGTTTTATGTTGCATTACCAAAGTGTGAAAATCTAAAGGCTGTGGAAAGGTAAGCCAGGTCTGGCTATGCAATAGAACTTAGTATAGAGCAGATAGTTCAAGAAAGCAATGTCTGCAAATGCTTAAGTATGATTTTGCATAATTAGGATGAAACCCCAGCAGAACTGAACCCATAGCAACTAGCATAATACAAATGTCACCAATCAAAAGAGCACTTGGACAAGACAATATTCGAACAAATGCAAGAACACACGAACAAACATTTTGTTTTAAGAAACTTGGGGGTATAATTCAATCCACGACAACAATAAGCTTTACGATTATTAAACTGTCGAATTTAATGTGCCAAGGTATTGAACTTGAACAAAATCAGTAGCATGATTTTGATCAATAATTAGTCATTTAGTTACTAATCACCAAATAAATGAATGAGAACCTAAACCTCAAAAAAAATTATTTCAATAAAAAAATTGTGTCCAGCAACTTTAATGTTAATATCTGAGTTAGGCTGAAAAACCGACAACCGAATCTATAAATTGTTGTTTAAATACTACTTTGACCTAGGTTCAGGTTCATAACTAACGGAAATTGTCAAATCTAATAAAAATAGAAAATATTGGAATAAAGCAAAAAAAAGGTACCCCAAAAAAATGTTTGCCTTCTGCAATAATGTGTTTTATCCAAAGCATTGGGAAAAATTTCAACGACTTAGTAGCCTCGACTACTAGTTTGACCCGTGACCAGCAGTTTAATGATCAATCCACCCAAAAATATTGACAGACACTTAAGTGAAATTCTACAGAATTAGGCCAAAATATAAACAGAGAGCGAACCTATAGTGATTTCCAAAGTGCAAATATTATTAATTAAATATTCAATAGCTTAAGCTTCAATGAGACATCGGCCGTAAAACCTAATCAATAAGCGGATGAATTTAAATATTTTTCAATAACGTACAAGGATCTTGGATTAGGGTTGAAGGCAGTGGAAAATGAATCTCTAAAACTAACCAAGTACCCTAGATTTAGCAATCAAACAATAAAAAGATTAAGCTCTTCAAGAAACAAGTTAACAAGGCACTACAACACAAACTAGTTCTGTCACAAATGATTCAAAACTACAGCTTGAAGAAATAACAGAATTCACAATAACGTAGTTAGTCTGTGAGTATCCACACTAGACTATATGCAAGTTTGAAGGAGTAATAACTACGGCCAAGAAACATGTGAACCCACAATAAGAAACTTAGGGGAATTTCAAAATTTGAAAAAATAATAAAAATAACTATTCTTATAGAGCAGAATCTTGTTGAAGAAAATAAAAGTACAAACCAATTCACTTCAAGCTAGATTGAAAGTTAACCTGCAACCATAAAATAAGAGTTCCCGTAGACAAATCTTCAAGACCGATGGGGAGCGGCCTCCCCCTGGATTTTCTGTTTCCCTATATATACCCTATATATCTCCCTATATATACCCTATATATACTTATTTTGCCATGATATAGCCAACTTTGTTTATTTATAAACAACATAATTGATTGGCACGTTGGTTAAGTAATTAGATCATTTACCCAAAAGGATATGGATTCAAACCTTGCTAACCACATTTTTTTATTTTCTTTAATATAAAATATATAGGATGCTACCCTTGAAATTTTAAATTAGTGTACCTTCACTCCCTCCAAAGAAATTTAGTGTATTTTCGCTCCCTGAAATTTTTTTCCTGGGCCCGCCACTGTTAGATTATATGCTATGAAGCACAGAAGCTCGGAAATCAGTGCCAAGTCGGCTAGCATCGTCTCACGCGTACCAGACACTCCAAAATACACTAATACTTGCCAAAACCAACATTGTGTCCGTGACGTATCTGTGTTTCTGCAATGTAATTATATGCCAATGTCATTCTGTCAAAATCACTAATCTGCATTTACCAGAATTGTGGAGTTTAGAGAAGTTGTCAGTACTTTGGTGATTAATCAGCCAACGGACACAAAACACCAAAAAAAATGGGTTTTAACCACTTTAACTGTGAGTTCTACATAAATATACTAAAACCTCCAACAAGTACAAAATCTTCGATTTCGAAACGACTTCCAACAAATTCGAAACCCTAACCCTGAGGAGAAAGAATTTGACCTGGGTCTGGAGCACGGTCTCGACCTCCATCAGCATCGCCGCCGAGACGAGGAACGAACCGCCGTCCCTCTTCGCCCTCCTCCTCCCATCTCCTCTTCCCCTCCTCCGTCCGCGGAAGGAGCTCCTCTCCTTCTTCTTACTCCTCCCCTCCACCGTGGCGGTCTCGTTATCCACGCTCCATATGTTTTCCTTCTTCTTCGCTCTGAGTGCGCGAAAATTAGGGTTAGAGTTAGGACTTCTAGTGTTGCAAGAAACCCTAACCCTAGTTGAGGGAGAGAGAGGGGTTTGGGAAGGAGGGAAGTGGGGGAGTGGGAAGTGGCGGGAAAAGGCGACGTGAGTGGAAAGAGGAGAAGTGTAGAGGAGCTGGAATAGCATCTTGAGATGAAGGGAAATGTGAAGACGATGGAGAACTCAATATTTACAGAAATTTACGTTTAGGATAATATACTTTAATTAAATTATAAATAAGATAGTAAATTTAGTAAATTTTAAAATTAATAAATCGTGATTGTTAAAGAAAATTTGTTGTACAGAAAATATTTTTAAATAAATTATCTAAAATAAAAGTAATTTAAAAAAATTTGAAGTTACGAAAACTTCCGCCATCCAGATGGCCATCCCAGATGGCGAAAATATTAAAAAAAAATCAACAATTACGTCAACTCAATTGGCGATAATATGACTATCACTGTTTTTTTTTTAAAATAAAAATTTTAAATAAATTTTAAAAAAAAAATTTAACATCCAAAATAATATATGCAGCATTGAACATCCAAAAAAATTAAAAAATTCTGCCGTAAGAAAATTACGTCTGTCGTCGAGCAGACTTCGAACCGCCATAACTATAACTATTTGTAAATTTATTTTTCGTCAAACAATAGGTTATGATTTCGACGAGAGTAATACAATTCGTGTGAAAAAAAATCATCTGAAACAAAAAGCACATGTTACAGGCAAAAGTATAAAATTTAAAACTTTAAAGTATCATAACTTTTGACTGGGAGATCGAAACGTTGCCCAGCTTGTGCAAAAATGACCGTAACGAAAAGTACTATGGGATAAACGGTACTGTTTGACGGACTTCGAAAAATTTTAGAATCGCAAAAAAACAATGATTTGATCTCCAAATTTTACTTTGGGTAATTTTATTTTAGGATTTTTTTCGGTATTTCGATGTTAACGAGTAAAAATTGGTGTCTTCAGACTCTCAAACGTTATCATATAATATATCAGTGTGAAAATTATTAAAAAATGGAACAAGAATATATTTTTTATTTTTTAACGATAAAATTATCTATTATAAATAATTTACTAATCGTAATAAGATCGATTTAACTTTCGATTACAGTATAAACTTTAAGGGTCTGCTTGGCAATTGTGGGAGTGTAGCGATTATGAGAAATTTTTAGAGTACCGGTTATGAACAGCTATGAGGGTCCGTTACTGTTTAAAAAATAAACAATCGGTTTAAAAAGATCCCAAAATCGGTTAAAACATCGTTACAAAAAAAATTTGAGAATTTCGCCAACTCAATTGGCGAACTATTTCGTTACTGTTTCAAACTTTTTTCGTTTTTCCTATTTTATTTTAAAAAATTATAGGTATGACAATTTTTCTGCAAAACTAAATAAAATGAAAAAAAAACCAAATAAAACTAAAACCACCTACACAAGAAAACCAAAACAAAATAAAAACAAAACAAAACAAAATAAACCAAATAAAACCCATAACAAACACACACAAAAAACGAAGTCTGCTCGACGGCAGACGTAATTTTATTACGGCAGAAAAAAATTTAAAAATTTAAATGTTTCAATGTTGCATATTTTATTTGGATGTTAAATTTCGTTTTTTTTCTAATTTATTTAAAAACAACACAAAGAAACAATACAAAAAACCTAAAAAAAAAAAAAATAATCGATAGTCATATTTTCGCCAACTGAGTTGGCAAAATTGTTGAAAAAAATAAATAAAATATTTTTTCATACTTTCGACATCTGGGATAGCGAAAGCTTTCTTAGCTTCAATTTTTTCTAAATTACTTTTGTTTTAGTTAATTTATTTAAAAATAGTTTTTGTACAACAAATTTTCTGTTATTGTTATTGTGATTTAGCGATGGCTAGAAACTATATCGCCAATAATAGGCAAATTCTATAGGCACTATGTTTTTTGCTTAGGGCGGTCCAAATTTTTTTCAATTTATTTATAAATTTGTCATTCAATTTTATTACTTGAGGGTAGCCCAAAATTTTGTATAAAAGCCAATGAGTTTTTATTTTTCATTCTTCTCTCTTCTCCCCATGCTCTCTTCTCCCTATGCTCTCTCTTATTTCAAAATCTAATTTCTCTCAATTCTTGAAATCCTAAACCCTAAAGTGTAGATTGGTGGTCCAAATCCTAGTCCCACTAAAAAAATTACAATATTCAACCGTTATTTGGTATGTCATCGATAAACTATGATGATTAGGTTTTTCAAACATTAGGTCCACATATAAATATTGAATTATATGTATTTAATGTAGGAGAAATGCATCTCGAAGAAATTGGGTCATCTAATACACTAAATTCTCTTTTCGCTACGTCCGAAGAACTCCTCGGTTCTTCCGAAGCACCCTTGGTAAAGAATTTGACAAATTAATTTCAGATTTTTTTTTGTCATATGACTGTGATTGTCCTATAAATAAGTAGGACTGTCAACAAACTGACAGTCAATTTTTTAATTATGACTGTAGGAAGTGTTACGGTCCTGAGTAACAATATGACTGTCACATGTCTTGCAATCCTAGTTAAATTTAGGACTGTAAAAAATCCTTGCAGTCCTAACTTTTTACAGTCATGCTTTTGTTAAATTTTATGCAGTTTTATTAATTTTAATTTCTATTGTAGGGGTCGTCTTCCGATATTATAGTACATCCTCCAATTATCGTTGATGTAGCCAGTTTATTCTTGACCGATATTTGCTTTGAATCAGATGAACAAGCGTTACATTGGTGCAGAGAAGTTGAACGGAAAAATAATATAGTCATTGTGATCACAAGATCGGCCCAAAACCGGCCGGGACGCACAACTATAGAGCTTGGATGTGAAAGATGTGGTTTGTTCAGGTCTCATGGAAAGAAAGATATAGTTCCCCAAAGAAAAGTTCCAAAGATAAGCATTGGTACGAAAAAATACGGTTGTCCATTCAAGATCTCTCTTGTAAAAATAGAAGATGTGAAGTAGATAGTCCAAGTGAAGAATGGAATCCACAATCATGTTATTGCCGAGACACTTACAGGTCATCCCTATGTCGGACGGTTGAACAATGTTGAGAGGAAGATAGTTGAAGATTTGTCTGCTTCAGGAGTTGCACCCAGACAAATTTATTCCATCATACGACACGAAGACAAGAATAACAAGTCAACAATGAAGTCAATCTACAACGCAATATCGAATTCAAACTCCAATAGTAAGAAAACAAGAATGGTGATGCAGCAAGTATTGAAGTTGCTTGCTGAGAATCATTATGTGGAGCACCATAGAAGACATCCACAGAGTAATGAAGTCATTTCACTGTTTTGGGCTCATCCCGGTTGCACACATTTATCCAGATCCTTCGCTGACGTATTGGTTCTTGATTATACTCATAAGACAAATAAGTTCAAGATGCCTCTCTTACACGTTGTTGGCTTCATCTCTACGGGAAAAACATTTTCAGTTGCTTTTTGCTTCATGAAGAGTGAGAAACTTGAGGATTACACATGGGCATTGGAAAAACTAAAAATACTTTACATTGGACACAGAGAGCCATCTGTTTTTGTTACTGACAGAGAATATACCCTAATTAATGCTATAACGATCGTCTTCCCTCATGCGAAAATACTACTATGCACTTGGCATATCAATCGGAATAGCCAATCATAATGTAAGTTGAAGTTCGAAAAGGTGGACGGTAAAATTGACATAGACCATTTTTAGGAATTCTACAGTAATTGGAATCATGTATAGTGAGCCAGTATGAAAGACAGATATGACGACATGGTACTTGTTCAAAGAAAAGTGGAAGATGAAAGAGCCGACAAGCATTTCTTATATTAAAGATACATGGCTAGAACCGCATAAAAAACACTTTGTCTTAGCATGGACGAATAAGGTGAAGCATTATGACACAGTGACCACCAACCGGGTTAAAGGATCACACTCAAAATTAAAACAACATCTAAGGTCATCGGTCATCAATTTTGTCTCCGCTTGGCAAGCTATCAATTTAATGCTAGATCAAACGGTGAACGAGATTAAGGCATCATTTGAGATAAGCTTGAATATTGCAAAGCATGAACATAGAAATGAACCCCTCTTTGATGCTTTAATGCATGCAATATCCCACAAGTCATTGGACTTACTATTTGAGGAGATAGGTAGGTCAAAGTTCGTGGATTTTGATCCCGAAGTTTGTGGCTCTTTACATCGACATATGCTGGGCCTTCCTTGTGCACATGAGATTAACGAATATCGTCGTTAGTCTAGACCTATTTCGCTAGATGTTGTTGATCAACGTTGGAAGCGGTTGTTAATAATGCCCGTGGTGAAGAGTGACAATAATTTCTTTTCTTTGCCACAAGTAAAACTCCTTCACGCAAGGTGGTGTGCCTCACTGGGAGCGGAGCGGGAACCCATTGAGCTTAAAATTCAAAAAATTATGGTAACTACTAGAATGCACGAGCCATCTGTTGTTTCCAATCCTAAGGAAAGACCTCAAATAAGATTGAGTAGTTCACAGAAGAAAATGATTGGGTTAACCAAGAGAGATCCATCATTCTTTGAGCATGTTGAACGAAGTTTAGAGCAAGCTCGGTCTACGAAATGGAAGAGTAAGCTAATTGTTCGTAGGAAAAAATAGAAAACGGACATGCCAAACGAATGCTTGGGTGTGTATATTTAAGTCTTCCTACCTGAGATAAGCAGCTACATTTGGTCCATTGTTGATGTTCCCAATGATGGCCATTGTGGATTTTATGTGCTTGCAAGGCATCTTGGTTATCCCGAGAAAGAATGATGGAGACAGGTTTGGGTAGAGTTGTACGAGGACTTGGAGTCTCGTCTTTTATTCTACACCGGCATGTTAAGCGAAGAATATGTTGGAGATTTATTGGCAAGCATTTCTTGCACCGATACCGTTGCCGGAGAAGACCACTACATGTCCAACACGACCGTCGCATATTTATTTGCTAATAGGTATAAGATAACTATTGTACTTATTTCAGATAATATTAGCAATATGTTCTTTTCGATGTGCGCTCCGCCGGCTAAGCACAGACTATGTAACCTATGTACTATAGGACATATCAGAAACCACTTTGTCATACCAAAGTTGATCGGTCATTCTCATATTCCTCCACCCTCAACAATTTGGTATAAACATGCATCGAACGTAGCGATCGCCTGGACGACACCTTTTATAGAGAAAATAAATCTCTATAAGAAATTGTTGAAGATGGAGGAGCCCAGAGACATGCCCGTTGTTTGCCACTTCGATGTTTAAATCGACTGATACGGGTGGGCTATTTATATTTTGCACTTTTGTATCATTTTGTCACCTAGTTGGTTCATGTATAATTTTGTATCATTCTATATAATATTGAATCACTTTTGTATAATGTTGAATCACTTTTGTATACAGTGAAAAAGTTAAATAAAAATTCTATAGTATTCAGTGTATTAGTGAAAAATATATAGTTTTTAGCGTATCATTGAAACTCCCAGTCATTACAATTTTTTACCCCTGTACTTTAGGACTGTCAACAAGTTGACAGTCCTACATGATGCTAGGACTGTCAAGTAGTTGACAGTCCTAAAATTGTCAACTACTTGACAGTCCTAGCATCATGTAGGACTATCAGTTCTAGGACTGTCAAGTAGTTCACAGTCCTAGTATCATGTAGGACTGTCAACTAATTGACAGTCATAATTGAAACTTTTTATATTTTTCAAGTTTTAATTTGGACTGTCAACTTGTTGACAGTCCTAAATGACAGGGGTATATATAGATTTTCAATTAGGACTGTCAACAAGTTGACAGTCCTAATTGAAAATAGGATTAAAAATAGGATCGTCAACTACTTGACAGTCATAATTAAAACTTTCTGTATATCCTAAGTTTTAATTTGAACTGTCAAGTTGACAACCTACATGATACTAGGACAGTCAACTTCTTGACAGTCCTAGTTTCAATTAGGACTGTCAACTTGTTGATAGTCCTAAAGGAAATGGGTATATATAGAGTTTCAATTAGGACTGTCAACAAGTTGACAGTCCTAATTCAAAATAGGATTGTCAACTAGTTGACAGTCCTAATTGAAACTTTATGTATTTTTCCAGTTTTTATTTGGACTGTCAAGTTGACAGTCCTTGGACTATTAACTTGTTGGCAGTCCTAAATGATAGGGGTATAAAATTTAAATGACTGAGAGTTTCAATTAGGTAACCACCAACAGTGCATGTTTTTCTACTATGATTTTGAAGTTTCATACCAAAATATTACAGTAGTTTCATACCCAAACACCATATAATAAGTTTTCAAACAAGTTCGTTCACAAAATATCATAGAATTATAAAACATCATAGAAGTTTCATACCCAAATATTACATAAGTTTTATACCGACAAAGTCTCATAGTCCAAAAGTTTCATAACAAAAGTTACAATATCCCCAAAAAGTTTCATAACGAAAGTTACTACAACCAAACTATTTATCATTTATTCTTTTCGCTGCTCCCTAGAAAGGATGAAGTCAAATTCGGTAACAGAGCTTGTTCGTCATCCCAAGTTTTGGACATTGAAATAACAAACAAAGAAGTACAAAGAGACCATAGACAGAAACTCTAAGTACAATATTTTGATCTGGGTAGTGACGATGGATAAAGAGCGTTGTGGCGGCTCCTTTACTCCATTGACGGTCCGATGAGGGAATGAGGATGCTCTCATTTCTTCTCTCTCATGAGCTTGTGTGCACGTATCTAGCTGTCCAGGGGGTTATAGGGTATGCTACCCTCACTATTTATAATCGTCGTGTTGACGAACTATCAATGTCGCATATGGTTCTGTTTGGTGGCCGCATAAGGCTATGTTTGGTGGTCGCATAGGACTCCTTCAACAGAATATGGTTATAACGACAGTCGCATGCTGTGGAAAGGCTGCCATGTGGTCTCGGTTAGGATATGTTATTAAAGAGATCTTGGGGTTGTTGTGTCTGTGACTCGGTCAACTGGACACTTATTCAGCACTAAGTGTGCGAGAAATCATCTTCGGTTGTAACAGAAAATCCTATGAGTCGAGAGCCGTATAACATCTTAGCCGCATATTATCGTGGTCGTATACGAGCTCTCATTTGGTCTTTGGTCGTCTGGACGCTCTGGCCGTATATTGGCGAGGCTGCATGCAAACTCTCGTCTCGACTTGGTCGATTAACACTTTGGCCACATGGCGTTGTGGCCGCATGCAAACTCTCGTCTGGCCTTTGGTCAATGGAAACTTTGGCCGCATGGCATTGTAGCCGTATGCAAACTCTCTTCCGGCCTTTGGTCGATGGAAACTTTGGCCGCATGGCGTTGTGGCCGTATAGGGCGTAGCCGCATACGAGGGAACACGTGGCATGGAACATCTGACGAGGTCAATAATGTACTGATGTCACTTTCTGTCTTTTCTTGAGTCATCGTTTTTACGACTCTTGAAGCGTCGGTGTGAAGAGCGATGTGTCAAAGTCTGACAGTCATTAACTGTTGTGTCAGGAAATTTTATGCGGCCTCCCAGCTCTGCGGTCATTCAGGCGGTATAGAGTATACTATGCGGCTCCTTGATCTTTGGTTCGACCAGGGTGCATGTAGCTTCTCTGCAGGTTGGTCCTTCAGGCCATATGTTGCCTCTCTGTGGCTTGTTTATTCAGGCCGCTTGTGGCTTCTCTGCGGTTAGGTTGTTCCTTTGAGGGGGCATGACCTTTATGCGGCATGCGTGATTTTTTCATGCTTCTACAAGACCCCCTTCAAAGTTTTCAAAATGACAAGTTTGGAATACTTTGAAAGAAGCATGATTGGCCGCACATACATGGCATGTCGTATATTCTCATGGCCGCACAATTGTTTCTGACAGGTTGACCGCTTATTAAATGGGAAGATTTTCTTTGATTCTCTTGCGGATCTCTTGGGATTCTGTGCTGTCTCCTGACACGTGGATTGAGGCATCAGTTTTCAAGGAGATTAAAGAGGATTACACGGATCGAGCGTCAGGTTCATCCCATTAAATGCTATGTTCGTAGCCACGATCCTTTTACGCGATTTTGGAGCCTATAAATAAGCAGTCAGGGGAGAGAGAGAGAGAGAACTTTTATCTCTCTTGCCTTCTTCCTCCGTTTCTCGCAAAGGATATCGCAGGCTGTCTTCCTTCTCGCCGAGGAATTTGTCAGGGCCGACCTTGATCCGTGGCCCCCCGAGTTTTCTGTTTTGCCTGGAGGTAGGGGAGCACTCTGTTTTTTGTGTTGGGCTGCCAAGGACACAGAGACACTAGTACATAGTCTTGCTGCGTGAATAAAAAATTATCTGGAATATGCGCAGACTCAAAACACAGCTAGCTTGCCGCATGAATGAGAGATCATCGCAAATATGTATTGGCTTTGCCTATGCATGGACGGGTAACCATCATGCGTCAATTAAGACTCTGCCGCATGGACGAGGGCTCGATCTGGACATGCGACAACCATGATTCTGTCACATGGATGAAGGCTCGACTCGACATGCGACCATTATGTCTCTACTGTATGGATGGAGGCTCAACTCGACATGTGACCATTACGGCTCTCCGCATGGAAGGCGCCCCATGCGCCGACTAGGCTTTGCCGCATGGACTTCATATTGTCTTTGTTTGCTAATACTATATGTTCTCCTTGTGAAGGTTTTGTTCTCCCTCATGTGTCTCATGATGGGGCATTGAAGGATATCATAACACTCGTTGTTCGGGGTGAAGACCAACTTTATGGGCGGTTCGCCAAGAACTGCGCCCGGAGACGAGGACAATTCAGCAAGAACTAATCCAGGAGACGAGGATGAGCATCCTGTGTCATGCGCTGAGCCATCCATGTTTATGCAGCGTGCCAACTGCGTTTCTCCCTTTTATTCGATTTGCTACCGGCCGGGAGACTACGGGGTCGATGACAAGATTTGGATTAATTGTCATTCATGTCATCATTTTCCCGCGTGGTTATAGAGTGCCTGCTCCTTCTCCTCCCCTTCTATCCATCAGTATGGATTCTTTTTCCTATACCGAGGTTTGCACTGTGAAGGGATGATCCAGAAAGCATTGAGTGCTGCTGCGGGCTCTATGAAGGGGCACCTCTAATAAAAAGGTTTATATCAATGAGACTTCATGGAAACCCCTTAAAATAAGTTTCCATCATATGTACTCGTGACCTTGAATACTAATAAAAAATCCCTTGAATGTAATGAATTTCTATCATATGTACTCATGATCTTGAATATTAAATAAAGTCTCTCATTTTTTTAAAATTTATGTGTTTGTGGACTTTGGGTTTTGTATTAGAGGTAATATGGACACAGTACAATACCATAGCCTTTAAGGATATCCTGCTGGGAGATCTTTGGTGGACCTATTACTTATTGTGCACCGGAGTGCAAGTAATAAGCTTAAAAGAAAAACCCTATCAGAGGTAATATGGACG
Source organism: Iris macrosiphon (assembly GCA_036927795.1). Taxonomy (NCBI): domain Eukaryota; kingdom Viridiplantae; phylum Streptophyta; class Magnoliopsida; order Asparagales; family Iridaceae; genus Iris; species Iris macrosiphon. Next base: position 283,861,506 of record JAYESA010000004.1, on the reverse strand, counting down.
TGATTGGTTTTGTGGACGTATTATTTTTTGTGCACCTAAGTGCAAGTAATAGATTTGAGATAAGCCCTGCTAGAGGTAATATAAACGTGGCAGATTTTGTAGGCTTAACACTACTGGCGTACTTAGAGTTAAGTACGGGTGCTAAGTTAAGATAATAACTGATATCAGAGGTAATATGGACATGATGATCGGTAGCCAAACCCGAAAGGTTTGCTTAGAGATAATATAGATATGGTAAACTCGGTCAGGGAGAAATGTTAGGCCGGTAGTTCAGAGGTGATATAGATGTGAACCAATGTCCGAGAAACTCACTGAGGATTGATTTGCTGATTGTGGTCTATCCGGGAATGTAGATAGACCTGAGGGTTGCTCCGCTGGGAAGATCATCAGGACGATAGCTCAGAGGTAATGTGAACATGGCTAGCGCCTAACGAGATTGGTTTGATGGTCACTACAGGAGTGTGCAAGTGGACCTGAGGACTACTTCGATGGGGAGGTTTTGAGGATCCATTATAAATTGTGTATCCAGGATTCCTGAACACAGATAATGACTTTTGCAATAATTTGTAAACAGCGTACGTCTTGGCCATCTTCATGTGGATAGGGAAGTATCAGCCTACCCTTAGATGTAGTACTTTTTCAGGAACTTGCCATTGATGGACATTGTCATTACCATATTTCTAGATGAGAGTATTTTAGTCTTTTTATATATATTTATTTTTGGTGAATTAACATTTATTTATATTTGGCTATTAATTAAATATTATGCTTGTATTATTTATTTATAGCTAGTGGACTGGCCTGTTAATTAGACTTGACACTAGTGAACCCAATTAGACTTGTCATGATAACAAGTAATCCAAACATGGACTAGGCCCATTAGACCCATTTCCTCTAGTTAATTAGGAGGATTAGCTTAATTGGCATTAGTTTAGAGACTTCCCAAAATAGCCTTCCTTAATATTTTTTATATTAACTAAGTAGGGGTAGTGTGGACATTGTATGTTGCTTTGAGAGAAAGGAAAAGGGGGCCGACCATAACAGGAAGGCTTTCTCTCTCTTCTTCTTATTTCTCCATTCATTTCTAGATCCCTAATTTTTTAGATCCCCAATTCACTGTATTCCTCCATCAATTTTAACCCAATTTCTTCCATTCCCTCACAATTTTATCAAGCAATAAGCATTGGAGCTTGGATTTACAAGGAGCACTTGGAGAAGGAGCACTTGACAAGAAGATTGTGTCTGAATCGTGTCCATTTAAACAATTCATTGGGAATCCATCTCCAAATAGGTATAGATTTGAATTTTCTCTTTATTTTAGGTTCCAAATCATGCATTTGACCATTTGGAACCCTCTCATGGCATAGGACTACCTATAGGAAGAAGATCTAAGCTCTATTGATGTGAATTGACACTTCTACACAGGTTTTGTACAAAATTAGGGGGGATTACGAGATTGATGCACCAAGTGTGTGTCATATGACTAATTTAGTCTAATTAGACTTAGATCGGGGTTGGGAGATTAGCTACGTTTCCACAATTGGATACGAGTATACCGTATCACGATACGGTGTGATACTTCGTGATATGGGGGTCCAATTGGGGTATTATGCATGGTTAGCATAATTTCTCCTCAATTTTCTTTGTAATTAGTTACTTTAGTTGTATTATGATGATATTGGGTTGTATAAATGGATAATTGTGGAGAATTTGAGTTTTGGCTCTTTATTTGGATACGTATCATGAGTTTCTCAACTATACACTCTAGATGTTTGATTAATTGACACTAGTGCACATGAATATAGGTATATGGTGTTTGTGTGTGTGTGTGTGTGTGTGTGTGTGTGTGTATTCATATGCATCTCAGTGGTTGACAGTGTATCAGAGTGTTGGTGTTGTTGTGTGTTAGATGTGAGACTGTGTAGGAGTGTATGTTGGTCGGGCAGTGGCCATTTGAGAGGGGGGTGCAAGTGTGTGCTTGCATAGAACAACAGCAAGATAGGGGTATATCATGTTCTATTGTGGTCGGTACACATAAGAGGGAGGTGGTAGATGTTTGTAGTAAGTTGGAGAGTCGGGTTTTGAGAGAAAATTGCAATAGCAGTGCACTGTTAATAAGCAACAGTAGCAGTAAAAATAAAAGGGACAATAGCAGTAGCACTGTGTCAAGTAGAGGGGAGCTCGGGTAGGAATTGATACCTGGATCATTAGTGTTAAAGGGGGAGGTAACAGCAACTTGCTGTTAAGTTAATGATATAGTTGGCAGCTGCACCTATGCGTGTAGGTTGCTTTGTGAGTGTTGAGGCAGTTGGAAATAAATGTAAGCAGAAACAATTAGAAGCAATTGCAGGAAGTAGCAATGGATAGTGCATCTTGTGCATTGTTGCTGGAGTGATCAGTGTTCAGCAGTGACAACAAGGTAAAGGGAAGTCAAGTTTAGGGATCATTAGCACTGGCAGTGCTATTGAAGGTAACATCAGTTATTAAACATGTATTAGTAGCAGCAATATGTAAGGGTATGTTAGTATTTTTAGTATCAGATATGGGTCCAAACTTGGGGGTTTGGGAAGCCTCAGTCAAATGCACTCAAAGGAGGGGAGTGTCCAGTGCATTAAAATGGGAGCATTGCCTTAGCAGCATGTATCAGGTATTAAGAAGGGGGAGGATGAACTGATATAGAGTATCAGAAATGGTCAATGGACTATAGCTAAGGGGGCATGTGAGATAACTATATATATGTATAAATTATGTGTATATAGATACATAGAGTATCATATTACCTAGTACATATATCTATATTAGTGTTATTAGCTAAAATAGTTAGTATTGGCTTAGTGTTAGTTAGTTAGTGACTATTATGGACTAATTACCTTAGTGTGGACCTAAAATTAAGGTAACACCTAGTTGGGAGCTAGTTTGATCTAGTTTTGATCAATATTGACTAGTTTGACCCTAAAAGTCAACATTGACCTAGTTTGACTAGTGAAACCTAAAAATGGCCTAAAAAATTATATTAGTACATTTTTAACTCATTTCTCATTCATTACACCCAAGTGACATGATATTTCCTATATAGGGTTGTGTGACCTCATCTCGGATACCGAGTCGTACCTTTGCTCAGGACCAGAGACGAGTACATCTCTCTGTTGGTTTTCATTTTATGATAGTGTATATATCATATGTTATAGAACTGTATACTTGATTCTGACACGGTGGTTACACGAACTGGTACTATATGGATCATGTCTGGAGATATTATCCCCTTACCGTGTTCAGCGGGTACTCCTTTACATGTATTTATCGTGTGCATCGGATATTGATTATCATGTACTTCGTGTTCACACACTGTCTCGTATACAATGTGCCTATATTATTCATGTTTGTAATGTGCGGATCCATGATTATTGGTTGGGGACGGGAGAGTAGGAGTTGGTTATGTGATCAAATGTAAACCCCCTCACCCAAAATAGGTATTTTGTGTGTATTTTATTTTATTATATTTATTATAGATTATTTTAAATATTAATTTTCTTTAGAATATTCTCTTAGTTAATTAGAAAATAAATTTCTTAATATATTTACTTATATAAATATTTATTTAGAATCAATTTTAGGCTATTTTAGATTTTTGGAGATTTTTCTAGAATTTTTTTGGGTAATTAAAACATAGGAAACGTAAATTTCTAGAACTTTCATGATTTACTATGAGACCATACTTGCATGTTGTTTCTACCAAATATTTATTTTAAGTTAAAATATTTAATTATATTTTTCTGTAATTTATTTAGAATTTTAAGAAATTTATTTGGATTTTTGAAATTATTTAGGATTTATTTGGTTATATATAGTCTTAATATTAGATAGATTTTAATTTAGTGTTAATAGATATTAATAAGATTATATATAAATTATTTGTATTATCTTTAATTCTATTTAAGATTATAAATTATTGAGATAAACTCAAACTCTATTTTAAATTAATTCAAATCCCGAGCCTACTAGGAAAGCAACTTCATGCATATCCTATCCTTATTTAAACTGATCCTAATCATATCCAAAATAGCCAATCCTAGTCGTATTCAATTAAGTAGTTTTCACCATTATAAATACCTATTAGACTTATGGAATAAACTCATCTTTCATATTTTTCTTCCCCAAACAACTCTATTTTTCGTCAAAAAACAGTCAAAATTCGTCATAAATTCAACCTCATTTTCTAGTAGTTATGACGACTTAAAAAGACGATATCTCCTAGCTCCGGACTCCAAACGCGTTCCATTTTTTGTTAGAATCATATCAAAGTTTGTTTTCTGAATATATAAATTATTTTAATAATTTATGAACCTATTTTTCTAGAAAATTCTAAAAGTGCCAGTTGTCCAAAATCAGACGCGTTTTCGTATTTTCGAGATTTCGGGAGATCCCGAATTCGAAATTATGAACCGTTTGAAGTTCAGAAAGTTGACATAATGAACTTATATAAAATAATATTTCCAGAATTTAACATGTAAGTTTAATTTACTGTAAAATTCGTGCAACGTAGAGGTAAATAGGAAACTACCAAAAATTATCATATGTGCGCCCTTGTGGACATAACTCTTTACCGACTTGTGATTTTATGAAACCATCGATTATGGTGTTCATGTAGCACTGAAATCTATAGAATTCTACACACAAATCAAGAATTTGAGTCAGTTGACTTTTTGGTCAACGGATTATCTTGATTTTCGTGCCACGGATCACAAATCCGTATAGTTGACTTTCTTTGGACCAAAATTAGGGTTTAACAATAAAATCAGATTATAATAAGATTAAAATACTATTTTAGGTTATTTTAATTATAATTAAAATAGATTAAAATAGAGGAACATATTCACCTACTTTTGTAACCTAACTTGTTTAATTTATGTGACGGGTACATCGGACGACGCCTTGAGTTGCGACTTCATCCCTTTTCAGACCAGGCAAGATACCTTGCCAAATTGCTTACAGTACTTTTCATGCTTATTATATTTTTATATATTTATTATATATGTATTTTTTTTCAGTCATAATTATATATTATATATGTTGACACACACTTGACACATAGTATCATGGGAGGGGAGGACAATCAGTACGCGTATGGGCTATATCTACTTTGGTAAACCGTAGTAACTAGCACGTACTACGGAAGTTGTGTCGCGATGGTCGCTACCCTCACGGTATGTCGGCTGATGGTGTCACGATGGTCGCTACCCTCGCGGTATGACGGCTGATGATGTTCTAGACGTGTGTGTGAGTTATGAGATTAGATAGAGTAGACTACCCTTGCCCATACGTCGAAAAGTTGTCCTCATTATGCATATTCATATAGATTGTCTAGTACAGCGTACTTATATATTTTTTGTCTATTATGCATGTTTTACTGTATTCAATTGGCATTCTTCTATGTATCTTGTTACGTCCCTCTGAGGACATGGTCCCTTGCCAGATATAGACGATCAGGAGTATCCGCAGGAGTATGGACCGGGACCTGACGCATTATTTTCTACCGAGGAGGTCTTACCTTCTGAGCATCTTTGATTATCTCTAGCGATGGATCTTTTAGCTGATACACTTATATCACCATCTTATTTTATATTGGAGATTTATTCTCCTCTCTCATTTTAGTATGGATATAGTCCTTGGTAGTGGATTTGTCTTCACCCGACTATCATTTTTGGATTATTCAGACTCATTATTCTGGTTTAGTTATTTCTTTACTATGACTTGTTTTGTGGATGAGATTAGTATTTTTTGTGACTTGTGATAATATATACCACATGTGAGTTAATATTCATATTACAACGTACGTGTGTATTATGGTATCCAGATATTGGAGTTGCCATATACATGCGGTTGGCATACTTACGTATTCTTAGTCCTACGTATTTTGGGACTGGGACGTGACATCAAAGCCCAGTGTATTCGTGTATATGTTGATTACACATCACACGTGTAATCGAGTTACTTTATTGCATTCGTGTTCAACCTAAACTGATCACATAACGAAATTATACTCTAAGGCACATTAGCTAGTATTATCTATTTTCATTACTTACATTTATTCCATATTGTTTGTTCTTTCCTTCCAGTACTTTACGTGCTTACTCTAGTTCATCTCCATTTCTTAGTTACTAGTACATCTTGTATTCTTTTCTATTACCAGTCATATATGCTCTACCATATATTTGTAACTACTTTTAGAGTTTTGTACTTCTCTCCAATCCTGATTGGATATATTTTTCAGACGACTGGTTAGTGGAGATGTGTCCCACATATTATGTGGCACAAGATGGCGAGCCAGCTGGGGAGATAGCACCTCTAGTCCATGCGAATGTAGCATTAGTCACCGAGGAGACTTAGTTTTATTTTGGCATTGTATTTGACTCTTAGACTTGGCATGTATTATTATTATTTTGAAAACTATGGCGTGGTGATTATTTGTTGGACTTGAGATGTATTTGTGACTCTTGTACTTATTTTCTTTATTTCATATCGTGTCATTTCTTGCTCTAGTTTGATATTATGATTGAGTATTGTCTTTCATCATTATATCATCGTATTGTTCCTTCATTTGGAGTTGAGATGGCATGACAGGTACCATATATATTGTGTGTGATGTTAGATAGTATTATTGACCTATATAGCGTACTATATTGTTGTAACAACGTAGGCTGGGCGTTGTTCACGTACTCGTGCCCTTATTCTGGATGCGGGTCATGACAAGCATCATCAGCAAGTCGCCATTGGGTTTCACCAGTCGATATGCGCCGTTAGAGGATACCGATTCTACGACGAATGGGCCTTCCCATTTGGGTTTGAACTTGTCGGTCGTCTTGTGGGTCATAACTATCGGCCTCCTTACTGTCAGGACGAGATCACACACTTGGTAAGTCCTTTTCTTCACCCGTTCGTTGAAGGCTCCCGAAAGACACGCTTGGTATAGCTCAATGCGTTGTTGAGCTAAGAGACGTTTCTCGTCGAGTGATTCTAACTCTTGTAACCGTCGGCAGTGATTGTCGTCAACGGTTAATTGGTTGGAGAGGGCCACTCGGAGTAAGAGAATTTGGACCTCGATGGGGAGGACTGCTTCACTCCCATAGACCAAAGAGAATAACGTGCTGCCAGTAGGTGTCCATACCGTCGTGCGATAGGCCCAAAGATATTCATCCAGCTTCTCATTACAGTCGTGTTTATTAGATATCATGAACTTTTTGAGAAGCTTTATGATAGTATTGTTAAAGTCTTCTGTCAGACCATTTGCTGTTGGGTAGGCAGTCGACGCTACATTCTGAATACAGTTTTTGTCGTAAAATTGGTAGAATACATGGCTTGCAAACTGTGGACCGTTGTCATAGATGATCCTTCGTGGCAAGCTGAAGCGGTATATGACGTGATGCTTGACGAAGCTAATCACGTTGGATGTCTTGACTTTGGCGAGTAATACGACTTTTGCCCACTTGGATAAGTAGTCGGTAACGGAGAGGATGAACCGATGTCCCTTAGACGAAGGTGGATTGACCGGTCCAATGTTATCCATGACCCAGGCTTCGAACGGCCATGACGCAATAGTCGGGTGTAGGAACTCCGAGGGTTGATAGATGAAGTCTGTGTAGATTTGGCACGCTTGGCACTTTCTTGCGTAGTTAACGACGTCTGCTACCATTGTCGGCCAATAGTAACCCATTCTCTGGAGACGGTCCTGTAGCTTGGGTCCTGGCTGATGGGCACCGCAAACCCCGTCGTGAGCTTTACGGAGAGCCTTTTTTGCTTCTACTATCGATAGACATCATAGCAGAAGACAACCGTAGGAGCGGCGATACAACATTTTGGTAGTCGTATCGTAATAGAACCGGAGGGAACGTCTTTTGATGGAAGTGGCTTCCTTTGGGTTCTCGGAAAAAATTTCATAGACTGCGTAGTCGATGAATAGAAGCCTCCAGTCTTGCGAGTCGATGCTTATCTCTACTGACTAGCTTAGGCACAGACAGAGGTTGTTCTTCGGGCAGACCAGCTCCTGACCGATCACGGTGATCAGTTTATGGGTTTTGACCGGGACTGCTAAGGAGGCAGCGAGGCCGGCCAGGGCGTCAGCCTCGATATTCAGTAGCCGATGGATGTGCTCTATGAAAAACCCTCGAAGGTGAAGATAATATCGAGCGTGACTTGATGGTAGGGAATCAAGTCTTTATTCCGGACCTCGTACTCGCCTCGGATTTGATTGACTATCAGCTTGGAATTATCATAGGCTTCCAGGTAGTCAACTCCCACTTGTATAGCGAGTTGGAGACCAAAGACGAGAGCATTGTACTCTGCCACATTGTTTGAGCATGGCTCTGTGAGGGAGTAAGCGCGACTGATAACCAGATCATATGGGGTGATCAACACTATCCTGATGCCAGCGACAATATCACCTTTGGGCCCTATTCTTGAAGTACCGTCGAAGAACATCCGCCAAACGACTTCTGCGTTCGTCACGGTGAGTCTGCGACTTCGTCGTGTATCCTGGTCTTGTTTTGTCCAAGTCCGCTGGAGCCACGTGTACCCTGGTCTTGTTTCTCTCTAAGATAATTCAAAGAGATCATTAAGCCATATGATTTCATGCCCTTATTTTATAAACTACTTATTAAATTATTTTCTTGCTATCACCCTAAACTATTTATTTACTACTTCTAAGTTTATATATATATATATATATATATATATATATATATATATATAAAAGTTATAAACATTTACTTACTATCTATTTAAATTGGGTTACATCTATTTATCTAGATCCTAAAGTAACTTTATATTTAGAACCTGACTTCCATTTAGATATATATTTAGTCTTATTATGAAGTTTTGAAAAGCTAAAAGGGGTTATGTGCAAATTTTATATAAATTTGTGTAGGTCCTTTATTTCTCTGAAACAATGGTAATAATATATAATATAATATGCCATGGTTGACTTTTTTCCAAGTTCATGTATGATTAAATTTTGCAACTAAAACGACTATTGTGGCTTTTATATAAAAATCACCTATATATTCTCCTTTGCATGCAACCATGCACTCCAACGTGAGTACATATGGTTTAGGTGCCACTTAGTCATCTTGTTACACACGTGAATAGTGCTCCTATATATTTTTATATTTTGTTTTAATCTTCTTCTTCTTCTTCTTCTTCTCAATATAAGAACTCTACGTGAATAGTAATAATATTTTCTTCTAGGGGAATTACCTATTGGTGAAACTTTGTGCTCATCACACCTGGTCATGTGGAGTACTATTCTAAAGGGGTGGTCATATTCTAAAGAGGAAACCCTTGGCCTTCCATGCTTGTAGGCATGGGAGTTATGTTTTAGTAGGCTTATAAAAGAAAAGACATACATGTAGAAATTTTTCATACCAAGCAAATAAATTCTTCTATCACTTTGTGTGCTACTTTATTTTTCCGGCAATTTCTTTTACGTAGTTTGCAGCACAGAGACTGTCAAGTGGTATCAGAGCCATGTCGTTTGATGCAGACGGGAATCCACTCACACCTCCATCAGTGTCGGCGTCGAGTCCAGCGAGTGGCTCGAGCGTGGCAGGCACCCTGGTGATCCCGAAGGTGTTTCAGGAGTCCGGCGGGACGCAGTATCCGCAACTCACGCGTGCAAACTACGATGAATGGGCCCTGGTGATGCAATGTATGCTGGAGGCAAGAGGTCTCTGGGCGGCGGTGCACACCGGGACGACGGAGCGGGAGCTGGATAGGAAAGCGATGGAGGCTCTCCTACGTTCTGTCCCGTCAGCAATGATCTCATCACTGGCGATCAAGGCGACGGCGCGGGAGGCATGGCAGTCTTTGAAGACGGTGCACGTCGGCAGCAATCGCGTCAAGAAAGCGAAGGCGCAGTCGCTGCGCAAACAGTACGAACAGCTCGCATTTCGGGACGGTGAGGGCGTGGACTCTTTCGCCATGCGTCTCACTACTCTGTCGAGCGCTCTTGCCGCACTCGGCGACACGATCTCCGAGGACAAGCTCGTCCTCAAGATGCTGGTGGCGGTTCCCAAGAAGTACAGCCAGATCGCCCTGGCTATCGAGACCCTTTTGGATCTCGATGAACTCACCATTGAGGATCTAAAGGGGAGGCTTAAAGCAGCGGAGATCAGGGACGAGATCGAGAGTGGCAACATCTCTGGCGGTAAGTTACTACTTACAGAGGAGGAGTGGGCTGCTCGCAAGAAACAGCAGAGAGGCGGCTCGTCCAGCAGGGGCGCCGGAAACGGCGGCCAGAAGAAGAAGTGGCGCATCCCGGAGAGGGACTCGGGAGCACGCGATCCTAAGCCGAGCGGCAAAAGGAGCGGCTCTGGTGCAACTCGCGACGAAAAGTGCCGTTATTGCGGAAAACTGGGCCACTGGGCTCGTGAATGCCGCAAGAAGAAGAAGGACGAGGCCATTTTCGTGCAGGTGGAGGAGGACGAACCGGCGCTTCTGATGGCGCAGGTGTGCACAATCGCCGAAATGCCCTACACCCTCACAGAGGCGACCGAGCAGGTGATGCTCAACGAGGAGTGCACCAAAGTAAAGCTTGGGGAGCGGGAGGACACCGACAATGTGACCTGGTACTGCGACATGGGAGCGTCTAACCATATGACGGGCGCGCGGGCACTCTTCTCCGAACTCGACACCGGCGTGCGGGGCAGCGTCAAATTTGGCGATGGCTCCGTCGTGGACATCCAAGGCAGGGGCACGGTGGTGTTCACGGGCCAAGGAAGAGAACATCGAGCCCTCACCAACGTCTACTACATTCCCCGGTTGCGTAGCAACATTGTCAGCATCGGACAATTGGACGAGACCGGCTGCTCCACGCTAATCGAGGATGGAGTGCTTCGAATCCGCGATAAACAGCACCACCTCCTTGCTAAGGTATCGCGCACTTCAAATCGTCTATATATCCTTCCATTGCGGATCGCACAGCCGGTATGCCTCGCGGCACAGTGCTCGGACATGGCGTGGCGCTGGCATGCGCGCTACGGCCATCTACACTTCGACGCCCTTCGTCGCCTGAGCAGGGAAAAAATGGTGGACGGCCTTCCGCACATTGATCATGTCGATCAGTTGTGCGACAGTTGTCTGGCTGGGAAGCAGCGACACACTTCATTTTCCCGTATAAAATCCCCTTCCTAAAAATCGTATATACCCTTTTATTTATTAATTATTAATTTAATTATAGTAATTAGGGCTAAATAGGATAAATAGATTTTTAATAATTTTTATGTTAGGTGTTCGGGCACTTAGAGGACTTATGGGACCATTAAAAAATTTTCGGAATTTATTCCATGTAGGAGACCCCTTGAGCTGTTGCTAGCCTAACAATGTGCAATACCCTAATCTATAAACTTTCTTATGTGTGAATATATATATATATATACATATACAAATATATTTATGTGTATATATATATTTAAAAAGAAAGAAAGTAAAGGAATTAATAAGAAGTAACTGTTAATAATAATAATATAATAATAATACTAACATTAATAACTACTATTCCACTTTTAGCATTTGTTTTAGCAACTTCCTTCAGCAACTTGCCCTTCCAATTGACCGCCACTTGCAGCCAGGGAGCCCGCGACTTAATGCTTCAGCGGATAAGTCCCCTACCCGACCCCCTATTTGCATGCGGCCGAACCCAAACTCACTCCTTCTCTCTCCCTATAATATATGTATATATATATAGTTATCTCAAAAACTCTAACCTAAATTTTTAGACCTCCTCTTCCCATCTAGAGCCGTCACCGCAGCCAGAGAAGCCCCCGCCAAGCCATCCAACCATCCCGACGACGCCGACCTCGCGTCCTGCAGATTCCCACTCGAGGCACCTTCGCTCCGGAGTGGTTTCCCGTCGACTCGCTCAACCAAATGCTGTTCCGTCTTCATAGGCATGATCACCCCTCAACCCTCTCCAATATTTATTTTATAGCCAACCTCGAAAAACGTGTGTCCCTAGGTGAAAAACAGCGTCCAAAGTGGACGGACAGACCCAATTCTGGAATCGCAGAATTTCAGAATGACCACCCATATTGTCGAGTTCGTATCTCCCACCACAGAGATCCGAATTTGATGATTCTTTTTGATACCTGTAGAACACCTGACATAGTTTATTTTCTGTTAAATAACCCTATGCTATTAGTTGCCGTGGACATAATTATATTCGTCACAAAACTACGCGCAACTACTTTTTCCAGTTTTTCAAAAGTTGGAAAACGGAGCGCGTCCCGCCAAACGGGACCCTCCCGCCGTGTGCCAAGTGTACCAAATGGTGCACGCAGCGTAACCGGACACGTGAAAATTCGTGGGGACTGATTCGGACGCGTGTGCGCGCCGGAATCAGACCGTATCCGCGGACACACACCGTGTCACAACTTTTGTGGAACTCGCGCGTATTTTGTGCACGCTTGTCAGATTGCGACAAAACTTATGCCACTGGACTCGTGGTAACGCGCTGGTCCTGAAACCCTAGCACTCGCTATTTGTGCGACGACTAATCATGTTCTTCTATTCTTCATCTTTCAACTCGTGCCCTCTGACACTTCTGATTGTAGGCTAAATGAATTCTTTTATGATATGATATATAGTTTCCTAGAATTATAGTTGTAATCTTGAATTTTGAAATTATGTGCTTAGTAGCAAGAATTTGATAGTTGAGCTGTTCATTTAGATTATAATTTTATGGTTACAACTTAGTTTTAAATCACGTAATTGAACCCATATCTCCACATAAGTTATCTCCTCTCTCACTTGAGGGCTAGTAACCTTTCTATCTTTACTATTGACACTTGTTCTATAAGCACTATGACTAAGAGGTAAGATGACCATGACCTATGTAACAGAAGAGGATACCCCAATAAAGTACCAAGACCCCTTTTTGTAGACATTAATAGGAGCTTCTACGGTATCCTTAAGGCAATACAATAGCAGTTAAATTATTTTAAGTTGGGTAGTATACCTCACCACCTAGTATCACACAGTCCTCTTAACCCATTGGTGAAGTATAACCAAATGACACCGACTTTAGACTTGTATAAGAAGATAACATAAATTGTATGCTAGCAGTAGACAACAGTGTTAATTCAGACGGTAGAATTTAGAGGTTCATGCCCTATTTGGTCGACTAGCGACCTAGACAAGGAATTAGTATGATAACTGTAGAGATTGTAGAGTCTTTTATTATTGTTGCTTATTTTGTTTTGTTGTTGTGAACTTGAATTAATTTGTACCTTCTTTCATCATAATCCAGCGTATTTATGTTTGTTGTACGACCTTGATTTATGCTGCTATTATAGCCTAGTTTTTGCAAGCTTATTCTTTCATCGAGCTTGCTCATGGCATATGTATTATTGGGTGCACACAATGATACAATTGCCTAATCAGAATCGGTGTATTAAGGTCTAGCTAACCTTAGTGCGCTTGGTTCGCTCTTCGCATTACTACTTTACGTGGATTGAGATATATGGTAGTAGACAGATATACTTGCCCCTAGATATGTCTGACACATCGTATCGGTTACATAACTGTACTGATACGAGCATGTAAATAAGAAATTACCAAAAATAGGATTTCAATCCACAACTGTCCTGACAACTCTCTTTTCGATTCTTTAATCTCTTTGAACCTCGTACTTGTATTCTGTCACCTTCACCTTGGGTTCTTTATTATTTCTCTCCGTCTTCCCCTATTTCGGAAAGACGAAACCTTGTGCTGGTATAAGTTGACACTGATAGTATTAGCTATACCCCATAAGGCTAAACACATGACTTAGTGACTCTCTTTTATAATTGGTTAAGGGCATATCATAGGTAATATGTTTGGTGTTAAACCTTTGAGGATTAAAAATCATGATTTAATAATTTGAGCAATAGTTTTCTAAATGTATGGCCTTAGGTGGTAGATAAAAAAATTTTAAGTTCGGTAGATTGTGAACCTCTCACCCAATTCTCATCTTTGTGCAATTTTCCAATTGTTGGGCGCTTTCATGCAAAGGAGCATTTAGGTGTCCACACCGTTGGTCATGACCCATGAAGAAACCTATTTTTCGCTCATGTGGATTTTTCCTATAATTTTTCGGGATGTGGAATGCGCAACATCGCCCACCCCTTTAAATCCAGCCTTGCATTTTAAACGATGCAAATCTTATACCATTCTTGACATTCTATCGTGGCTTAATTTTAATTTCGAGGACGAAATTTTTATAAGTTGGGTAGAATATAAAACCCCCTTCCTAAAAATCGTATATACCCTTTTATTTATTAATTATTAATTTAATTGTAGTAATTAGGGCTAAATAGGATAAATAGATTTTTAATAATTTTTATGTTAGGTGTTCGGGCACTTAGAGGACTTATGGGACCATCAGGAATTTTTCGGAATTTATTCCATGTAGGAGACCCCTTGAGCTGTTGCTAGCCTAACAATGTGCAATACCCTAATCTATAAACTTTCTTATGTGTGAATATATATATATATATATATACATATACAAATATATTTATGTGTATATATATATTTAAAAAAAAGAAAGTAAAGGAATTAATAAGAAGTAACTATTAATAATAATAATATAATAATAATACTAACATTAATAACTACTATTCCACTTTTAGCATTTGTTTTAGCAACTTCCTTCAGCAACTTGCCCTTCCAATTGACCGCCACTTGCAGCCAGGGAGCCCGCGACTTAATGCTTCAGCGGATAAGTCCCCTACCCGACCCCCTGTTTGCATGCGGCCGAACCCAAACTCACTCCTTCTCTCTCCCTATAATATATGTATATATATATAGTTATCTCAAAAACCCTAACCTAAATTTTCAGACCTCCTCTTCCCATCTAGAGCCGTCACCGCAGCCAGAGAAGCCCCCGCCAAGCCATCCAACCATCCCGACGACGCCGACCTCGCGCCCTGCAGATTCCCACTCGAGGCACCTTCGCTCCGGAGTGGTTTTCCGTCGACTCGCTCAACCAAACGCTGTTCCGTCTTCATAGGTATGATCACCCCTCAACCCTCTCCAATATTTGTTTTATAGCCAACCTCGAAAAATATGTGCCCCTAGGTGAAAAGCAGCGTCCAAAGTGGACGGACAGACCCAATTCTGGAATCGCAGAATTCCAGAATGACCACCCATATTGCCGAGTTCGTATCTCCCACCACAGAGATCCGAATTTGGCGATTCTTTTTTATACCTGTAGAACACCTGACCTAGTTTATTTTCTGTTAAATAACCCTATGCTATTAGTTGCTGTGGACATAATTATATTCGTCACAAAACTACACGCAACCACTTTTTCCAGTTTTTCAAAAGTTGGAAAACGGAGCGCGCCCCGCCAAACGGGACCGTCCCGCCGTGTGCCAAGTGTACCGAATGGTGCACGTAGCGTAACCGAACACGTAAAAATTCATGGTGACTGATTCGGACGCGTGTGCGCGCCGGAATCAGACCGTATCCGCGGACACACACCGTGTCGTAACTTTTATGGAACTCGTGCGTATTTTGTGCACGCTTGTCAGATTGCGACGAAACTTGTGCCACTGGACTCATGGTAAGGCGCTGGTCCTGTGACCCAATTTTCACACATTTCTGAGACGGTTGACCAAATCGCCAATTGGCGGGCCCTACAGTTGACTTTTTGGACAAAATTGAGTTCGGCCCATCGGAATCCACATTTGGACATACCGTTGGGTTCGTATTGACATTTAGAGTTGTTTGACCTATAGTTTGTCCCATTTAGAGACTGTTACCCTTGGCACACTTTTCGGTGCAAAGTGGGCCATATGTGGACCCCACTTTTACCCGAAATTACCGTTTTGTCCCTGTGTCCAAATTGGACGAAAGGGAAGTGCTTTTTAGCTATTTTGCTCATTCTAGAAACGTTGGTGATATTTATTTCAGCATCCGGAGACATTTATTCTGTGACCGTAGCTTTTGATCCTGTGCGTTTGACCTCTGGACAGTATACCTTGCAGCTTTCTTACCAGGCAAGATACCTTGCCAAATTGTTACAGTACCTTTATATGCTATTTATATTTCTTTATATTTATTATATTTCTGTTTAGTCTTGCATGTGTAGTTTTCTTTCAGTCATTACTATATATTAGATATGTTGACACACACTTGACACTTAGTATCATAGAGGATAATCATTAGGCGTATAGGCTTTAACCACTCTGGTAACACCGTAGTCACTAGCACGCACTATGGTGAGTCGTGTCCGATGGTCGCTACCCCCGAGGTATGTCGATTGATGGAGTCCGAGGGTCGCTACCCCCGAGGTATGTCGGCTGATGATGTTCATGGACGAGTGCATGAGTTATGAGGCTTAGATCGAGTAGACTACCCTTGTCCATACGTCGAAAAGTTGTCCTCATTTGCATTCATATAGATTGTCTTGTACAGCGTACTTATTTATTTTTAAATTATATGCATGTTTACTGTATTCAAGTTGGCTCGTATTTTCTGTATCTTGTTACGTCCCTCTGAGGACCTGGTCCTCTGCCATGTGTGTCTATTCTTGAGTATTTGCAGGAGCACAGATCGGATGGCTATATATGTTTCGTGGATGTCCTCTCTTCGAGCCCGTGATTGCTAGATGGTGTTCTTATATGGTGTTGTTGTGTTGTACTTACTTTAATATTTGCTCTTACATTCGAGTTGGTAGTGGATTTGTTTCCATCCAACTATCATCTTTAGATACTTCTTATTGAGATCTAGTTATATAGATGTTGGTTAATTATTCATATTGATTTTCTGTGGATGAGATTTAGATTGTACCCTATGACTTGTGACATATGTTTATACCACTTGTGGATTGATTTTCATATTACAGCGTACGTGTGGATTTGGTTTCCATATATTGGAGTTGCCATATCCATGCGGCTGGCATGCTTACGTGTCCTAGTCCTACGTATTTTGGGACTGGGACGTGACATATTTTTGTGGTGGCCCATGCAGGTCGAGAGCATATTGTCTCGGTTACGTTACTGTGCCGAGCAAGCCTGCACCTAGGAATAGAGTATAGGATCTCATCCACAATTGACTATGATTCGTTTTCCTTCCAATCCATTCTATCTGAATAATTGTATCATGCTTCATTCTTGTACTTCCCTAATAGCTCTTTGAGTATAGCCTTCTGCTAGAATATAGGAACCCCTGTTATTAGGATGATAATTAGAGTAGCACACCTATTAAGAATACAACGAGAATATAGACACACCACTAAGTTTAGAATATCTAGTGAACCTAGAATTCCTTATCTTTAGATTGTTATACCCTTACCCCTTGATGTATTAAGAAGACTTGAGAGTAGTATAGACACTACTAGAGTTAGTTGGAAGTTTGACTATATTGTTGACCCTAGTATTGAGGAACCAATAGGAAACCAAAACTCAATATTTGGACTGAACTAACCTTCATAGTTAGATAATATTAGAACTATAAACTTAGATCATTGTCTTATTATTAGTAGACAACACTTTAGGAAGCCAAGAGCATTGAATATAGTAGTTTCTTGAACATACCGCAAACACAGAGAGTAGCGTAGCATCTCCCCTTAGGAAACCTTGACATTATCTATAGCCTCTCTATTTTATTTCATATATTTGTTTCCCTGAAACCCTAGCACTCGCTATTTGTGCGACGACTAATCATGTTCTTCTATTCTTCATCTTTCAACTCGTGCCCTCTGACACTTCTGATTGTAGGCCAAATGAATTCTTTTATGATATGATATATAGTTTCCTAGAATTATAGTTGTAATCTTGAATTTTGAAATTATGTGCTTAGTAGCAAGAATTTGATAGTTGAGCTGTTCATTTAGATTATAATTTTATGGTTACAACTTAGTTTTAAATCACGTAATTGAACCCATATCTCCACATAAGTTATCTCCTCTCTCACTTGAGGGCTAGTAACCTTTCTATCTTTACTATTGACACTTGTTCTATAAGCACTATGACTAAGAGGTAAGATGACCATGACCTATGTAACAGAAGAGGATACCCCAATAAAGTACCAAGACCCCTTTTTGTAGACATTAATAGGAGCTTCTACGGTATCCTTAAGGCAATACAATAGCAGTTAAATTGTTTTAAGTTGGGTAGTATACCTCACCACCTAGTATCACACAGTCCTCTTAACCCATTGGTGAAGTATAACCAAATGACACCGACTTTAGACTTGCATAAGAAGATAACATAAATTGTATGCTAGCAGTAGACAACAGTGTTAATTCAGACGGTAGAATTTAGAGGTTCATGCCCTATTTGGTCGACTAGCGACCTAGACAAGGAATTAGTATGATAACTGTAGAGATTGTAGAGTCTTTTATTATTGTTGCTTATTTTGTTTTGTTGTTGTGAACTTGAATTAATTTGTACCTTCTTTCATCATAATCCAGCGTATTTATGTTTGTTGTACGACCATGATTTATGCTGCTATTATAGCCTAGTTTTTGCAAGCTTATTCTTTCATCGAGCTTGCTCATGGCATATGTATTATTGGGTGCACACAATGATACAATTGCCTAATCAGAATCGGTGTATTAAGGTCTAGCTAACCTTAGTGCGCTTGGTTCGCTCTTCGCATTACTACTTTACGTGGATTGAGATATATGGATCAAGCTGTTGAGATCCAAGGACGAGGCGAGCGAGGCGATCAAACGCATTCAGGTTGCGGCGGAGGTCGAGTCGAAGTGCAAGCTTCGTGTACTACGTACAGACCGTGGCGGCGAGTTCACGTCGAACGATTTCAACGACTACTGCGAGCGCCACGGCATCAAGCGCCCCCTCACCGCGCCTTACTCGCCTCAGCAAAATGGCGTCATCGAGCGCCGGAATCAGACTGTAGTAGCTATGGCCAGAAGCTTGCTCAAGGCGAAGAGCATGCCGGCGGCATTCTGGGGCAAGGCGGTTGTCACTCCCCAGTCCCAAAAATACGTAGGACTAGGACACGTAAGCATGCCAGCCGCATGGATATGGCAACTCCAATATATGAAAACCAAATCCACACGTACGCTATAATATGAAAATCAATCCACAAGTGGTATAAAATGTTTTACAAGTCACAGGGTATAATCTAAATCTCATCCACCAAAATTATATCTGAATAAAATAACCAATGTCTATGAAACTAGATCTCAATAAGAAGTATCTAAAGATGATAGTTGGATGGAAACAAATCCACTACCAACTCGAATGTAAGAGCAAATATTAAAGTAAGTACAACACAACAACACCACATAAGAACACCATTTAGCAATCACGGGCTCGAAGAGAGGACATCCACGAAACATATATAGCCATTCGATCTGTGCTACTGCAAAACTCAAGAATAGATACACCTGGCAGAGGACCAGGTCCTCAGAGGGACGTAACAAGATATAGAAAATACGAGCCAACTTGAATACAGTAAACATGCATATAATTTGAAAATAAATAAGTACGCTGTACAAGACAATCTATATGAATGCAAATGAGGACAACTTTTCGACGTATGGGCAAGGGTAGTCTACTCGATCTAAGCCTCACAACTCATGCACTCGTCTATGAACATCATCAGCCGGCATACCTCGGGGGTAGCGACCCTCGGACTCCATCAATCGACATACCTCGGGGGTAGCGACCATCGGACACGACCCACCATAGTGCGTGCTAGTGACTACGGTGTTACCAGAGTGGTTAAAGCCCATACGCCTAATGATTGTCCTCTATGATACTAAGTGTCAAGTGTGTGTCAACATATCTAATATATAGTAATGACTGAAAGAAAACTACACATACAAGAATAAACAGAAATGCAATAAATATAAAGAAATATAAATAGCATGCAAAAGTACTGTAACAATTTGGCAAGGTATCTTGCCTGGTATCCTGCTGCTGGTATGAATCAGAGTCCAAGTCACAGTCCAAATAGCCTATGTATTACAAATTTATCACGTCAAAAGATAATTTATTTTAATTTATTTAATTCTGTAATAATTACTCTAAAATCCTATTTTAATCTTATTATTCTGATTTTTAGGTTAATGCCTAAATTTTTTTCAAAGGAATTGAATTTTATCGACTCGAGACTCATGGCACGCAAATCGAGGCAATTGTTGACCGAAAAGTCAACTGACACAAACTTGACTTTCATGCATGAATTCCTGTAGATTTCAGCGTCAAAAACATGCTAGAATTTATGGCTCGTCCGAATTCAAATTTGTTTAGAAATTATGGCACATACAAGTTTCGTATCGTGCACCGATGGTTAAATTTTATCCTAAAAGTTCTACAGAATTAACAATATAAAAATACTTCGAAATAAATTCTGGAAAAAACATATGTCAATTATCTCGATATTAGCTTTCCGAAACTTTAAACGGTTCATGATTCTGATTCCTGGTTCTCCCGGAATCACGAAAACATCGAAACACGTCTATTTTCGGATATGCTGTGTTCTACGAATTTTCCAGAATTTAATAATAATAATTTCGTAAAACAAATTATATAATCAGAAAGCTAACCTCAATATCTTTCTAACACAAAAAAATAGGCCTCATTTGGAGTCCGGAGCTATGCGCAATGGCTTCTGGAAGATGAAGGAACCCTAGATGACAATTCTCCAAAATTCGGCTGAAGAAAAACCCTAGAAATAAACTTAAACTAATATATATAGAGGAGAGAGAAAGCAGTCGTGGCTCAGATCTTGACACGTGGCAGCCATCCAACGCTGCCGTCCCGCAATCACTGACAGGCGGGCCCGACACTGTTTGTTGCGGGAGGCTGACAGGTGGGCCCCCTGTTTGCTGACTGGGCAGAAATAATTTCTTTTTGGGTTTTCTTTTTCAGAAAATAGTTTTTAATTCAATTTTTGATAATTAACTCAAAATAAATGCTAAAAATAATCAGAAAATTCCCAAAAAATTATAGAAAATATATTTTATTATTTAGAACCTAAAATAAAAGTTTGGGATATTTTTACCTAAGTTTGAACATAAAATAAATTCTTCAAAGTCCTAGAAAATTAGTTTTACTAGTTTTTTAATTAACTAAAATTTATGGAAAAAATTCCAATAATCTAAAATAGCCTAAAAATAATTCTAAATAAATATTTATATAATTAAATATACTAAAAAAATTATTTTCTAATTAACTAAGAGAATATTCTAAATAAATTTAACATCTATAATAAATATAATAATATAAAATATACATAAAATACCTATTTTGGGTGAGGGAGTTTACAATCTACCCAACTTAAAATAATTTCGTCCTCGAAATTAAAATAAGACATAATTTGTTAAATCCTTCATATTCATACATTAGGTACGTCAATCGCAATCTCTTCCAAAAATTTAAATAACAAAATCTATTCAAATCTATCGCGATCATTTCAAAATTAAGATAATCATTGTTCAAATCAAAATTCAACCTATTGTAATCTCTTCTCACTTTTCCAACTCATCAATATCCAAATTTAAATTGAATCCATATAATATCTTCAAGATTTAAATAACCCATATCAAATTTTACCTCACGATCTCCAAGTATCATAATCTCCTCTAGAAGTAATTCGAGTCCAATATTATTCCTATTTTCACTTATAATTTTTTTTTTGTATTCTTCAACTTTTTAAATTCCATTCACATCCTCAATATTTCAAATAGGTAGTCCAATCATCAATTTTTTTTTTAATTTAAATCATCAAATTGAAAAATAATTTAAATGCAGTCCACCAATGTTCAAGTCTGAAATTATATATTTATCCTTCAAATTCAAATTGATGATTTTACCTTCAATACTCAAAAATTTAAATTATGTACTTAAGGTATAAATATTGGGTCCTCAATATCAAGATTTTTAAAATTCATTAATCCTCATCATCTTAGTCATTCTTCTAAAATTCTCAAAATTAAATGGCTTGAACCTCTCCCAATCTAATCTTACTCGATCACAATCTAAAAGAAATTTCTCTCGAGTTGCCAATGCACTGCTACCCAACTTAGAATTTATCCATCTATCACAGAAGGCTATATACTTTAAGAAAAATATTCCTTAATTTATTTACTCATGCTATTCAATTATCAAAGTTTTAACACGAAACATATCACCTATGATATACCCTTAATCAATTATAAAAAAAAGTGTCACTAAGTCATGTGATTAGCCTTATGGGGTATATCTAGTACTATCAGTGTCAACTTATACCAGCACGAGGTTTCGTCTTTCCAAAATAGGGGAAGACGGAGAGCAATAATAAAGAATTCAAGGTGAAGGTGACAGAATACGAGTACGAGGTTCAAAGAGATTAAGGAATTCGAAAAGAGAGTTGTCAGGACAGTTGTGGATTGAAATCCTATTTTTGGTAACTTCCTATTTACATGCTCGTATCAGTACAGTTATATAACCGATACGATGTGTCAGACATGTCTAGGGGCAAGTATATCCGTCTACTACCATATATCTCAATCCACGTAAAGTAGTCATGCGAAGAGCGAACTAAGCGCACTAAGGTTAGCTAGACCTTAATACACCGATTCTGATTAGGCAATTGTATCATTGTGTGCACCCAATAATACATATGCCATGAGCAAGCTCGATAAAAGAATAAGCTTACAAAAACTAGGCTATAATAGCAGCATAAATCAAGGTAGTACAGAAAATATAAGTACGCTAGATTATGATGAAAGAAGGTACAAATTAATTCAAGTTCGCAGAAGCAAAAACAACATAAGCAATAATAATAAAAGACCCTACAATCTCTACAGTTATCATACAACCTCCTGGTCTAAGTCGCTAGTCGACCAAATAGGGGCAAGGACCTCTAAATTCTATCGTCTGAATAAACACTGTCGTCTTATGCTAGCATACAATTAATGTCATTCAGTTACACTTCATCAATGGATCACAAGGACTATGTGATACTAGGTGGTGAGGTATACTACCCAACTTAAAATAATTTAACTACTATTGTATTGTCTTAAGGATGCCGTAAAAGCTCCTGTTAAGGTTTATGAGAAAGGGTCTTGGTACTTTTAGGGTATCCTCCTATGTTACATAGGTCATGGTCGTCTTAAGCCTTAGTCATAGTGCTTATAGAACAAGTGTCAATAGTAAGAATATAAGAGTTACTAGCCTCAAGAGAAAAGGGGATATAACTTATATTGAGGTGGGGTACAAGTTACGCGACTTAAAACTAAGGGGTAATCATTAGGTCATAATCTACGATAATAACTTAAACTATCAAGTTCTAATTACCAATCACATAATTCAAAAATTTAAGAGTAACAATCAAAATCCTAGCAAGCTATATATATCCTAAAATAGAATAAAATCACTTGGTCTATAATCAGAAGTGTCAGATGGCACGATTTGAAAGAGGAAGAAAAGAAGAACGTAATTATTATTTTATTTTTTTTAGTCGTCGCACAATTAGCGAACGTTAAGGCAGCAGAGGAACAACATATAAAATTAAAATAGAGGGCTCTAGATAGCATCATAGTTTTCTAAGGGGGAGTGGTATGCTAGTTGCTATGTTCGAGGTATGATCAAGGAAAAAGTGTTAATTACATTCCTCTAGGCTTCTTAAGGTGCTGTCTACTAATAATAAGAAAATGATCTAAGTTTTTATAGTTCTCCAATACTATCCAGTTATGAAGGTTAGGTTCAGTCCTAATGTTCAATATTGGTTCTCCATTGGTTCCTCAATACTAGGGTCAAACATTATGGTAAAACTTCTAACTATCTCTAGTAGTATCTATACTACTCTCAAGTCTTCTTAATATATCAAGGGGTAATGGTATACCAATCTAAAGATAAGAAATTCTAGGGTTCACTAGATATTCTAAACTTAGTGGTGTGTCTATATTCTCGTTGTATTCTTAATAGGGGTGCTACCATAATTATTATCCTAATAACATGGGTTCCTATATTCTAGCAGGAGGCTATACTCAAAGAATTATTAGGGAAGTACAGGAATCAAGCATGATATAATTGTTCAAATAGAACAGATAGGAGAAAGACGAATCGTAGTCAATTGTGGATGAGATCCTATACTCTAGTCCTAGGTGCAGGCTTGTTCGGTACAATAACGTAACCGAGACAATATGCTCTTGACCTGCATGGGCCACCACAAAAATATGTCACGCCCAGTCCCAAAAATATGTAGGACTAGGACACGTAAGCATGCCAGCCGCATGGATATGGCAACTCCAATATATGGAAACCAAATCCACACGTACGCTATAATATAAAAATCAATCCACAAGTGGTATAAAATGTTTCACAAGTCACAGGGTATAATCTAAATCTCATCCACCAAAATCATATCTGAATAAAATAACCAATGTCTATGAAACTAGATCTCAATAAGAAGTATCTAAAGATGATAGTTGGATGGAAACAAATCCACTACCAACTCGAATGTAAGAGCAAATATTAAAGTAAGTACAACACAACAACACCACATAAGAACACCATTTAGCAATCACGGGCTCGAAGAGAGGACATCTACGAAACATATATAGCCATTCGATCTGTGCTCCTGCAAATACTCAAGAATAGATACACCTGGCAGAGGACCAGGTCCTCAGAGGGACGTAACAAGATACAGAAAATACGAGCCAACTTGAATACAGTAAACATGCATATAATTTAAAAATAAATAAGTACGCTGTACAAGACAATCTATATGAATGCAAATGAGGACAACTTTTCGACGTATGGGCAAGGGTAGTCTACTCGATCTAAGCCTCAAAACTCATGCACTCGTCCATGAACATCATCAGCCGGCATACCTCGGGGGTAGCGACCCTCGGACTCCATCAATCGACATACCTCGGGGGTAGCGACCATCGGACACGACCCACCATAGTGCGTTCTAGTGACTACGGTGTTACCAGAGTGGTTAAAGCCCATACGCCTAATGATTGTCCTCTATGATACTAAGTGTCAAGTGTGTGTCAATATATCTAATATATAGTAATGACTGAAAGAAAACTACACATACAAGAATAAACAAAAATGCAATAAATATAAAGAAATATAAATAGCATGCAAAAGTACTGTAACAATTTGGCAAGGTATCTTGCCTGGTATCCTGCTGCTGGTATGAATCAGAGTCCAAGTCACAGTCCAAATAGCCTATGTATTACAAATTTATCACGTCAAAAGATAATTTATTTTAATTTATTTAATTCTGTATTAATTACTCTAAAATCCTATTTTTAATCTTATTATTCTGATTTTTAGGTTAATGCCTAAATTTTGTCCAAAGGAATTGAATTTTATCGACTCGAGACTCATGGCACGCAAATCGAGGCGATCTGTTGACCGAAAAGTCAACTGATACAAACTTGACTTTCATGCATGAATTCCTGTAGATTTCAGCGTCAAAAATATGCTAGAATTTATGGCTCGTCCGAATTCAAATTCGTTTAGAAATTATGGCACATACAAGTTTCGTATCGTGCACCGATGGTTAAATTTTACCCTAGAAGTTCTACAGAATTAACAATATAAAAATACTTCGAAATAAATTCTGGGAAAAATATATGTCAATTATCTCGACATTAGCTTTCCGAAACTTTAAATGGTTCGTGATTCTGATTCCTGGTTCTCCCGGAATCACGAAAACATCGAAACACGTCTATTTTCGGATATGCTGTGTTCTACGAATTTTCCAGAATTTAATAATAATAATTTCGTAAAACAAATTATATAATCAGAAAGCTAACCTCAATATCTTTCTAACACAAAAAACTAGGCCTCATTTGGAGTCCAGAGCTATGCGCAATGGCTTCTGGAAAATGAAGGAACCCTAAATGACAATTCTCCAAAATTCGGCTGAAGAAAAACCCTAGAAATAAATTAAACTAATATATATAGAGAGGAGAGAGAAAGCAGTCGCGGCTCAGATCTTGACACATGGCAGCCATCCAACGCTGCCCGCCCCGCAGTCACTGACAGGCGGGCCCGACACTGTTTGCTGCGGGAGGCTGACAGGTGGGCCCCCTGTTTGCTGACTGGGCAGAAATAATTTCTTTTTGGGTTTTCTTTTTCAGAAAATAGTTTTTAATTCAATTTTTGATAATTAACTCAAAATAAATGCTAAAAATAATCAAAAAATTCCCAAAAAATTATAAAAAATATATTTTATTATTTAGAACCTAAAATAAAAGTTTGGAATATTTTTATCTAAGTTTGAACATAAAATAAATTCTTCAAAGTCCTAGAAAATTAGTGTTACTAGTTTTTTAATTAACTAAAATTTATGAAAAAAATTCCAATAATCTAAAATAGCCTAAAAATAATTCTAAATAAATATTTATATAAGTAAATATACTAAAAAAATTATTTTCTAATTAACTAAGAGAATATTCTAAATAAATTCAACATCTATAATAAATATAATAATATAAAATATACATAAAATACCTATTTTGGGTGAGGGAGTTTACAGCGGTGACCACGGCGGTGTACCTGCTAAACATGGCGCCAACAGCCAAAGTGAAGGAAAAGACGCCATATGAGGCGTGGCATGATAAGCGCCCCGATGAAAGTTTCTTACGTACTTTCGGTTGCATTGCTCATGTGAAGATGATGCAGCCAAACTTGAAGAAACTTGACGATCGGAGCAAGCAAATGGTGTTTGTTGGCTACGAAGCGGGGTCCAAGGCTTACATGGCCTACGATCCAGTCGGTCGTCGCTTGTATGTCACCCACGACATCATCTTTGACGAGGTGGGGCAGTGGAACTGGACGCACACCGACATCGACGCCAGCCTCGTCGGGATCGGTGAGGCATTCACTGTTGAATTTCTCCACGAGCTCATTCCCGGCACGTTCATTTCGGCCGGGAACGGAGGTCCATCGCCAGAGGCTGTGGGCGCAGCCACACCCGCATCGACGCAAACGCTGCCTCCACCCGAGCAGGCGGGAGCCGGTCTCGCGTCCCCACCACCGGCCGTGACGCCCGCTCGCACAACCGCGACATCAGCCGCGACGAATCCAGCGGTTTCGACGCCTGAGACGACGGGTACGGCTCCGATCCGATTCGTCTTACCGCCGTCAGGAGCGACGCCCGATCTGCCAAACGAACTGCCGCACCGATACCGCAATCTGCAAGACATCTATGAAGTTGAGTCGGTGCACCACCACGACTCTGAGGACCTCCTCCTCGCAATGGATGACGAACCCTCTATTTTTTCAGAAGTGGAGCAACACGAGTGTTGGCGCCGAGCGATGCTGGATGAACTTGCATCCATTGAGGAGAACGACACCTGGCGGTTCGTAGACCTGCCCGCTGGTCACCGCCCCATTGGACTCAAATGGGTCTACAAGGCGAAGAAGGATGAGCACGGCGTCGTCATCAAGCACAAAGCCCGGCTCGTCGCGAAGGGGTATGTGCAGAAGCACGGGATCGACTACGATGAGGTTTTTGCGCCAGTAGCCAGACTTGAGTCCGTCAGGTTGTTACTGGCGTTTGCCGGTCATGCAGGTTGGGTTGTCCATCACATGGATATGAAAACGGCATTCTTGAACGGGGAGCTCGACGAAGAGGTCTACGTCACGCAGCCACCCGGTTTTGCAGCCGCCGGCGAGGAGTAAAAAGTTTTTCGCCTACACAAGGCACTCTACGGCCTGAAGCAAGCGCCGAGGGCCTGGAACGCGAAGCTGGACAAGTGCATGTCCACACTCAGATTCAGCTGGAGTCCCTCGGAGTACGCCATCTACGTGTGTGGCCATGGCGAGGCAAGGCTGCTCGTGGGTGTCTACGTCGACGACCTCATCATCACGGGAAACAATGCGGGCGAGATCGACAAGTTCAAGCGCGAGATGAGCAGCTCATTTAAGATGAGCGATCTCGGCTTGCTTTCCTTCTACCTTGGCATAAATGTACAGCAGAACGCAGACGGTATCACAGTGAACCAGTCTGCATACGCAGAAAGATACTGGAGAAGAGTGGCATGGGCGATTGCAACCCTTGTCATGTACCTATGGAGCCACGTTTGAAGCTCAGCAAGGATAGTGCTGCACCGCCGGCAGATGCCACGGAGTACCGGAGCATAGTAGGAAGCTTGCGATACCTCGTGCACACCCTGCCAGACTTGTTATTCGCAGTTGGGTATGTGAGCCGCTTCATGGAGAAGCCAACGACTGAGCACCTAGCGGCGGTCAAACACATACTCCGGTACGTTGCTGGTACGCGGGGTTACGGCTGCCGCTACGAACGAGAAACAGAGGAGCCCCGGCTGGTCGGCTACTGCGACAGCGACATGGCCAGGGATGTTGACGACCGCAAGAGCACAACAGGCGTACTATTCTTCCTCGGCAACAGCGCTATCAGTTGGCAATCACAAAAGCAGAAGGTGGTGGCACTATCATCCTGCGAAGCCGAGTATGTCGCAGCAACCACTGTCGCCTGCCAAGGCATCTGGCTCGCACGGCTGCTGGCGGACATGAAGGGCGACGATATCGGATGTGTAAAACTGCGCATCGACAACAAATCAGCAATCTCTCTCAGCAAAAATTCGGTGTTTCATGATCGCAGCAAACACATCCAGACGAGGTACCACTTCATTCGTGACTGCATCAAGGACGGGACAGCTGAGGTAGAGTATGTCCGAACAGATGAGCAGCTCGCCGACATACTGACCAAGGTCCTGGGCCGGGTCAGGTTCCAGGAGCTTCGCTCCAAGATCGGGATGATCGTCATCAAGTAATCGCAAAAGTTTAGGGAGCGATTATTGGTGAAACTTTGTGCTCATCACACCTGGTCACGTGGAGTACTATTCTAAATGGGTGGTCCTATTCTAAAGAGGAAACCCTTGGCCTTCCATGCTTGTAGGCATGGGAGTTATGTTTTAGTAGGCTTATAAAAGAAAAGGCATACATGTAGAAATTTTTCATACCAAGCAAATAAACTCTTCTATCACTTTGTGTGCTACTTTATCTTTCCGGCAATTTCTTTTACGTAGTTTGCAGCACAGAGACTGTCATTACCTATATTGATCCAAAGCCAGTAGCAATATAACAATGGCTTCTCTCGGAAAGTATGGGGGTCGAGGTCAAGGAGATGACTACATCCAAGCGGAAACCTAGATGCAGTTCGGATGTCTTCCACCAGTGGAGAAGGGGACGGCTGCACCTGGATGAGTCATACTACACGCACAATCGACCGATGTGGCTTGCATGCATGCGGCATGCTGGGCAACTCGAAGGACTTGGAGGAAGATGTTGATCTTGGCGGAGATGATCTAGATGGCGTCGGGTCTTGACAACAAGCTGTGTCTGCTGGTGTAGACACGGTCATCGAGGTTGGCGTACACCAGAAGCAGAATCGATCCGGTGTTACGTCGGCTCCCGGCGACTTCTGTTAGGCTACGTGGTGCGTCGACTAAGTCCGAATGCGTGCAGGTGACCCGACCGGGAGGTTCGCTGGGGTCGGAGAACCGAGCTCGAGGGTCCCGGAGTGCCGGTCTAGGGGGGGTCGGTGGTGAAGTGGTGGAGGTCGCATATGGATAGAGGGGACAAAAGAGTTGGGATAATGAAGATGATGGCGACGTGGAGGTGTTATAGGCATCGGAGGCTTGGCTTCTCACGATTATATATACACGAATAGAGGCTGCATGGGTATTTAAATAGAGAGAGAGAGGGGTTTGGTTTGTTACAATAATTTAGATAGAATTTATCTATTATTTTTTTATATATTTTTATATA
The DNA here is from genome assembly GCA_036927795.1 of Iris macrosiphon. Taxonomy (NCBI): domain Eukaryota; kingdom Viridiplantae; phylum Streptophyta; class Magnoliopsida; order Asparagales; family Iridaceae; genus Iris; species Iris macrosiphon. The sequence goes on along the minus strand of JAYESA010000004.1, from coordinate 283,831,756 downwards.
TTTTTATTCAATAGTTACTTTAATTTATTTAGTGGCTAGATATTACGTAATATATAAATACTCTTATCTGTGTAGTAGATGGGTATCTATCCAATGTACTCACAGGATTTGATTTATTTGTTAAAGTTGCTACACCTATCTATATTGCTTCCATGTTAGTAGTATTCAGGCTTATCTTCATCCATTATTGTTGTTATTATTATTATTATTATTATTATTTATTTCTAAAAGAGACTTAGTTATTTTTGTAGCAAAATTCTCTTTGACAATATTATGTACGTAGTTTATTTTATATCTAGTATTCATCTACGTATATTTAATTATTTTACAAACACTTAGTTATGTTATTAAATTAAGATAATTATATGGTCTCAGTTCTAGTTAAACTTAAAATTTTAAATTTTGGAAAAGTAAAAATAAATTTTGAAATTTTTGGAACAAGGGTTTACACTTGGTCTTATGGTAGCAATCCTCGGACTTGCCTGAAGGAGTCCGCAGTTGCAGAGGCAGTCGTCGACATTTGCCGTAATTCGTGTTTGCCATTTAAATCAGAAGGAGAACTAAAAGAACTTGATTTGATTAACAAACTAAGAAAAAGTACATAGAAGTCCTAGAAGACAATCTAAGTACAAATTTATTTTCTAGGGGTGACGATGGAGGGTTATGAGTGTAACAACTCTCTTTACTCCGTGGACGATCCGATGCAGAAGCTCTTCTCTCTTGCTCGAGTGTAGATCCGCAAACAGCCAGCCAGGCGGTTGTATAGGGGTAGTACTCTGTTATTTATAGTTGTTCTGTGTTCGCATGAATTTTGGACCGCATGGACGTTGGGAGTTGCCACGTGTTTTCCCCTAACAGAAAGAAGTTACAATTGTACACGAGAATCCAGACTTCAGCTGTCTTGTGGACATTTGTCAAAATTTTCTTGTTGTTGAATATATGGATGATTTCTCGTCCTTTGTGGGCACGACTTGGTCAATTGGACACGTGGCCTGCCACTTGGTTGGAGAGGATCACCTTGTTACAACAGCACAATTTGGTTTGTTTGGAAATCTGGGACATACGAAGCCAAGAATCGTAGAGAATGCATGGGGTCTGGAACGTATGGGCCAGAGCCACATGGGACGCATGGAGTCTGGAACGCATGGGGCCGAGACACATGGGATGCATGGAGTCTGGGACGCATAGGCCAGAACCACATGGCACGCATGGAGTCTGGAACGCATGGGGCCAGAGACGCATGGGACGCATAGAGTCTGGGACGCATGGGCCAGAACCACGTGGGACGCATGGTCTAGGACAGCATGGGACGCATGGAGTCTGGGACACATGGACCAGGGTTGCATGAGACACATGGAGTCTGGGACGCATGGGCCAGGGTTGCATGAGACACATGGAGTCTGGGACGCATGGGCCAGAACCGCATGAGCGTCTTTTGTCGTATTGTATACGTAGTGCTGCACACTTTCTGAGACTTCTGTCTTTTAGTAAGATCACATCTTTCGAGACATTCAGAAAATCCTTCTCTGTCAGGATGCTGTGTCAGATGTAATCTTGTTGCCAGAGCATGATGTCGGATCCATCTGCGGCCAAAACTGCCTTTGGTCGTTTAGTACGCATAACTCTCGCCTAATTGGGCTATATGGACGTCATGCGGTCCATTTCCTGCTAAAATTTTCCCCGGGCCGCATGATTGCTGAACGCATGGATCCAACTTTTCCATACTTCCACAAAACCTCCTTCAAAGTTTTCAAAATGATAAGTTTGAAATACTTTGAATAAGAAGCATGAACGGGATATATTTTCGGTCACATGGACATAAGATCGCATGGCCATTAGGTCGCATGGCCATTTAGGTCGTATGGAGACATGGATGGCCGTTGCCAGGCTGCCAACCCCTCATTAAATACCTTGATTTGATTTGATCTCTCTAGGATTCTGGACTATCTCCTCTCACGGACCCCGAAGTGACAATTTTTTTTTTGAGGAGATAAGACCCAAGGGCTGCCGTCATCATTACTACTTACAGCGGGGCGCTGGAACCAAAGGGTCACTAGCGTCCCCTTTTAGCCTATAAATATGGGTTTTGCTGAAGAGAGATTTTTTTTTTCCGGCCTGAGTCTCTCTTTCACCGTTGTCTCCGCCTCTTCTTCTTCTTTCGATCATCCTATCCGATCTTCTGCAATTGCCCCCAAGTCTTCGTCTTCCTCGTCCAAGGCCAAGAAGGCTGTTGACAAGGGGAAGCGCCATGCTTCTTCGACTAGGGCGGAGGATGAACCCCCCCTCTTCCATTTGGACATTCTGTCATGACCCGCACCCGGTTATTCGGGCACGAGTGCGTGGGCACGTCCAGCCTACGCCGCAGTGTCGGCGGTAGTACGCTGTCTAGGTCATTTCTGGGGTCCATAAGTATCTATCTCATCCACAATAATGAACATGTAAGAATAATCACAGGAAATAGGAATGCTAAGATTTCATAATATTTAATCTGTGACAACCAATCCACAGTTAATACAAGCCAGAAGATAAATCGGAGACAAACCCGAGTTTATGCTGAAAGAAAATAAAATAATAACTAACTGGCTACTCCTCCTCAAAGGTAGTCTCCTGAGTGGGAACCGGCTCCTCAATGTGTCACCTGCTAACTCATAGGGGCCATAATAGGTAGGGGCAAAGTCCTCATCATCGCCTAAAACAACGGATCCAGTCAGGAAATGAGCAAAGTACACAATGCACAACAAGATTAAACTAAATATTCATAACAATTAACTTGAGTATCATGTTGAGAAAGTTGCATAGAAGAACATCAATATCTCAGAGTTAATGCTATAAACAGGAATATGAGAAAGCAGGAAATAAATGAGACAGGAAATGAAACTACAACAGTCAGCAAGAACTATAACAAGACCAGAAGCTATCTGTGTGAACTTGTGTTTATTTTAGAATACATAGTTGGCATGTAGGGGTTTATAAGGCTAATCCGGCCGTCATAGACGGCTATTAAACATGAACAATCGAGATCCGGCTGAGGGTACAGTCGCGTACCAACAGCTATTAAACATGATAGGGGGAAAGGTAAACTACATGCCTTCTAGTATTCTCCCACCCGACATGAAAAGCAAGACATGAAATACAGTATCCAAGACATGAAATCCAGTGTTCTATACTATGTGTAATCATCAAGGGTACTAGTAAAGCAGAGAATTAATTATCACAATATAAAGATTTAACTTGAAGTGCAGGTACTTGCCTGATGTTTGGATCCAATTACAGTTATGTTCTCGGGAAAATTCCAGAGATGAGTCCAAAAGCTGAAATAGACATTACCATCACGCTCAGAAGATGTCAAATAGCTAGAAACGTCTGTCCTTGGGTCCAATTTGGAGACAAGGGCAGAAACGGCAGTTTTGGGTCAAAACGGGGTCCGCCGATGGGCCCGCTTTGCACCGAAAAACGTGTCCGGATCAACGGTCTCCAAATTCACCAAACTTAGTGTCAACAGGTCAGGAACGCTGATACGAACCCAACGGAACTTCCAGATTTGGATTCCGATGAGCCGATCACAAAATCGCCCGTCGAGCGGGGCCTGTGGGGCCCACGACACGCGATTTCGTCAACGTTCTCAGAATCGAACCAAACTTGACCCACAGGACCAGCGTATTGCTACGAGTCCGATGGCGCAAGTTTCGTCTCGATCTGACGAGTGTACAAGAAGTTAGGGCAAATTGCAGAAAAGTCGGATACGGGGCGATGTCCGCGGATACGTGTTGATTCCGGTGTGCACGCACACCCGAATCAGCTTCCGCGAAATCTCACACGTCCGTATCGACGACGCGCACGTATCTTTGAAGACCGCACGCGACCAAGTCGTCCCGTTTGGCGGGGCGCACTCAGTTCCGGGGTAAAACGGGGTCTGGTTTTTTCCTGTTTTTGGATCGCGGTGTGCGATCACCACAGGACGCGATGCCCCGAGCGGTTTATCCGGGCACCGAGAGGGTCATACAGGCTTCGCAACGCAATTTACGGAATTGAAATCAGAGATACATGGTGCAAGATACGAGTACCTGAACGAGGCTCGAAAAATCGAAAATTTCCGTGTCCGTGTCGTGTCCGACACGCCGACACGAATATGAAATTTAGGGTTAGGGTTAGGGTTCCGGCGAGAACGGCGGCTTGGGCGGCGGAGGAGGCCGGCCGAGCTAGGGCAGGGCAGCGCGGCGCTCGCTGGTGGAGGCGGCGGCGGCTCAGGCTGACGGCGGCAGCGCCGGAGCTGCGGCGGGGAGGAGGCGCGGGACGCTTCGGGGTGAGTCGACTGCGGGTCGAGGACGGCCGGGTTCTGAGCGGAGCAGGGCTGTGCCGCGGCGGAGCGTAGCGGAGAGAAGAGGGGAGGAGGAGGTAGGGGAAACGGGCGGCCGTCGGTGGCGGGCGGCACGGCGGTGGAGGAGGAAGGAGGAGAGGGAACTCTGGGGGGGGGAGTTTAATAGGGGAGAGAGAGAGAGGGTGGCCGGAGGTGGCGGAGGTCGTGGCGGGGTTGCCGAGGGGTGCGGGCGGAGTGGCCGGGCGGAGCGCCGCGTGGCCGGAGGCGGCGGCCCCGGCGGGAGACGCGGGGAGCGGGTCGTCGTGCGGGGAGAGGGAGAAGGGGAGGCGGGTTAGCGGGTCACGGTCGGGCGGGTTCTGGTGGACCCGACCCGACCCGTTAAGTCGATGGGCCGGGCTGGGCCGCGGGTGAGGGTTTGGGCCGGTTTTATTATTAGGATTTTAATTAAATAAATAAATAAACAATTAAAAATAGATAAATGTTTTTAGGTAATTAAAATAGGTCCGGGGTCCAATAATTTCCAGAAAAATTATCCTAAGTTCAGTTTTCCATTTTACACCCAAAAATATTATTTCCATAATATTTTAATATTATTTATTATCAATTAAAAATCATTTAATAATTAGAAACCCTGATTTTAATTACAGAATATTCCCAGAAAATTCCAGAAAATCGCGAAAAATCCCAATTTAAAATTTTTGCAAAAATCTGGGAGTTTACACATTCAAGCGTCCATCCATAGTAAGGATCGGTGGAGGCGGACTCTGGACACACGGATACTCAGCACACAGTCCACTGCACGGGTTTCCACATGACCATGTCGCATGCTTTATGCGCGGGTCTTGCTTCGGCCTCATGCACCGATCTTTACACGAACGCATGCTCCCTTCATGACCTGACCGCATGTACCCTGCCTTACTGGGCCGCATGTACTCTTCATGACTTGGCCGTATGGACTCTGCATAATTGAGTTGCATGTACTCTTCATGACATGGCCGCAAGGACCCTGTATTACTGAGCCACATGTACTCTTCATGACTTAGCCGCATGCACTCTGTATAACTTGGCCGTTTGGTATCTCAGTGTTTTCTAACTGACCTCCTGCCTTTGATTTTTGCAGTAATTCTACCCGTGGCTCCGTCAGGGGAGGTACTGGTTGGGCGTGCCCAGGCTCCACGCGTCCCATTCGTCTTTGGCCCCATGTGTCCCAGACTCCATGCATCCCATGCGGCTCTAGCCCATGCGTTCCAACCTCCATGCGGTCTCTGTGATTCTTGGCTTCGTATGTCCCAGATTCCCAAACAAACTAAATCGTGCCGTTGTAACAAGGTGATCCTCTCCAACCAAGTGGCATGCCATATGTCCAATTGACCAAGTCGTGCCTATAAAGGACGAAAAATTATCTAGATATTCAACAACAAGAAAATCTTGACAAATGTCCACATGACAGCTGAAGCCCGGATTCTAGTGCACAGTTGTAACTCCTTTCTATTAGGGGAAGACACGTGGCAACTTCCAACGTCCATGCGGCCCGTAATCCATGCGGCCACAGAACAACTATAAATAAAAGAGTACTACCCCTATACAACCGCCTGGCTGGCTGGCTGCGGATCTACACTCGAGCAAAAGATAAGAGCTTCTGCATCGGATCATCCACGGAGTAAAGAGAGTTGCTACACTCCTAACCCTCCATCGTCACCCCCATAAAACAAATTTGTATTTAAATTGTCTTCTATGACTTATCTGTATTTTTTATTAGTTTGTTAATCAAATCAAGTTCTTTTAGTTCTCCTTTTGATTTAAAAAGCAAACACGATGGCGACTCTGCTGGGAAATCTTTGGTAGACCTATTACTTTTTTGCGCACTTGGGGTGAAAGTAATGGATTCAAAACAAACCATATTAGAGGTAATATGGACGTGATAGGTTTGTGGACCCATTATTTTTTGCGCATGTTAGAGTGACTAATAGGTTTGAGACAAGCCCTAGCGATATGGATGCCATACTATATGTAAGATGGACGTAATATTATCGGTAACGTAATATGGACGTATAGGTTTGCAATAGGCGGCTACTCTGTCATAGATCCTGATATGGATGCCATACTATCTGTAACATAATTTAGTAAATTAGTACGATCCAAAAGAATCTAACAAAAAATAGACTCTATTTTTACCTCTTCTATCGTCATATCTTCAATTGTGTTGCGTATGGTGGCCAATGTTTCATGTCACGCCCAAGTATCGAAATACGGAGACGGACATGGCCGGCTCTCCCTACAAGGTATAGAACGTCGTACGGCGGTCACGGCTGTAACTAGACAAGGGGGTGCATACTACAATCAAGTCACCTAGGGTCAAGAACATCTATGTCTCAATCAACAACCAAGAATCAATAAGAATGAACTTGTAAGATAAAGCAGTTAGGCGTTCCTGACGCTCTATCAGAATGATCATGAAATTATTTATACATAATGGTACACTAGTACATTTTGAAGAGTACATGACTGTAAGTTAGCCATGGTCTGAATAATATACAATCATGTAAATGAACTAATGTTCGGATAACCGTCTAACATGTGCCGTCGGCTAAACACCAAAAGATAATACAAAATGATACTCATAGTGGGGGAGAAGAAATCCACTCAAGTTTCTCGGCGGACATCCTCCTGGTGTTCGCCATCGGTCAGGTACAAAACAGGATCCTTGGGCTCTGCTACTAAACCTGGCCAACCAAAACTAGCGGGGTCAGGCCCCGAGAGCAAGTACCACAAAGAAGCACGAGTGAATAAAGTAAAAACCAATAAAGTACATAAAATAGGAATCTGTGCCACAACTGCAAGCGTATGACCGTTCATCGGAGCTGTAGGACACCTCTACAACTAAACAAGGATAAGAGGTATCGCACTACGCCGAGACAGGGTACGACTCACCAATTATGAACACGACGAAGATACAACACATCATTATAATCCAGAACAAACATGCCATAATACCATCTAAGATATAAGTATAATATCCATCTTCGGTACATGACCTATTGTGACACATTGGCGCAACACTACAACCAAACAAGGACAAGGATTGAACCATCGCACCATAATAGTTTATGTCCCTAGACTACCAACACATACTCTTAAATCGGCCAATCAATCATATGACTTATTATGTGGAGTCTGAGTTATCTCAGAACAGAATAATGCAATATTGAAATCCTCATATCGTGAGCTGTTTAGCGAGGCTAACCGAGCTATAGTATCACATAGCACATTGTATATTATGCACCGGTCCCTCGTAAGGCCACCATACTAAGATCACATAGAACGTATTGTACAATATAAATATTCAAATATTGTCATCCACTAGTACGAACGTGACCAATATCCAATGTGGGTCAGCCTTGCACGTCATGACAGTTGTCTGAGGTAGCTAATGTGCACGATGGGATTTCATCCCTCCCAATGTTCTATAAATTTTAGTTGTCTAAATTAACCCTATGGTTATGTTAGGAATCACATGGCGTGGTCACATGATCAATCCTCCTATATGTCGTACCGTAGTACGGGCACGCTAGATACGAATCCACTTTGTCACTTGGTAGTTCAATTTGGATTCACCCCAGCGTGATGCAACAATCAACACAAGTCCTAGCCACGCTTTGGTAGTTGACCCACATACCATGTCCGTACTGGAGAAATAATATAATAATATCATATATCGCGTAGTATAGGGGACATTCTTGATGCACAACCCAAAATATGCTCATAGCACGTAGCAAGTTATGTCGCACCTCAATGCACATTATAATATGGTCACACCTCAGTGCACCTTATAACACATGTACATGTAACACGTAGTAATTGTATCAGCACAGATACAAGAAATCGGCTCAAATTACCAAACTTACAGTTGGTCATATGAGCCTTATCACATTGGAACACGTAGCTCATGTTATGCACATAGCTGGTTAGCCACTTATGACATAGTCAATTTTAGCACATGGTCATGTCTAGCACAAGGACGGGTTACTAAGTCCATTCTTTCTTAGGATCAATCACAAGCAATTGTCAAGGCCAACCACATAGAACAAAGAAACATTCCAAATAAAAATAGCTAAGCCGTATGCACAACTTGGCGCATGAGACGGGTGCCACATGGACTGTTGGCCGTATGCTACCTCAGGCCGCATACGATCCCAGGCCGCATAAGATCCCAGGCCGCATGCTCCTCCAAGTCGCATGCTCTGGACATAAGTCCACTCTTTGGGACAAGTGCCAAAGTAATGGTCATTAATTACAAGTCAGAAAAGTGACTTGACGTGATGGATGTGACATGCCAAAAGTGTCAGAAAGTAAAAGACAAAATCATAGAAAGATGTGCAAGGACAAAACAGAGTTTATGCGTCAAAGAGAAGAGACCGCATAGAAACCAACGCCGCATGAGTCTGCTTGCCACATAAGTCACTCGGCCACATATTGCTCTTTGGACTTAGCGAATTTCTTATTCGTCCGGCGAACAAAACACAAGGAATTATGTCACTTAGCTTTAGAACACTTTGTGTAATGGTCAGTCATGCTTCCAACAAAATAGACGCATGTTGGTTGGTTATGCGGCAAAGAGTCTCGGTCGCATAAGGATCATGCCGCATAGGAGTCTCGGCCGCATAAGGTGCTGGCCGAATAAGAACATCTTCTCTAGACAACAAGTTCAGCCATGAGGAAAAAGCTCCAAAAAATAAAATTTTGTTTCCTTAATAAAAACTTTATTTTAACTCCAAATCAAGTGAACAAAAAGCCAAAATGCTCGAAATGAAGTACTCCATCAACCCCAAAAACTAATTTTCTAAAATACTATGTTTTAATAGATCAAAACCAAGAAAAACTTTTGAAACCCATGAAAATCCTAACTTTAAAACTCAGATCTACTCAAAATCGTTCATCAAAACCAAAAAATCCAAGAACTAAAACTAATGAAAACATCAAGGAAAATATTTTCCATCAAACACATTTTTATTACTATATATATGCAAAAATATGAAAATCTATGGCTTCACCACTTTGAGCAAGATGTACTTGCCTTAGTAGAATAACAAACCTATTCCTAGAACCAAGTCTAGGGCTAGGGCTTAGAGTTTCGGTTGGGAGCTCTTGAGGAAAGAAGGAAGAGTAAAGAATAAGTAAAGGAAAGAAAATGAAAATGAAAGAGAGGAGAGAGAAAGAGGAGTATATATCCTAGTGGTTCCAAAAGGTATTTTAGTCATGACTAATCCTCATGCAATCATAACCATCCAAAATAAGCCTAGTGGTTCCAAAAGTGAACCGGGTCAGATATCCATTTTACATACGGGTCCTAGTACTGGTTCATGGCAATTGTCAAGGTATTCACTACTGGTCTCGGGTAGTCTCCATCAATAAACAGAAATACAATTAAACAAAATACAACATAATTAATAGGAACCAACATGTAAAATACAGCATGAATACATCTATAGGAAAAATTTTAAATATAACAAATTCAAGAATACAAAATACGGGAACGGGTGTGACATTTCAGCACGTTTGGCATCTGCCAAAGCCGGCTTCCATCGGCACATTCTAGGAAGTTGCACGTTATAGTGTCGACATACCTCAGCCCGCTTCAGCATCAAAAAGTGCTCGTATATCCATGCATGTATGTATAGTCAACAATTTAACAACGAAATATCATATTATGTATAGAACTAAAGGAGCAAAGATATTTTTTTACCTGGAGTAGAGTCTGGCATCCTGCTATTGTCTTTGTACCGATACGGGATGCTGCACCAAGCTCGCGGTAAAGGTATGCTAGTATACCAGTTTTCCAAGAAATTTTATCCCCGGTATCGATGTCGAGAAAATTTAATAGATATCTGGCATGAATCGAAGTTCTGGACTTGTCCGAAATGCTGACAGCTCCTAAGACGAAAAGCATGTATGTACGGGACGCCCTATCGACAGTTTTTCCTTCGGCCTCATTGTCTTTTGTCATGCCCCAGTCCCAAAATATTGAGGACCCATCAAGGTGTACTTAAGCTGTATAGCAACAGTAAGGGTCTATGATACTAATCTCATTCACAGAAATAAATACATCAATAAGAAGTATAAAACAACATCAAGTCTCAATAAAGTATCTCGGGGAACAACCCAATAATATGTCTGATACAACATGTCAATAGACAGGAAATAGAAGTCCAACAAATAGAAATAACTAAGTATAATAAATCAGATACTCAGGAGAAATCCTCGACGATCACCTCGTCTTCTGGTTCTGGTACTGCTCTAGTGCCTGCTCATGTTCCGTACACCTCGGGGTAGATCTCTTCTGCTAAACCTGGGGACATAATCCGATCCAGGTCCTCAGGGGACATAGCAAGGTACAAGAATAACTCAAGCCAAATAAATATAGTATATGAAATGAATCAGCAGGGCAACTATATAACCAGCTAAGTGATATGCAATATGAGAGCATCACTAGAACTCAGGTTGAGACTACAACAAGCTCTGTGTCTAGGAGCCGGTAGCAGTGATATCATGTAGGAGCCTAGCTCGGAGTGGCTACGACACCGTAATAATATAATCAACATGTAGCCTGTGTGTCTCTCCCCACCCAATGTAATTACACGTCTCATGTCCACGACGTCTCATGTCTATGTCACGCAAGATCATATCTAATGTAGCAAGTCATAATGATAGCCAAGCACATGCAATATCTATGTCACGAATCATGTAACCTATACAGAATCACCATGAATATCTCAGAAAGATTCTGTCTCATGAATAGTGTCAGGTGTCCTGTGGTATGACGTACTTGATAATGCAAGCATGAGAATGTATAGGGTCTCGATATCCATGTCTAGGTGACGTTACACAACTCTGCGTACGGTGTTGACACCCGAATATTATTCGGATGTTAAGTAATGTCACACGGCCCAAGGTTGAACATTTATATCAGATAAATAAATCAAAGGAATAATAGAAAACAAGTGCTGCAAGTATGACAAGGTACACTTGCCTGGTGTTTGGTTTCCAACTGCTGCTCTGGTATCGGCGGGATCTGCAGGTACTCCTCCCGTTGCTGAAATAAACACTACCATCATGTTCAGAAGATATCAAATAGCTAGAATTGCCTGTCCATAAGTCTAATTTGGACACAGGGACAAAATTGACCGTTTCTGGTCAAAGTGGGTCCACATGTGGCCCACTTCGCACCGAAAAATATGCCAGAGATCATGTTCTCCAAATTCGTCAAAATTTAGAATGAAAGATTTTTGGAAGGTTTGAGAGGGTTGGGCTGTCCTAAGTAAATTTTGGGCTATCCTCAGTAAAAATTATAAAATTCTTGGCTGTCCTGAAGTAATGGACCATCATAAACAAAAAACTTAGTGCCTATAGAATTTGCCCAATAATAATGGCAAAAATTGGGTCAGCTGAATTTTTTTAAACATGATTTTCAAGTCGTCATTAGTATTGATAAGCAAATAGCTTTGTCGACATGGTTTCAATGTTAAAAAAAAATACCATTGTTAATGGGCGTAGTGGTGTGCAAGTTGTTTGTGTAGCTTATGACTATCTCTTAGTTTATATAACTGGAGAAACAAGAAAAAAAAATAAACTGGACTTGAAAGAATTTAAAATTGTCCTCAATATATTAAATTGTTAGCAGCCATTTTAGCAACTATATTCTATTTTTAAAAATATTTGATCCATGGTATTTTTTTTAAACTACACAAACACCATTACGCCATTAACAATGACATTTTCTTAAACGTTAAAACCATGTCGCCAAAGTTATTTGTTGCCAATGCTAATGACGACTTGGGAACTATTTAAAAATTAATAGTGTCGCCAATAACAATGGTAATTCATTAATTTTTTTGAATTTACTTAAACTTATTATCTTATTTGTAATTTAATTAAAATATATTGTCATATACAATACGTGTGTGTGTGTTGGTTGTGGATGGAAGAGGTAAATTATTTCCTGGCCGAAGACTAGAAAGTCACTCTGAAGACCTACAACCAATAACCAATCTAGACCCGAAGGTCTACAAAACCAGTCCGAATACTACATCCTGGCCCGAGGGCTCCATCCCTGGCCGAACGTCCGCACCAGCGTCGCAACCTCCCCACAACCACTTCACAGCCCGAGATGCACCGCACCTGATTCCTAGCCGCACCGCACCCACCTCACTTTAAATCTCCATATGGAATATAAATAACCATCAGGAAAAAATGCCTCCCTCCTTAACCAGTATATATATATATATATATATATATATATATATATATATATATATATATATATATATATATATATATATATATTGAAGAATGGGTACTTCATTGAGATAGAAAAATATGCAATCAAACTTACAATCCTGGGGTACTCACTCCCCCCCTATCTTTTCTCCTCCATACATTTAATATCATAATCAATATTATTGATTATTCCAGACTCTGACATGGATTTGCCTTCGAAGATTCTGCGATTCCTTTCCCTCCAGACGTGTCACACCGTCCACAGCAACCTGAGTCTTGCTTTCCTGTATACCGAGTCCCCTCGATTACCTAGCGCTTGAATTTTTTCACATACAACCAGTAGCCCATTATCAACTGCTGTTGATAGGTTTAGTTGTGATTTGTAGTGCTGCCAAATTTGTCTGGTGAAATAACCCTAAAAAATTAGATGGTCTCGTGTTTCAGGCTCTCTTGCACACAACTCAGCTCACATTTGGAATGTTTATTCCAAACTTCGCAATTCTCTCCTTGGTCAACAACGGTTGGTAATTGATGAACTCAAATTAGAAACTTACAATAAAAAAATTATGTGCATTTAATCCAACTGTTGGTAATTGATGAGCTTGAAAAAATTGGAACTCTCATGAGTTCCTCTAGAAATTATATATATGCATCATCCCGTACGCGTGGCAGTCATCAACTGGTGACACCTGGAACCGTTCATCGACCATTAAATCGTAATCAGGGCCGGCCCTGGCCCAGGGCGGGCAGGGCGACCGCCCAGGGCCCCATGGGCCAGAAGGGCCAAATTTTTTTTTTGTTTAAATATATAAATAATTTTGTACCGAAAATAGAACTAGTATTTATCATTGACCATTCTTATCACAAAGCAATTGTTGTGTAGTGGTTATTACATTAGACTTGCACACAAGAGGTTCCTTGTTCAAATCTTGGTGGAGGCATATTTTTTATTTTACTTTTATTTTATTTTATTTTATTATTATTTTTTTTTTTAACATTATGTATGGAACCTCGTTGTCCTGATCGCTGACGGCTTAAAAATCTACAGCCACGTCGACTCCATACGCGTACCGATCGACCTTTCTGGTTCCTTCGGGCAGAGTCCGGAAACAAGACCAAGATCGTGGACTATAAATACCAAGGTCCCCGCCTGTCTCCTCGCTAGTCCTCTTTCTTTAGAAGTCCTCTCTCTAGAATTCTTCGGAACTTTCGTGATGGATTCGTTCTTCGGAACTCGGTCGTCGGCGTCGGCCGGCAGCTGGAGCTACGAGTCGCTGAAGAACTTTCGGCAGATCTCGCCGGTGGTCCAGAACCACCTCAAGCTGGTGAGGATTCCTCCCTCAAGAAACCCTAATTTTCTCCCTTTCGAGTTTATATAGCATTTGGGTATTAATTTGGTGGAATTTGCAAAATTCTTCTATGAAATATTGTATAATTAGAAGATTATTGATTGCGTGCAATTTTTTTTGTTTTCTATTGGCATTAAGGCCGGTCCAGAGGTTCTGCCAGCGAGGCGACTGCCGTAGGACCCTCAATAGGCAAGACCTCCAAACAGGGCCCGAGTAGGGATGACAACGGGGTGGGTTGGGGCCGGGGACCATACCCCCATCTCCGTCTCCGAATAGTATTTAAATCTCCGTCGTTAAACAATGCACTCCCGTCCCCGTTCGGTTTCAAATATTTATCTATGTTTCCGTCCTCTACCATATTAATAATTTTTCGTATATTATAAGCTTAAAAACTGGTTTCATTCCAAAAAAAAATATATATATAAGACATGTTGATGTTGGTTTTTGTTTGTTTCTTGCAAAAGCTCAATTCCTCTCCCTTTCTTTAGTCCCACATCGGATGCACCAAAGCCCCCTTGTGTACATATATTACTTTCTCTCCTTTGCTCTATTAAGTTGTTGTGTGGGGAACCCTTTGGGCCACACGCGCGCGCCGCCGCCGCCGCCCGGCCCGGCTCGGCTCGGTTCGGTTCGGTTCGGTTCGGTTCGGTTCGGTTCGGTTCGCGTAACGGGTGCGGGTACGCGCCCACATCTGCGGGCGCCGAATGCCGATCCGATTTCCTCTTCGGGTTCGGGCTGGGACCCTAAAATTCTTTTTGCTCCTCTGTTTATTCTTCATTTATTTTCTGTACGTTGGAATTTATTCTGGACGTTACGGTTTTTGAACCGTTATTGTTTAAGTGTCCAGGTTCATTTGTAACGGCTGAATTAAATCGTAATTTAATTCAGACCGTTACACAAATGTTCTATATATTCGTCCTTGTTCTTTGTAAATCTACACAGAAAAAAACAAATCTTACGAAACCTCTGTCGACATTCTGTTCTTCGTCTTCATCTCCGAGCTCTGGGCAGAGCTAAGTTCTGGTCGTTCTCTCCAAGTCGTGTGCGGCAACGAGATACCGGTAGTGCGGGGGTTTTACCACTAGGAGCTTCGGGTAGGTCTGCACACAGATCCCGAATAAACTCTTAGGGCAGTGCTTCGTGCACGACTTCCCCAGAGGCCGGTAACATTGTTTAATTTTATTTATTTTTCGTATTCTGAAATTGTTCAATAAAATTCTAACAATCTAAGAGTTTATATATTTGTTAGAATTTAAATACTTACTGTTAATCTATTTCTTAAAAACTTTTTCAAATTATCAGAATCCAATCTAACTCGTTGTGGGAAATACTTTCCACACAACCATTTCCTCATCATTCATAACGACCAGTAAGTTTATTTGTTTGCCATGTTAAAGTTTCATTTACTTCTGATAAGTAAATTCTGAAATCACAACCATTACTTCTGAAATCAATAAGAAAATACCTTCTTGTTAGTGCAGGGGTTTGATTTCAGTGAGAAGTTGATTCTTTTAATAGAACCACAACTATTTCCTCATCGTTCATACAGAAAACTTTATACTTCCTGTTAGAATTGATTATTTTTAAAATTGAATTTTCTATAACAATTTTGTTACTGTTGCTACTTGCTAGTTCTATAGCAAATTTGAAAGGAATTTGCTAGCTACTGTTATATATATATAAACATTAGTATACTGTAACTATCAATTTGAAAGGAATTTCGTTACTTCTATAGCAAACATTACTATACTGTAACTAGCAAATTGCTATAAACATTACTATAATTACTTACTGTTGCTTGTTCTATAGAAATTTTGTTTATATATATATCAATTAACTGTTGATTTCGTTTCGTTTCTATAGCAATTTGTTCTATAGCAATTTGAAAGGAATCTAGGATCAAAAGTTAATACTGTTTCTATAGCAAATTCAAGTTTTCAATAGTTAATTACTATACTGTAACTATCAATATACAAATTTGTTTAACCTGTGCTTCTAACATTCTGTTACCACATTCTGTTAGAAATTTGTTACCACATACAGTGAACATATTCTGTTCTTCTACCAATTTGTTAGCATATTTCATAATTTTCTCAATTGCAATTCTTTATCACTTTGTTTCTTGAAACCAATCTACGACCAAAAGAAAATAGTTTAGTAAAAGGAAATTGCAAATAAAATCTTCAAATCTAAAGTTTCAAAGTAGAGACAATCTCGGGCACAAGCCGAAAGGGTCCTTCTGTCAACCGGGTGTAAACAACCCTAAGCGACACGGTATTTAAGAGTCTTCGGACCACCGCTAGCTGGGAACCGGCCCCTACAGCTAACCTGATTTGGTCAACACTTGAAAAACTAAAAATTTTAAGATTGTTTAGCAAAGACCACCAAAACTATTATCTTGTAGAAGGCCAAGGAAAACCCAAGTCTAATTTTCCTTATAAACCAAAAGAATTTCTTCAAGAAGAAGAAAAAAAAAAAAAAACTTTCAGCCTAACCACCACAACCATCATCACCAAAACTAAAAAACCTAGAACTTCAGTCAGACTCAGTTAGACCAGAAGCGAACATGCTTCACAAAGGTTCTTCGAGTTCCTTAAGGTCTATAAGCTTTCAACCCCTTATTAACCTCTCTTACCATTCTGATGATTGGTGGTTGGATTCTGGAGCAAATGTTCACGTTTCGTTTAATCGCTCCTGTTTTTCAAACTATCAGGAATCAAGTGGAGGAGGTGTGACCCTAGGAGATGGCTCAACGGCACAAATAATTGGAAGAGGAAAAGTTAACCTGAAAATGACATCAGGAAAAATTTTAACTCTTCAGGATGTTCTTCATGTGCCGTCTGTCAGGAGAAACCTAGTTAGTGGATCCCTTCTTGTAGCCTCAGGATACAAAATTGTAATGGAGGCTAATAAAGTAGTTTTTTCTAAGCATGACTCATTTATAGGAAAAGGCTTTGTAAAAGACGGTCTTTTCATTTTAAGTACAATGAATAAAATGTCTGATGGTTCTCTCATTGTCTCTAATATAGAATCTTCAAATGTTTGGCATAGCAGACTAGGTCATGTGAACCTAGGTTCTATTAAAAGAATGATGACCTTAGATCTTATTCCCAAGACTCCAATAGATGACAAACACAAATGTGAGATTTGTGTTCAAGCCAAACACACTAGATTACCTTTCAAATCTGTAGAAAGAAACTCTGACCTTCTAGAACTTATCCATAGTGATGTATGTGACTCAAATAGAATTTTGACTAGAGGCGGTAGAAAATACTTTGTTACATTTATAGATGATTATTCAAAGTATTGTTATATCTACCTTCTCAAAACCAAAGATGAAGTTCTAGATAGATTTAAGGTCTTCAAATCTGAAGCTGAGAATCAATTAGAAAGGAAGATTAAGATCCTTAGATCTGATCGTGGTGGAGAATATACCTCAAACGAAATGACTAACTTTTGTGAAGAACATGGAATAATTCATGAGGTAACTGCTCCTTATTCACCTCAGTCTAATGGAGTTGCTGAACGCAAGAACCGCACTCTGTTAGATATGGTGAATGCCATGCTTCTCAGCTCTGGTGCTCCTGATAACTTGTGGGGAGAAGCCCTTTTAACTGCCTGTTACATTCTTAATAGGATTCCTAGTAAGACAAAAGATAAGACTCCCTATGAGATGTGGAAAGGCAGAGCACCTAGGATTAATTACCTTAGGGTTTGGGGATGTCTTGCTAAAGTCGGAATTCCCGAACCTAAAAAGAGGAAGATTGGTCCCAAGACTGTAGATGCTGTTTTCATAGGATATGCCTTAGACAGCTATGCCAATAGATTTCTAGTGACTCACTCAGAAGTAAATGAAATCTCTAACAATACCATTATAGAAGCAAGAGATGCAGTTTACTTTGAAAACATATTTCCTTTTAAGGATAGAAGTTCAATCTCTTCCTCCATACCCTCTACAAGTTCTCATGTCCAAATACCTAGCTCTCAATCTGAACAAGACTTAGAACCAAGACGGAGTAAAAGGAATAGGATTGAGAAAAATTTAGGAGAAGGATTCTTCACTTTTTTGATAGAGGGTGATCCCTCAACTTATGAAGAAGCAATGTCATCTCCTGATGCTCCCTTCTGGAAAGAAGCCATTAACAGTGAATACAACTCCATCATGGAGAATAACACTTGGTTTCTAACAGATCTACCTTTAGGCAATAAACCAATAGGCTGTAAGTGGATTTTCAAGAAAAAACTCAGAGCCGATGGTACTATAGAGAAATACAAAGCTAGACTAGTTGCCAAGGGTTTTACCCAGAAGAAAGGATTAGATTATTTTGATACCTACTCTCCTGTAGCTAGGATCACATCCATTAGAACTCTCTTGGCCTTAGCATCCATTCATGATATGCTAATTCATCAAATGGATGTAAAGACAGCATTTTTGAATGGAGACCTAGAGGAAGAACTTTATATGGACCAACCTGAAGGTTTCATTGCTAAAGGTCAAGAAAAGAAAGTCTGCAGACTAGTGAAATCCCTCTATGGCCTGAAACAAGCTCCCAAACAATGGCACAATAAGTTTGACAAAGTAATTTGTGAATATGGTTTCTTGTCAAATGAGTATGACAAATGCATATACTCTAAAGGTACATGTAAAAGTTGTGTCATTTTATGCTTGTATGTAGATGACATTCTTATCCTAGGTTCATCACTGGAATTGATAAATACTACAAAGAACTATTTATCTAGCCAGTTTGATATGAAAGACCTAGGAGAAGCCAACCTAATTTTAGGAATGCAAGTGACCAAAGGCAAAGAGGGTTATACTCTATCTTTAGCACATTCAATTGAAAAAATGCTAAAAAGATTTGAGTTATTTGATAAGAAACCTGTCCTTACTCCTTATGACAGTAGTATTGTATTGAAAAAGAATGAAGGATCACCTTTGGAACAACATAAATATTCTCAGATGATAGGCTCCCTTATGTACATAACAAACAGGACAAGACCTGATATTGCATTTGCTATTGGGAGACTAAGCAGATATACCAGTAACCCAAATCAGTCACATTGGACTGCCTTGGATAGGGTATTTAGATATCTCAAGGGCACCCTAGATTACAAACTTCATTTTACTAGGCACCCTGATATCATAGAAGGTTATTCAGATGCAAACTGGGTAACCGACTCACATGATGTAAAATCTACTACTGGATATGTATTTACTCTAGGAGGAGCTGCGATCTCCTGGAGCTCTTGTAAACAAACTATCATAGCTAGGAGTACAATGGACTCTGAAATGATAGCTTTAGATACAACTTGCACAGAAGCTGAATGGCTTAAAAATCTTATTATGCATATACCTGTTTCTCTTAGTCCAGTTCCTGCAATTTCTATAAATTGTGATAATAAATCTGTTATTGAACTACTAAAGCATGATTCTGTGAATGCTAAGATGAACAGGCACCTGCAGCTGCGCTTCAAGTCAATCAAAAGCCTACTAGGCAAATATGTGGTTCTTGACTATATAAAGTCAGAAAAGAACCTTGCAGATCCCTTGACGAAGGGTCTGTCTAGGACTTTGATCCTAGAATCATCGAGGGGGATGGGGTTAAGCCCATAAATTAGTCACCAGCAGTGGCAACCCAACCGAGTCTGACTGGAGATCCCAAGAAGCCGGTTCAATGGGTAGAAACAAGCTGAACTTAGGTGACTTTATGGAACACTGACTCGAGATTAAAGTCTCATTAAAATAAAGCCCAAGCGGCTGTACATGTGTACAATGACTCCCCATCCCTATGGTGACAGTGTTCCTGTGTGATATGGTTAGGATGAGTTTAAACTCTTAATAGGTCCAAGCTGTAATGCTAGGTTGATTCATATCACCAACCATTAAGGACTTACCTATATGAGAGGTCGTGAAGGCCGCGACTATGGGACAGGGCGATCCCAGACAACTCTCATGAATGTGGATAGTGCGCATGGCCATTTAAAAGCGCCACCCGATAGATCAAGGACCTCTAGCGTACTATGTGTGCTATTTTTCTAAATCTGGTTCAAGAAGTCTGATTCAAGGCATAGTCCATCAAGCACTTCTTCAGATTAAGGCAATAGTCACTATGTGAGATTCAAGGCTGTAGTCCATCTCATTTATGCATAGTATTTTACTGCCCAGATGCTCTCTCTCTCTTTTTACTTCACTCTTATCTCTGTTTCGGAACTTGACCTTTTGGGGGGGGATTGTTGGTTTTTGTTTGTTTCTTGCAAAAGCTCAATTCCTCTCCCTTTCTTTAGTCCCACATCGGATGCACCAAAGCCCCCTTGTGTACATATATTACTTTCTCTCCTTTGCTCTATTAAGTTGTTGTGTGGGGAACCCTTTGGGCCACACGCGCGCGCCGCCGCCGCCGCCCGGCCCGGCTCGGCTCGGTTCGGTTCGCGTAACGGGTGCGGGTACGCGCCCACATCTGCGGGCGCCGAATGCCGATCCGATTCCCTCTTCGGGTTCGGGCTGGGACCCTAAAATTCTTTTTGCTCCTCTGTTTATTCTTCATTTATTTTCTGTACGTTGGAATTTATTCTGGACGTTACGGTTTTTGAACCGTTATTGTTTAAGTGTCCAGGTTCATTTGTAACGGCTGAATTAAATCGTAATTTAATTCAGACCGTTACACAAATGTTCTATATATTCGTCCTTGTTCTTTGTAAATCTACACAGAAAAAAACAAATCTTACGAAACCTCTGTCGACATTCTGTTCTTCGTCTTCATCTCCGAGCTCTGGGCAGAGCTAAGTTCTGGTCGTTCTTTCCAAGTCGTGTGCGGCAACGAGATACCGGTAGTGCGGGGGTTTTACCACTAGGAGCTTCGGGTAGGTCTGCACACAGATCCCGAATAAACTCTTAGGGCAGTGCTTCGTGCACGACTTCCCCAGAGGCCGGTAACATTGTTTAATTTTATTTATTTTTCGTATTCTGAAATTGTTCAATAAAATTCTAACAGTTGATAAAATCTAATTTTCATAAAACAAATATAGTACTAGATAGAGAAAATTATACCATACAACAAACAGAGAATATTAATCCAACAAAAATATACAAGTACTAAATAGAAGTTTACAATACAAAACAACAAAGAACGAATGTTAACCCCACAAAATATATTTCAAATAGAGGTCTATATTTATACAAAAAATATGGGCATAAGTAATCGGGGTCGGGAATTAACCGGGGCGGGGAGTACTATACCCATATCCAACCCCGAATTCAATTAGGGATTTTTTTTAAACCTATCTTCGCCTCCGTCCCTGTTTTTAAATCCCTAAACTGGTACCCGTCCGGAAAAAAAAGGGTCCCCATCGGATTCGGAGGAAATTGCCATCGCTAGGCCCGAGTTTACATATTAGTCTAGTCAGCGCTTAGAATGGAAAGGCCCAAACATGTTTAGACACACGTACGTAGTATTCCATAGTATGATTTAGTAGGAAGACGTCCTAAAAATTATAGTATGTAGTATCGGTTGGTACCAAACCAATACGGCATATCGATATTGTTTGGCGTGTCCCGATCTGATACCAACCGATACCCGATACTGACCGATATCGATATTGGAGGTCTATTTTGTTGTCAATTCGGGAAAAAAAAACTGAATGAAAAATACTAATCGGCAAGGTTGTAAAACAGGGCCCGCCCCCACCCAGGGCGGGCAGGACGACCGCACAGGGCCCCACAGGGGGGCCAATTTTTTTTTTTTAATATATAAATAATTTTGTACCAAAAATATAACTAGTATTTACCTTGGGGCCCTTAGTGGGGCCTCATTTTGAAAGTTCATAGTTCAAATCTTGGTGGAGGAATATTTTTTATTTTACTTTTGTTTCATTTTTTTACATTATGTATGGGGCCTCATTTTGAAGGTTCGTTCCGGACCCCATGAGCTCAGGGCCGGCCTTGGTGTAAAACTATAGTAAGGTTGTAATAATATGTAAAAGAAGAAAATTTATCTATTCTAGATGAACTGATCGGCATGGATAACTATTATTTTAGTCAATTTTAAAACTAAAAATAAACAACACAGAAAATATTTAAAATTTCTTCAGTCGGTCAGTGGGGGCACGGACACGGATACTCAACCTAGCGGGGGCACGGATACTCAACCTATGCATGTCTGTCTGACACGTCCTGAGTACAGCCCACACAAAGTCTATAATTCACGGGGGCCAAAACATAGTTGGAAGTGGTTTGCTGTGGTCTTGACCATGCAAAACATAATTGACATATTATAAAGTATCGTTTCTACTGATAATTTCTATAACTTCTTGGATCCTAGTTACTGTCTGGAAAAAAAAATGTACATTATGATTTTATAAGATCTTTAAAAAAATATTATAAGATCTTATATAAACATTATGTATACATAATGTTTTATGTATACATCATGTTTATATACAACTGTATCCATGCTATTTCTAAAATTTCTAAAAGTTTTGTATTCCAAGTCAGTATCGCGTCTGTATCCTAGTCCATCTGTTATATTGGACTAATTTGATGTACTTGAACACTATGCTGTGTTTTGGCTGCTAATCTTCTAAACATCATCCTGTGCTCCGTCATTCAGGTGTACCTGACTTTATGCTGTGCTTTGGCGGCATCTGCTGTTGGAGCTTATGTGCACATTTTGATGAACATAGGTGGTTTCTTAACCATGGTTGCATGCTTCGTGTGTATGGTACTGTTACTGAACCAGCCTGTTTACTATCAGGTGATTGTTCTGACTTCTTTCCTTTCTGTTTGATGTCCACTGATTTGTCACTTACAGCTGTAGGTTGACTGGTTTGTTATTTTGTTTATTGCAACAGAGAAAGCGGTTTGGATTACTGATGGCTGCTGCTCTCTTTGAAGGGGCTTCTGTGGGTCCACTGATTGAGATTGTTCTTGATTTGGACCCAAGGTAACATCAGCTTGCTTTTTCTCAAATCTGATTCATCTTCAGTATCTTTTGATGTCTATGAAGTCGAGTTTTGGGATGCTAAGTTATTAGCCAACTAGTTTACTAAGGGCTTCTAGGTCTTTAGTCTTGTGATGTCATCGAATTACGGGAACATTGGATCTGTTGGGTCTCATTTTTGTTGGGACAAAACATGGATTACTGAATTAGATTACATGGAGAATTGTGATTGATGTCGTCATATCCTAGGTTTTGGAAGGGAAAACATCAATTATTGGACTATCTGGTGTCCGTTGACGTCCTTTGACACGTCTTGATTAGATAGATTAGAGAAGGGACTCCTAAATTGGCGACGAGGACAAGGGATCTCTTTCGCAATGTATGGTAGCTGCTTGCGACTTGACTAATGAGCTTGATTTCATCCCTCTTGCTTCAGTTGCTGTCCTTTGACGGTTGAAAAGCAAAGTGACCCCTCTAATAGTTCTGTTCCAAGCAAGCAGGATTTCCATAGGTAGGCTTACGGTCCAATATTTCAATATGCTTAGCTAGGTTCAAAAGCAGAGAAGCCAAGGGAAAGGGTGATTCGCACGTAAGGAAGGACTCGCTGGAATAGTTAGAGAACTAATTACTATATAAGGGTCCGTGGGGTCGTGGCCTGTTGGTTATGATAATGATAGGGGGCTCCCATGGGGATGGACACGGTTCGAATCTTCCCTTGGGAACTTAGTTCCTAACCCGGTGGAAAGGACGTCAAAAAAAAAAAAAAAAAAAAACTATATAAGTTGTTCATGATTCATTTGCACCTCATCTAAGCTTCTTGTGGTATTTCTTGCTTTATTGCAACTTTTTAAGGCTTTAGAATTGTTATAGTATGTTGAATTTCATGTTGTACTTTATAGCTAATGCTTATTTTATACTTGGATGTCTTTGATCATATCCTGGTTTACATACCAGGCGGCCCCATGGTTCTGATGTTTACCATCCACACTGATGTTATCCTGTTAGCCTTGATGCTAATCTACCTGCTTTTGTTTCACTGGTTATGATTTCATGGATGTTCTATGACTTGTCTCTACAACTTTAACTATAATTCCTGCACCATTGCAGTATACTTGTAACTGGATTTGTTGGGACGTCTCTGGCTTTCTTATGCTTTAGTGGAGCTGCCATAGTTGCCAGGAGAAGGGAATTCCTGTATTTGGGAGGACTGCTTTCTTCTGGCCTTTCAATCCTCTTCTGGCTACATTTTGCCACATCCATTTTTGGGTACTCTGTTGCAACATTTAATGTCGAGGTAAGCTCAAAAGCTAGAAGCCCTAGAAACATGCGATCATTGAAAATATTAATTGATCAGATTCTTCCTTACCGACCTTTTTGCTTATTCTTCTGTCATGGAATCCTTCTTTTGGCAGATATATTTTGGGCTCTTGCTCTTTCTGGGATACATGGTGTTTGACACGCAGCAGATCATTGAGAGAGCTCACTTGGGGGATCTGGACTATGTGAAACATGCTCTCACCCTCTTCACCGACTTCGCGGCAGTTCTAGTCCGAATTCTTGTCATCATGGTATATTTATGCATATCTAAGGCTCCCATGTCCTTTGCATCTTGAAACCTGTATTGTAATTTCTGAGAACTTGTTCTTTCAGGTGAGGAATGCAGAGCGAGCTGATGAGAAGAAGAAGAAGAAGAAGAGATC